>CM062820.1:284408326-285008326 GCA_031772625.1 Pinus tabuliformis | reverse complement strand
GTAAGAAGCTTTTTAGGGGCAACACAATATTGGAGGAAATTTATTGCTAGTTTTTCTTCCATTGCAGCTCCATTACATGCATTGACAAGTGTCAAGAAAGTCTTCCATTGGGGAGATGTACAACGGGAATAATTGGATGCTTTGAAGCAAAACATCATTTCAACACCAGTATTGGCTCTTTCGGATCTCAGACAACAATTTGAGATTCAAACGGATGTTAGTGATTACGCCATGGGAGAAGTTCTTATGCAACATGGTAAGCCCATTTAATTTCATTCTGCAATGTAGAATGGAGTTGTAAATGACTATCCCACTTATGGCAAAGAACTTTACACATTGGTACAAAGTGTTAAAAAATGAAAACACTACTTGATGGGGAAGGAGACCATTATCCATACCGACCATCGACCATTGCAGTATTTACAGTCACAGTCAAAGTTGCAGCAGTCACGACACTTCATGTGGATGGGTTTTATACAACAATTTCATTTGGTTACTAGGTACAAAAAGGGAATCTACAATAAGGTAGTTGATATGCTTTCAAGGCATATTGTAAATTCATCTGTCATACTCAAGAATAATTTTTTTTTGCATAAAAGTTACATTGAGAAATATGCATATGATAATGAATTTCGAAATGTGTATGCAATCTTGAGTGAACTAAACCAAATTGAAGAGTTGGATTATCATGTACATAATAGTTTGTTGTATCATTTGGGAAAGTTTTGTATTCCACAAGGAAAAAGAAACAGTATCATAAGGGAGGCGCACACCTCATTGATTTCTGGACACTTTGGTGTAGGCAAGACAATAGTGAACCTCCAAAGGTATTGTTATTAGCCAGGCATGTCTGATAATGTATCTCATTTCATTAGAGGATGCTCTTTGTGTGCAACTAGTAAGCCTAGTAATAGGAAACTAGGATTGTACACTCCACTTCTGGTACCTTCACGTCCATGGCAGAGTATCTCAGTGGAATTTGGAGGAGGTATTCCACTGTCAAGGAAAGGTCACAATTATTTGTATGTAATTGTAGACATGTTCAGCAAAATGTGTATACTAACACTATGTAAAAAGAAAATTATAGCTGAACAAACAGCTCATCTTTTATTCCAAAAAATATGCGTTCATTTTGGTCTTCCTACTTCCATTGTAAGTGATCGAGATTGACGATTTGTTGGGAATTTTTGGTCAAATTTGTCGGACATGGTGGACACAAAGTTGAAGAAGAGTACAACCCTTCACCTGAAAATATATGGACAAACCGAGGTGGTCAACAGAACAACCATTCATCTTTTTAGAGGATATTGCAGCAAACATCCCAAGTTGTGCGATGAACAGTTGCATTACATACAACATGCATAGAACACTGCAAAGCATTCTTCCACAAACAGATCGTCAATTGAGGCATGTTCTGGGTACTTGCCAAGATCGCCATCGGACTTCATCTTTGAGAAAAATGTCACCATCGATGGTAACAATGACATTGATAAGGCATGGAAGTTCATAGAGAAAATTTATTTGATACATCATACAATGCAGGAACACCTTGAGGAAAGTCAAAGCAGCTACAAGGCAGGTCATGAGAAACACCGGGTTGATCAAAAATTCCAAGTTGGAGATGAAGTTTGGTTATATATTAGCAAAGAGAGAATTCAAGGGGAAGGTACAAAGCTTAAGCCAATCCATTATGGTCCTTTTAAAATTCTGGAAAATATTGGTAACAATGCATTTAAGCTTGACTTGCCTCCGTATATGCAAATATACTCTGTTGTTAATGTTGAGAATTTGAGATTGTTTGAGCCTCCTTTGATCGATGATCAAGGAGAGCATGTTTAGCTACCAACAATAGATTATTTCTCGACAGATTATCTTAATGAACTTCAGTAGGATCTCATACTTGACAGAAGAATTGGGACTTCGAAAAGAGGGGATGTCAAATACCTTAGAGTGGGACTCAAGGCACAAAAGCCTTCTAAAGCCAAATGGTTGAAAATCGATAAGGGGAGGGAGTTGTACCGTCACCTACTGAACAATTGATAGTATATTTTGGGAGGAATGATCAAGCGTTCAATATTTAGCACAAAAATGAAAGTTCTCAGAATCCCTCAAAACCTAAACAGCCACGTCTATCTTGCCAAAATGATCCTAATGCAACTCGTTTCACTGAAAATTGAATTCGTATGAGGAAGTTATTGAGTTCTATTCGCTTTTCTAAATAGGCAAAATTTAAAAAAAAATAAATCAAATTCACTAGACAGTTAGCAGTTCGTACTAACGATGGGGCAGTTGACTGTGTAGGGTCAAATTTGGTTAATGGATCAATGGGAGCTCACCATGTGTCAAATTATTATTGGTTGATGAGAGCTTGTGATGTGGCACACTGTGATTGGTTTAGAGCAGGACCAATGAGGAGGGGACAAGTGGCAAGCTCGATGGTCACCACAGATCCCTCCCAAAAGTGTTTGGCTCGACACAGTTCATAAAAATTTTATGGAGGCGTCGGGGTTCGACCTCGCGACCTCCGCTACACAGTCCACAACTCTTAACCTTCTATGCTATACATAAGTTCTTAACCATATAGCACGTCATATATATTTAAACTTGAATGTTTTTGGAGTGCGCAGTTAGGAGGGCCAGCCATCCCCATGTGAATGTGCCAACAGTAAACACCAAACGGTTAATACTTTGACAACTCCAACACAAACTACGACTGCAGCAGTTAATGTCATGTGAATGCAATGATTCTCTTGTGATTACGACTAGGTGGAGGATAGTCAGTACTGGCAGACAACATGACCTAACAAACCGTGACATTTAATGTGAGACATGTGCCCACCTAGAACCGTTAGCCCCAAACGATTAGCGGTAAAATCCGTTAAAACTAGATTAGCGCTAATTAAGAGTAGTTAACTATTAATAAACCTGAGTTTTATTTAATTAAAATTAAGTTTAACTCGATGGCACTTTGAGAGGAGCCCACCAATTTTAGCCTTTTCTCTAGGTTTAGCAGCCTTAATTGGAGATCTTCCATATTTGGAAGAGGATTTTTAGGTTAAAAATTGTTTGAGCCATAACTGGAGATGTTTTTTTACCAAATTAAGCTCAGGAAAATGTGTTCCTAACTAATTTTGACTATTTTGAACACATTGGAATAGGAATCAGCAGTAGTAGAGATTTGTAAACAACATATTTTCCATATTGAGCTAATATAGAAGCCCAAGCCATGGAAGCTGGCCAAAGGAGATGTAGCCCACGAGGGGTGAACTCCTTCATCAAAACACTGGGTTAAGTGTTCAATTGATGGTTTTATATACCTTTTGTTGTTGTCATTCAACATTTTTATTTTCTGCTATTTTTCTCATGAATGTCACTTTAAAACTTGATCAAACTTACCTGTTTACGTTCACAAACAACCTAAGGAAACCTATGCACAGGAAGAAATGGACAAGTATTTATTTATAAATATGTAACTGAAATTAGCATAGAAAAACTAACATTTAATAACAGATCACGGACTATGTACCAATTTGGTCTTTTGTTTTTTTTTTCCAAAGATGAGCTAAGGTTTTGTTTAGATGAAACTTTTCTGGGTACTTAGTTATGTATCAAGTGTTCACTGCCATATGCAATCCTGGTTTCGGTATTTATTTTCTATTGTATTATATCCTATAAAATCATACATTCTTGGTATAATGTTACCTCTTACTGTTTTTTTCTTCGTCTTTGATTTCTTAATCATAATTACAAAGAAAAAAACTCATCATAGTTGTCAGACCTTCTTTTCTATCAAAATTATGCTTACATCATTAATTATTTTTCTAAAATGGAATATTGAACTTTGGTATAAGTACCATAGGGAAATTTTATTCACTGTTTCAGATGTGGTGTTATTTTTCAACAACTTTCTTTAGATTTAGTGACAAAATTATGTTGTGTAAAATAGGTTGATAAGAACACCGTCTTTACTTACTAGTTGCACAAGATCCCCTCATGTCCACTTACCAAGATCTCTAGGCTATAGGTCTTTATGAGAATTCAATAATTCATTCCTTTGGTCAAATCCTTAGGTTGATCATCCATTACTTATTATGTTTAGTATACCACTTATATACTAATTCTTTTTATTGTCCCATGTATTATGGCAATGACATTAAAGCGTACATGCACTATTTTCCGATAGAATAACATAAGATAAAATTCTAATGACTAATTTTTGAATGACATATTATAGCCTAAGTTACATAGTTGGTCAGGTCATGTCTTCTTTATTTTCTATTTTATGATTGTTTTACCCATTTGGTCATTACTATGATATCCATTTGTATTTCTATTCAACACTTTATTGGTTGCATGCTGAAATGCCCAACTAGTTGTTAACACTGTCTCCATGCTTCTTTTCCTAATGAGCATTTGATCGTGTTACATTTACTTTTACCATCCGATCATTTATTTAGGATGCTAGGTAGTTACAATAAATCCATCCTTATTATTGTCACAACATCAAATATGGGCCTATTAGTTTAGAAGATTGATGAAATATTGCTTTTGAAGGTAAGTACCACTGCTATCGTCAAACAAATGACTAGAAAATTGATTTACAGGAAAAATATTACACCACTTTTATGGATACTTTACCATTCTTAATTTAGTGTTGATGACCATTAGGACCAAGGGTTGAGCTTAAGCTCTTATACCACTTATCATGTCCCTCTCTGTGTATAACCCTTCCTTGTCTATTACTTAATATTTTTTTTCCATATTTGTAACTATCCTCGTGGGTTTGCCCTTAGTAATCCATCATTTTAGTGTTTAGCCTTAAGTAATCCATCATTTTAGTGTTTAGCCTTAAGTATTGGAATGAAGAATGATATTGAGTATCCTTAAATTTCCACCTTTATGGTACTATACCACCTTTCTAGCTTACGTGTGATCATATATAAACTACCTAACTTTTCCTTAAGGTTTCTAATACATCGACACTTATGTATTAATTCCTATGCTTTTACCTTACAATTTTAAGCGGCAATGGTATAGCTTATGGCTAGCTTGATTCATACCTTTAGCAGCTATCCCTTAACTTCTTGTATTACATCCACGAATATATGGATAAATATAAAATCACCTTGTAATAAAGTTTTAAGTGATTATTTTATTTATCTATGATCTTGTCACTTTACATATAAACTCCATGGCTTCAGAATTTGAATTCCATCCCATGTTGAAGTACAAGTTTCTTTGTGCAAGTCGTGTTAGTTGAGAGTATCGAGGTTAATTAGGAGAGAGTACTAACAGTCCCACGGCTGATCATCTTCAATCGCATCCCTCCAGCTCCTTGAGACCAGGTGCTTGTCACATGGGTGCAGGTTTCGGGATATGTGAATGACATATATTAATTAAGAGAAGCTAACGGTGTTGGTTGCCTCCTCTCAAACCCTAAAGCTACCAAAAACTAACTCTTTGTCGTTCAGTTGTGTGGTGCGACTCTTGGAGAAAAATGAGGGTTCCGCTATCTCGTAGCTACCTTGTCCATTTACAAAAGTGTCCAAAATTTATAGACCGCGTTATTTTGTGGTTATTCAAAATGGTTACTTCATCATTTCCTGGAAAACTATGTTCCATGTAACATGAAGGATAACAACCCCTTGACGTTCAAGATTCCAGTTCCTGGTGTGTGGCCATCCAGCACTAAGCAGGCCTTCCATTTCAATTTTCATAGGTACGAATTTCGCTGTAGTCATTTAAATTATGAACTTGACATTTTCTTTATCTTCTTTTTCTGAGGATATGGAAATTGAATTTAATAATTTGGGCTTCTATTTAGGTTCGGAAGATGAATACAGAACCAGACTCTACTACACACTCGAGTTCTAACGAAGTCACGCTTAGCCATGAATTCTGCGAATCAAATAATTGAATGGGATATTTTCTTACGGGGAGTCTCCCATAAGGTTATATAGTTGGGGTTTTCAAGCGTGCGTTGATTCCCAAGTTTTCTCTAGCTAGGAGGTGCTTGATTTCCAGGTTTGTTGAGTACTTCCCCTGGATAAGCGCATGATGTTTGCTATTCATTTATGGGTCCTTTCTGAACGTACTTACTCTGGTTGAATGTTGTCCCTTCCAGGATTGAGATTGTCATTATGACGAGTCCAAGGTATCATGTAGTTTCTCGGCGTCATGGCTAACCCCAGGTGACTGAGATACATTTTCCACTTCCTGTCTATTTACATTTTTTTCAGGGAACGGTTTACTCTTACCCTTCTAATGACATCAAGCTTCCACATTTCATTTGGTCACAGGAACTCTCGCTAGTGGAGAAAGTCGCAACCTATGACCTTCACTTGATAATTTCAGAATGTAACCCCACTCGAAACAATGGCTTAATTCGGATGAAGTACCTTTCGAACTTGTGAAGGCAATGGTACTGGTTCCAGCTTGTTTAGTTTAGCACATCAGTTGCTATGACCATTTCCCCAACTGGGTAAGTTTTCCTGTCATTTGGCTTGTATCTAATTTCATTGTCTTAATGTCAATTGCTACTCACAATGTCGTGCGAGAGAGATTTTCCCTAACGTCAAGTTTTGGTGTAGCCTCTGGTAACCCTGCTTATGGACTTGGCGGTTCCAGTCATGAAACTTCTGCAAGTGAACGATTATCCCATTTCATACCAAATTATTCTTTTTTAGTTTTACGGATTGGCTAACAATGTTCTTATTGCCTTGTGCTCATTATTGTTTTTAATCCACCATGCATAGATGATCGAATTCAAATGTTATTCAGGCATTTTATTCAACTTGTACCAGTGTCAAATTCTCTTGATGTTTAAATTTGAAATCACTTCCAGAATTCCTTCATCTGAGTAGTTTGTCTCCCTATCTTTGAATTTCCCCACAGGTATATTCATGCCCGTCTTCGTAGTTTTACCCTCAAAACTCTATCCGCGTTTACAGAATTGAACGAGAATTCTTCCTTCCAGGTGGGTAATTCCCGATGCTTCTTTCAAAGGAGATTCTCTGCGCTTATCTGGTACAAAACTGATGTGGAAATTGAATTTCTCAAATTCTGGAGTTTGTATCTCACGTGCTTCACTAGTTTCCCTTTTGATGTAATTAATTGTAACTCATAGATTCGGTATTGTTACTTTCATTGACTTTATTTTGGGGTTTATTATCTATGATGGGATTATCGCCCAATGTCAGTCAACTGTAAACAGTTAATTATCTTTTGATGTGGATGACGAAGGATTTTTATTTTCCGTATTTGTTTTAAGCATATACTCAACTTCAAAAATCAACAGTAGTCTTATTGAATTTAGATATGCTCGTGTGAAAAGATTTTGGTCTTGTGTGCGTGCAATGTGTTTGTTAATTATCCCAGTATCAAACTCCTCTATCTTGACAACTTAATGGGTTCTGGTGCATAGATTCGTTGCAATTTAATGTTTTCATTGCAATTATAGGCTTATATTAAATGATCTAAAATCTTTGATTACCAATTTTTTTATCTTTGGCGTAGTGCTTGAAGGAGCTCTTTCTACCATTTTAATATTCCTACAGTAACTGCAATGAGGCGGTGTTTTTGCTTCAAGGTGGATAATTTGTCCTTTCAGCAAATTTTATATTCTGCTTCTTTCTCCCACCATATTGGTTTCCCTTCCAAATTAGGCTACATCCCTTTCTCAATTCTTATTTAGCTTCAAACTTGGCTGCAACTGCTAACTAAAAAATCTCTTTTATGAATTATATGAATATCTGTAATGAACTTTGTCTTTATATCGGAGATTCGAAATTACCCCAATTTCAACGAATACTAGTAAGGTCTTCGTATGCCTACTAGTTGAATTGTTCAATACTACCTTATAATCCTTAACACCCTCAGCACATGATCCCTTACATGATCATTAAATTAATTCTCCTTATTTAATTTTACTAGCTCTACTCTAATAATATTTATGATAAGAACCATTTATCCAATAATATTTATGATAAGAACCATTTATCCGAGGTTGTAAGATTTAATGGATTTACAGGTTCTACTTTAGTTTATTATATCATAACCTCCTGATTTTCCTCAAACTAAAAGTCCTCGTCATTAGTAATTAATTTAGAACTAATTGTATCCCTATGGAAACAACTACTTTCTGCATGCACATAAAATAAGTCAACATTCTACTATATAAAATTTTATTGTTACTCCCCACCATTAATATACTTAATACACCATACAAAATTAATTCAACACACAATATTAAATACTTCAGCAAAAAGCATCAAATGCATAACAAGTTTGAATAAAATGAAAGAGCATAAAATAAGATTTAAGAAAACCATCAATGAAGTACTTGGAAGTTTACACCTACTCACCACCCAACCTAGAAATGTTTTCTTCAGTTCACCCTCGAGCTGAGAACTCCTTGCTAAGAATCAATTCCTCATTGATACCCTTCTCAATTATTAAATATTTGTCTTTCATGATAACGTTTATTTTTAGTGGTGTTTGGCTTTGGTGGATATTATTATCCCCTTGCCTACAATTTTCCCATAAAATCTTGCCTTTGTCTTCCGCGATGCTTTTATGTTTTTTCCAAGCCTAGCATGCATCTCCACCTAAGAAACTTAATGGATATTTATCTCTCATTAATTAAATTTACCTAGAATTTTATCTAGAATTCCTATAATGAAAGAGTTATCCATTCTCATTCACCCATGGGATTTTCTTTGGTAGGAGTCTCATTCATAGGTGTTCTTGTTTCCAAATACACAAGTTCCACTTGTTATTTATTATTGATTATTCATTTACACAATATTTTTCATGACTTCTTTATCATGCCACCCAATACAATTCAATCTTACCAAACGATATTCTAGCAATGGAAGGATATTACTCTAGAGTTAGATCATAAGTCAAAACACGATAATATTTAATATGCTACACCAATTGCAATTGGACCAAAGAAATAAAATGAGAAGATCCGAACACCTTCACCACCACTTTCTAAAGCCAAACACACTTTGTCTAAATATCTTCAAAACTTTCTCCATAACACTTTCCCCATAACAGAGAATTTAAATCCAATGACTCACAAAAAGGAAGAGATTGATTTTTCTATAGGAGCTTTGAGAATTGAAATTGAATTTTATAAACTACTTTTGGATCTACTTTGTCTCCCTCTATGACTCTCTAAAGATACTACAACCACCAACATGATATCCATATAAAATAAGGAGGATGACAAAAGCCTCAAAACTGAGTTTCTCTTTATCCCACATTCAAAGATCTCACTAATTATAACTAGTACAATCATATAAATTAAATGGATGATAAAGCTAATTAGGCATCAATTTATTATAAGCATTAAAACCCTTACTTTGTAACACCTCTAGGGTGTTAAAATTTAAAATAAATAAATAGATAGATAGATAGATAGATAGATAGATAATCATGAATATTTACCTTCATTTTATGATGGAGATTCCTAATTTTTAAATAACTACGACAAAAAAAACATTAAAATAAAACTAATAAAACTAAATTATCTCTTGATTTTAAATTATATATATATATGAAAAGTTTGTTAATCATGAAGATTTACTATCATTTTATGATGGAGATTCCTAATTTATAAATAACTATCACAATCTGAAGAAAGAAATTATTAATTATTAATTTAATGTTGTTGATCATTAGGGAGAAAGAATGATGTTTATGATGAACAACAATAGCTAGTTAGAAAGGTTGGAAAAAATAATTTAATGATATTTAGTTATTAACTTAATTATTAATTATTAATTTAGTTTTGTTGATGTTTATGATGAAGCACATTAGTTAGAAAGGTGGGAAAAAATAAATTAATGAGATGAATCCAAAAGACATAAATCAAAGTTTTCCTAGTCACATAAGTTTAAAAAAAAATTAAAAAAAATTGATTACTAATGATTAAATATTGTATCCAAATAAAAGAGATGTTCATCCTTTTAAACAACGAACATTTTTTATGGTTAGAATTGTAGTAATTTTTATTTAAAAATGATTAAAAAATGAAATATAATGTACTAGTGCAACCATGTAAATTAAATAGTTGGTAAATGTGAAAAGGTGTCGATCCATAATAAGCACCAAAACACTTACTTCATCATATATGTGTCAAGTTGCAAAAATTAAAAAAATCATAGAAAAATAACTAACTTATAACTTTTATTATTATTATTATTATTATTATTATTATTATTTATGATAAAAAAATCAATATATAAGTTCAACATATATTTTAAAAGCATATAACAAGATTATTAACCATAAAGATTCACCTTCACTTTATCTTGGAATTGTTAATTTGAAAATAGGTTTTGTTACAATACCACGAGCAGTACCACATGTCCAAAAAACCATAACTCATTCCCATACGTCCTTTTTTTCTAAATTAATGAATTCAATTAAACTATAAAAAATGACATACTACTTTTGAAATAAATTTGAACATTATATAGGAATTAAATCTCTACCATCCACTCAATAATTAGTAATAATTAAATTAAAATTATGCAAGCCCTATTTCAAAATAGACATGTTAATAAATCTTTAGGATCACATAGGATCCATAAGATATGGATCATAGAAGCCTGAATTCAGTTATAAATATATTGTTTAATATATATAATTTATTTGAAAGCTTTAACCCTTACATGTAAACCAATTCTTAAAAATAGAAAAATATAGGATAATTATATAATTAATATTATTATATTATTTTTTACCATTATAATCCAACCATTAGGGATCAATTTTCTCTTCTTGTTTACATTATTATTTTCATATTGACATCAAACTTTTCATCTCCTCTTCTTCTTTACACTATTATTTTCATGCTGAGATCATATATTTTATCTTAGTCATGACGATTAGCCACACTAGCTAGCTCAAATGAGTGAACCTAGCAATCTGAATGTGATTTTTTTACCAAAAGACTTTTTTTTTTATTACAATAAGGATCACATAAGCCTAAATTTAGAAAATATATGATGTTGAAAACCGAATATATGCTTAGACATTTTTGTCTTTGACTACAAAACCAGAAACGAGGATTGATTTTTCATTTATTCATTTTAATGTTACTTTCTTATAAACCACCAATTCATTAACCCTAAACTACAACATAATATTAGTTCCCTTTACCATATTTACAAAATATCATGGAAAAAAAACCATGCACAAAATATTGGGTAGGTTCCCTTTATTTTTTTTAGTGCACTAGTGTAGGGGGTACCCCCTCTTTCAAACCCCTCAGCAAGAGGGTTGCTACCCCCTATTATGCCTAGCCAAACACCCTATGATGCCCAACGTAGCGTAATAAGGCTTGAAGCTAGTCATACAAAAATATGATGATGATGATGACGATGATGATGGTTAACGTCCACTGAGACCAAATTGGTCTATCGGACCTATAATTTTCTTCCTTAGTTTCTAATTGTCTGGCTCCTCGTCTTTCTTGGAGAGATTGATGTTGTAGCTTTCTTTTTGTTCTCTACAGTCTTCCAATTTTCTTTATCTTGCATCTCTTTCATCTCTTCTGATTCTTTAGACATTGGTGTCGTAGCTTCGCGATCTAATGTGTTCGTCCTTTTGAAGATAGTCGGAGAAGAAGTTTGGTCTAGGAGATTTGCTTCGCTGTTAAATGAAGATTTATTTTCTGCAGTATTCGAACCCTCATAACTGCTTGAGGGGTTGTCGAGTTTACTCTTTTGTTGTTGGGCGGGGCTTCCCCCCTGCTTTTCTTGAGAGTTGTTTCTTTCTTGCCCAATTTCTTGTGATTTAGAGTTTTCGTGAGAGTATTCTTCTTTGATGACAATGTAGTGTTCCTTTTGTGCTCCTTCCCACCACGTAGATCTGTGGTGATCTTTTCTAGCAGAATTTTTCTAGGAGGCTTTTGGGCAATTTTTGGCTAGGTGGCCTGTCTCAAAGTAGGATTGACATCTGAAGAGTACACTTTCATAATCGAGTTTCTGGTTCCACACATAGTCTTTAGTTGTTAGGTGTATTTCCGCTGGGAATCTGGAGCTGAAGTCCATTTCTACACAGATGTGTGCATAGGCGGTTCTAGCATATTCCTCTGTTTCTAAGCACCTGCAATAAAATTTCCCAATTGCATTTCCAATGGCTTCTAGCGAAGAGGAATTCCATAGATGCAAGGGTAGGTTTGGTAATCTTACCCAAACTGGTGCTGAGGTTATCACTGTTGTTAAGGGATAATACTTACTTAACATAATTCAGAAAATTAGTATATAAATTTCAAAATATCAATTTTTTTTAAATAAATTAAAAACATATATAAAATTTAATAAATTAAAATAATGTTATGGCAAATTTAATTAAAAATAAATATATTAATAAATACTATAAAACATTTTTATTTTAAAATTTCAATAGATTGCCCCGGATGGGGGTGAGGAACCCTACGCATGAAGCATCACTTGGCTCATGTTTGTAAACAATTGGCAGAAGGGTGGAGGGACGACCTCCCGGCCCTCTCAAATCACCTCGCGTACGGGGGATAGTTACGGCAACCATGTGAAATAACTTAGTGCCTCAACTAGCGCAGGAGGCAATGATTTAAAGCACATGATGAGTTATCGAAAATTCATTTGCGTTGGAGTTTCAATACGTTTTCACGTTCCAGATTAGTATTCTGCTCACTGATGAAGGAAGTGTCGTCAGTTTTTCAGGGCATGGTGGCAACCCTGGAGTTTCTTCTGAGACTCTTGGCTCTGCAGGTTAGTATCCTTCTTGTTCCAATGGTGGTATCCCATGTTTTTTTGCACATGCAAAGTGTGATTTTCAGAGTCAAATCATTTTTATTTCTGGTTCATCGGGAGATTGGAAGTTGTGGGCTATTGGTTTCTTCGAGGTTGATGGAGGCGATATAGGTGGTGGTGCCTATGGGGGTGGTGGCGGCTCTATGTGACACAGGGGAATGCCCCGATATACCCACAATATGAATATAAAATGCATAATCTCATTCGTCCCAGGAATTACAATGATGCCAAATTGGTCCCAAAATTTCATAAGCTAAGGTTAAGGCCCCTCATTTACTCCTCGTGTCCTAACATTTTTTTAGACTTTCTATACTCTAATACTTCCTTAATATTCTATCAGAACTCTATACTCAACCCTTCATTAAACTCAACCCAATCCTTAATCTTGCACATATATAACCAACCCCACTATATAACTATGGTTATTTGCCTATTCCTCTGTCTTGGAACATTACCTGATGCCTCCCTTTATCGCAATCATAATCTTTCTCTATTGTTAGAACATACCTTTGGAACTCGACTGGCGATATGTGACTGCCTTCCCATCATTGATCTCATTCTCGCATCAACGTTTGTCGCGATAATGCATCAAGCCATCACGTGCCTCCATTGCGTCTCGCATGTGATATGTGATTATAGCTGGCCTTCAAATAACTTAAAGCTGCACCTATAACCTCTTCGGGTCCGCTCTCCACAATTCTTTATCGCGATCCTTCTCCACCATCGATCTTGTCATCGATCTGATAGTAGATGTCTTTTCCTGATCACCAAGCTACCCCAATGCTCTGTGACCGTTGATCTAGTTCCGCTTGATATGACGATCCAAAATGACATCGGGTGGAACATTTATGTGAGGTTTAATGACTTTTCTGTACCCAATGGGAATTATAAACCTTCAATCTATAGAAGTTCAGGTCTGTCCCTGTCGTTAAAGCCCGATCTCTTTACGACCTGATATTCGTTGGTTGACAAGGTCTTTAAATCCTACGATCCAGATTGATTCTTGTCTTCTCTTTCTGCCAGTACTTAGATTGAATCTCTGTCATTCATTTCTTAGCTCTATCTTATGACTTAATCATGGCCGCCTATCACGAACAAATCTTATCCGTTGGTCTTCTAGATCCAATGGCTACTATGCATCAACACTTTGCTTCTTCGCTCTTCCCTTCACTTGGGCTTCTATGCCAATTCTTTAATATTTTCTATGGATTTGGGTTTCCTCAGGGTTTTGTTCCTTCTATTGTTCTACTACGCGACTCCCTCCTAAGCTTAAATCTATGAGTTTTTAACACTGCCACTCCAGAATCTTGACTATGATCGTTCGAATGGATCCAAACAATCCATTAGGATTCTTCATATCGTTCTTCTTTCTCTATATCTCTCCTCTGCTTCTGCTGAAATCCACCTGCATATATATATGATATAGAATCTCTAATTCACACACAGATTATAATTAGCCTATTCCAACACACACATAACTCAAAATTGAGTTTTTTGTATTAATAAACATGTATTTACATAGAGAATTCCTTCCCAGCCTGATCTTTTATATCAGTGGCCTTTCTTCTCCTCTTTCCCGTAGGCTTACAGTGTAACTAACTGACTCACTAGCTACCCTCTAGCTACTGACTAACTATTGACTGACTCGTTCTCGCCTTTTAGGCTTACCTTTATACAAAATGGTTATGTTGAACTAATTCTAGTTCATATCCTTAATCTGTTGAACTAACTCCTCAATGTTCTCTAAGTCCACTTTTAACTCCTACTTATCCCTAAGAGTCCTCTCTATTTCCTCGAATCATGAAGCTAATAAGAGTTACAATTGATTTCTAACTCTCTCATCATCATTAACCACTTATGTTCTCCTACACTTGAGACCATTTACAAATATCCTCACACTTATCTAATTAATTCCCACTTTAACCACTCAAAACATTAACAACTACATATATAGGAATCCAACTTCCTTGAAACACAATATCCCATATGTCTACTAAAATACAATGATAGTTTGGAGCTAATGCTCCAGCATCAGAATCCCAAAGTAGAAAACATTTATGATCTCCTGATCATGTGTCTTCACGTGTTGATAAGAAACCTCGAGGGTCCCAAACTTTTGTTTGTAGTTGTCCGAATGCTTTGCACCTTTTTTGTTATTGTATGTCACCTGTATTTTGTTTCATCTTCCTCTCCTTGTCAATCAGTTTCAAGTTTTGATTGATCATTCTTCTAGTTGCTGTCAACCTCCTCCATATGGACTGCTTCATCATTAACTACCATAACTCTTCAATCTCCATCTCTAGCTTATATTTGGGTTGGTCCATATTCTGTCATTTAATGTTACCTCTTTCTCTCTGCTTCAGGTTGTTGTTGATGTCCACTAACTCTTCAAATTGTTGTTTATTATCTTCTCTTTGAAGTTGTCGGATTTTTACTGCCACCATTTCATCCTTACCCTTTTTCATGATTATCTCGTTCTGCATTGAATCCTAACTTTCCAGTATTCTCTCTAGTAACCTAGCATCTTTGTTCCATGTATTAAATACTTCCACATAATATTTCTCTTTCATTTTTATTTGGCTGCTCATCTTTGCCAAAATTTCTCTAGCATCTACAACTAAACCTGCACTTACAAAACAATTATTAAAATAAAAAACATAAAGCCTCAGTGCCTCTTTTTCCTTTGACAACACATCAGTGTGCTGCTATGATTTCTCCACCTTTATCATAACATCAGTATGGTGATTTGAATTCTCAAAAGAATTCATGAGACTGTCAGTTAGTCTCTCTTCCATACCATCTTCTTCAATGATATCTCTATGCTCTAGTTCAGAATAATGAACTCCTCTTTCTGTGATGTCAATTTGTTGAACTTACATTACATCTCATTTTCTTTATGATTGTCATTCATGAAAATTTCTTTGTCTTCCTTTTTCAACAATCTATTGTGAGTATATATCCTCTGCTTTTCCAACTCTCTTCTTTGAAAATCTAATTTTCCATATAACTCAATAACTTCAATTGGAGTAGAATTTGGAAATTTCCCACAATTTTCCATACCTTCTTTATTGACAAATCATCAAATTTCCTTTCTCCCTTTATTAAATCTTTTGCATAGACTTCTTTTTTCTTAACATCTTTCAGTAGATGTCCTTCTTCTTCAATACATTTTGCCTTGTTGTCCCTTTGTAACTCTTCTTCCAGAGCTATCCTTGTCTCATCATCTGCATTAATACTCTCCTGCATTTTCTCTTCATCAATAGCATTAATCAAATTCATTTGATTAGCTTTCTGAGATAATATTCCTTCATTATTCATCAGAATAATATCCTAATCTTCCATCTCTATGACAGCCTCCATAGACTCATCCATAGACTATTCCCGCTGTATCCAGTCAAATTCTTCATTTTCTGAGAAGTTTTCTTTGTCACCTTTTACTCCTATATCTTCATCTATTCTGAATACATCTTCAAAAGGTTTCTCTTCTTCTGCAGTACCTGCAATCATGTACAAATTATCAGTTTTAAAATCACAAGACCTTGTGGACTCACTTGATACTTCAGTCATCATATTTCCTTGTTGTTCTGAATCCTTCATATGATTCATAAGATCTTCCACAGATCTCCAATTTTCATCTTCACCTAGAATTTCACCCTATTTTGGTTTACAAATGGACTCTTCAATTTCTAACTCAGTTTCTCTGAGTTCTTCCATCATGCTCTTCACTTGCCTCTGCTATAGTCTTCTCTGTAACTTAGACCAGTTCAATGTATTTTTCCTCAAGGGCCAACCGTGTCTTTGGCTTTCCTCCAGTATCCTTCTTAATGCATCGAGTTGTTCTTTTAACTCTGCAATCTCCTTATCATGTTCCTCTTGATTCATCTTCTTTCCATTTGCCTTGGCATTCTCCTTCTTCACTTTTCTTTTGTTGTGGTCTTCTTCCGAACCTCTGTTATCTCTGTTATTACTATCAATAGCCATATTCTTCTCTATCTTCATGAGTGCTTCACTCACTTACTATGAGTTTCATTAAAGCCTCTGGAACAGCGAGTCCTCCCTCCTGCCACTTACCTCACCAAGATTTCCTCTGTACTTGGTTTTTTGGCAAGTACTTCGTTCTCTATTCTCTGAAACCTCTTTTGATCACTTTTCTCTGCTCCTTCTAGGCTTCAACTCATCTACACCTTTAAGAACACAACTCTCCTCTTGTACTTCAATCACTAGTGATTTACTAGGTTCTAACCACCTCTTCTTTCACATAGAAAGTCTTACCACCTTTCTTCGTCCCTTAGAGATTCTACCCACATCCTTTATGGAATTGCCTTTGTAGTTGCAACAATGCCTCTGCAGTAATAAGTCTCCTTCTTACTTCATATGCCTCACTAAGCTTCTCTCCTCTGAGCTTTGTCTTTTGGAATTTCTTAGGTTCTTTCCTCTGGAACCAATTGAGCACTCTTTGCTCTAGGTTGCTGCAATCTTCTCACCTTCCTTTGCTATGACCTGTGTATCAATGTTATTCAAACCAAAGATCATTCCCAAGCTTTCAAAAATTTGCTTCTCAGCTTCCTTTTGAGAACAATGCCCTTATCCTCTCTGACTGATCTTCAATTGGATTCTTCAAGTTCACTGCCACTGCATGGCTTCACAAGCAGTGTCCATCCATTCTTCATATTTGACTGAGCCTCCATTTTCCTGAATGAAAACAACCATCACTATGTTTTATTTATGCTTTTGCAATCTCTTCTTAAGAGTATCACTTAATCTCATCTTATCTCATTCCTTCTACTTATCAAATTCACATAACCTGATCTCCTCTTTCTTTTGGCAGTGACTCTTGTATTCTGCAAAATTATGCTTTAATTCACAAGAGGCTCCAATACCACAAATGACATAGGGGAATACCCCGATATACCCACGTTATGCATATACAATGCATAATCTCATTCGTCCCAGGAATTACAATGATGCCAAATTGGTCCCAAACTTTCATAAGCTAATGTTAAGGCCCTTCATTTACTCCTCATGTCCTAACATTTTTTTAGACTTTCTATAGTCTAATCCTTCTTTAATCTTCTATCAGAACTCTATACTCAACCCAATCCTTAATCTTGCACATATATAACCAACCCCACTCTATAACTATGGTTATTCTCCTTTTCCTTGGTCTTCACACATTACCCGATGCCTCCCTTTATCACAATCCCAATCTTTCTTCACTATTAAAACATAGCTTCATAACTCTTGACTCGCGATATGTGACTGCCTTTCCACCGTTGATTTCATTCTCGCATCAACGGCTATCGCGATATTGCATCAAGCCATCCTGTGCCTCCATTGCCTCTCGCATGCGATATGCGATTATAATCAGACTTCAAATAACTTAAACCCGCACCTATAACTTCTTCGGGTCTGCTCTCTAAAATTCTTTATTGCGATCCTTCTCCACCACCGATATTGTCCTCGATCCGACAATTGATGTCTTTTCCCGATCACCAAGCTAGCCCGATGCTTTGTGATCGTTGATCTAGATCCACTTGATCTGACAGTCCAAAATGATATCGGGTGGAAACATAGTAAACTTTGAAACGGGAACTGATACTGTTACCCATTTCGTAGAGATAGCAAAAAAGTGACCTGATTTTGAAAAGGGGTGATGCAGAACACGTTTTTTTTAGAGCATAGTTTTTCGCACTTTATTTTTTTTTATGTACATTACTTTTTAGAAAGGTAGTGATTTTCATGCTGATTTAAAAAAAAAAATATTCTGCATCACACCCTCTTTTAAAAAACTTATTTTTTGACTTTAAATTTTCTAGTGTATGAAATGTAAATAATTATTTTCTAAATTTGATAGTTTTTGAAGTGGTTGTTTTCTTCATATTTTCTTGTTTTTTATTTTAATTTTATTTTTTTTTGTAGTGAGATTTTTATTGTTTTGCATTTTTAAATTAAAAAGTCGATATTTTGAATTTTAGATAATCTACATATTTATACATCCTTTATTAATTTTTTAATCCACATGAAATAATTGTTTCTAAAAAATAATATTTTTTAACAATGGACATAAAAATAACCATTTTTAACATAAATATAACAAAAAACTACACGTTTTGATAATTTTTTGCTAGAATTGACATGTCAAAATCACAAATTTTATACGAAAATTTTAACTAGAAATGGTTAAATAATAGTTTTTTTAAAATGAATTTCATGTCAAAAAAATAATGATAATCATTTTTTTTTCAAAAAATAATGATCAACTTAAAAATCAATGTGAAAAACACATATTACAAATATTGAACGCATAACAACCTTAATTGATTGATTATTCTTCTCATAAAATGTCAAAGTCAAAACATTGCAAAGCTTAATTTCCAACCGTAACTTAAATTTAATCAACAATGTCACGTAATGCAAACTCTTCATCCTCTCGAGTTTCATCATTGTCTTCTTCCACAATATTTTCTGCTTCCTTTTGCTCATTTTCCTTTTCTAATGGATCTTCGATGTCTGCAAATCCCCCAATGTATGTCTTTCCAAACATTCCATGTAATGGTGGTTGGGGTTCCATTGTCTCTTTTACCACACGTGATTCACTAAAGTCCCCTTTCTTCAACCCAATTTCTTGCATTGCATCTGGAAGAAAATGAAGAGCATTAATTCTTTCCTGAATGAAATTGCACTGTAATGGATCTTTCTCAATTGCAATGCAATTTATTCCTTTTTGAAGGCAACATGCTAGTGTTATACCTAATTATGAAGAACAAAATAAATAATGAAGTAAATTAGTACAATGACACATTAATTAAAAAAAGAACATATTGAAATTCAATTCCATATAATAAAACTTACATGAGCCAAAAAATAAATTCAGAACCCAATCTCCTTCATTTGAACATATGTCTATAAGATAGTTAATCAATAATAGTGGTTTTTGATAAATGTTAACTATCTCTCCTTTTGTTTCTTTGTATTCATATGTTAGTTTTCTCACAACAGAATCATAAGTCAGTATTTGGCTATGACTCTTTCCGTCCACCTGCTTAACAATCATAGACATATGGCTATCATCTTTTGCCCAACTATCAATATGAATGGAATCATAGTCATTTATAAATTGTTGATCTTCATTGTTAAGAAGATTTGACTTTTTCCTGTCACATGAAATAGTAAAAGTTCAATTAACTTGTACATAAATGAATTTTTCAACATTAATCAAATATACATTTTAAATGTCTTACAATGTAAGCTGCATCCTTGAATTTTTTTTCTCCTTGAAGCTTGATAATATCATTGCCAATTTTGTGTCTGAATGAAATGTCACAAATCTTTAATGGTGATAACATCACTTCTACAAATCCCACAACCACTTTGTTAAAAGCTTGATAAGTATAAGGGTCACTATCATAGTAAATATTTGGAATATTGAAACCATGGGAAATATTTGCAATAACTAGGGCATAATCCCTTTTTGGTATGAGTTTAGCAATGTCTTCATAGTCGCCTTGTATTACTTGATATTGGAGAGTGTCTAGCCCATTCCAAAAGAAATGATTAAGAGTTGAATCAAGTTCAATATTATTAATACGTTGCTTCCTCAGTCTTTCAATCTTTATTTTTTCAATAAAAGTCTTGAAACTGTCTGGTGCTCCATTATCTTCCTTCCTCATCTTTTATCAAATAAAAAAATGTATGTGTAAGTTTTAAATTAAAAATAGTACATAGATGAATAAAAATGAATGTATAAATCAAAATACATTTTTAATGTAAGATAAAAATCTTTTAATGTTGATGTAGAACTTGAATTTGGATAGTTACGTACAACATCATCCCAACTATCCTCATTCAACAATCTAACCATTTGTTCTTAAATTTTCATGTAAACTTTGTGACTACATAGATAAAGTAAGAAAAATTTAATATAATGATATGTATAACAAATACTACCAAGAACAACATGTTTTATTTAAAAGATAACTATAATCTAGAAATAAATAAAAATAATTCAGCAAACTTACTTTTGAAATTCTTCTGACATTTCCTCCAATGATAATTCCCCTGACCTCACACGAGATAATATTGTTTTGACAATTTTTTCATCTTTCACTCCTTGCATCACCCTCCAAGGTGTGATAGTCATATCATTTGGAAGTTGCTTTAATTGAGGAGCTAATATACTATTGCTACATATCAATGTCTTAGACTTTTTGACCCTCTAGTTTTTAATGCCAATGTGTCAGGCGGAAAGAGTCGATAGTGCGGACACAACCAACCTCCCTAGGAGCCTAAGACTCTCTAGTGACAAACAAGACAAACAAAAGCAATCGTTCTCTAAACATGCATTTACCATACAAGAAATCAAGTGTTTAGATCCTACCTGTAATCCAACGCTGTTGTAGTAGTCTAGCCTCGCCGATCCCAATGAGCTCCTCCTTCACTTCGAAACCTGCATTCACTAACAATCAAACGATTAAATAGAACTTGATAATCTCATAAAATAAAACATATTTAACATATAGACCAAGGAGTATATGAAATAACTCATAAATAACAAGTTATTGAGAAGAATGGACTCATTTGCATTAATAGGAAACAAAAGGAACAATTACAACCTGAGCCTTGGTGTTGTGCAAGTCCCTCCCAGGGTCCATCAAGAGTTCTCCTTTACTTTGACAAAGCTCACCCACTTCCAAATGGAACAAGTAACGATGAGAATCTCTCCTCACAAGCTTCTAAATGGGAGTCCTAATTCCAGCAGCATCTACCCTTAGAAATGTTTAGTTTTCAACCTCCCCTCCTTCTGGCCCAATGCCTGTATTTATAGTGCTCAAGAGGAAGTTAATCAGGTCCACCATCAATGGGATAATCCCCTCTTTGGATGGGATAGCTCCTCTCTTGATGGGATAAGTTCCTCTTTCATAGGGGTACATGAACCATCTGGAGGCGCTCAATACTCGTCGAACAACCTTCTAGAATGCTCTAGAAATGACCACAAGTAACTTTTTAAAGATGAAACTCACGCCTTTTGACCTTTACAGGGGTACGCACCTGCCCCTTTACATACAGAGCGTACAAGTACGCAGTTTTTGTGAACATTAGGTGCGTATACACAGGTAAGGCCGAGAGAATCTGCGTACCCAGAGATAAACACATTTACAAAGACTTTCTCTCTTTTTTGGAGTTTGACATGGAGAGCAGAGGCATAAGACTTGCCCAGGAGGATAGCATGACTGTTGATAGAGCCATACTAACTGTAAATAGTCATGGTGACATTTTTTAGTGTAACAGATTGCCCCCTAAAGTGCGAACCCTGTAGTAGATTAGGGTTTTGTATTATCTAGGAAGGGTGAAGCGCTTTATCATTTCAAGGATTATCTCGTGGAGAGCCTAGTCAGAACCTGCAATTTTCAACACAAAATACATGTATAAGATTATATCATCGCTGAGGTAGGCATTCCCATACTCAGATCAAAACTTTAACTAACAGACTAACTATTCTGATACAGGAATGATCTTGCAGTACATCATAATCATAGACTTTTGTAGACACAGTATGGACGCAGCCATCTGTTTATGATTAGTCTACTAGATAATGAATACAAAACTCCTCGCAGCCTGGATGGTGGGAACTAGATCCAGGGTCTTCATTTCTACTTCCCGAATTGGTACGATTTTAGCCATGCGAATAAATCAGTTGATGTCGAACATGGTAGAAACCACTTGATTACCAGTCGATGATGTAAACTGTTAACAAGTGTGAGAGAGACCACCAGTAATGTCAATGGTTCTCAAAGTACCTAGTACAATCCATGAGATGTGAATGAATGAGTTGATGTCGAACATTTCACGGAATCCTTCGATCGAAAGTCAACGATGTAAACTGACGTCAAAGGCGAGAAACCTGCCATTGATGCATGCAGACTTCAAGGTACTGACGATCTCTAAGTCATCTTTCTAGATAATGTGCTGATGTCGATAGAAAGCGACCTGTTGCAGGCAAGCCCACAACACGAAATCATAGTTCAAGTTGAAGAAATATTGCTGTAAGGACTGACTCAGGGATGGTCAAAATGGATGACAAGTATTTTGCAGATGAAAGTTTTATTTGCAGACCTCTTGAACACATAACGAAACAACAGATGGCTTGGTAACAAATGACTCAAAGTTAATCCCCGAAACCCGGCTGAAGACTTTCAATGTGGTTTGATCAACTGTGAGGTAAAGGATCTCCCAACCCAAGTGAATGAAAAGTGTCGTGTTCAAGAGTGGTAATAAGGTTTTTTCTGAGACAAAGGATAACAAATAGGCTCATTCTTCTCTCTTTTCCCCCACCATTTCTGGCAAGTACCTCTTTATTTTTAACAAGCTTGAGGAGGATAACATATGCTTGATTATAAGCTCATCCTTCGGATGAGTCCAACCTAGTTTTGATTCGAACCCTAGGAAGGAGTGGTTCGTTCCTGTTTGTAATTGAACAGGCCCTTTACTGTGAAATTTTAACGAGCCCAGTATAGGAGAAACTCGGCATTTTTCAATTTTAGAGAGTCTGAAAAACTTAAGAAGACTCCAGGTTGAACTTTTTCATAAATTTGTGTCCCCCAAGCCCGAAAAAGTATAAAATAATACCTGGGAGAACCGCTTGATCTTGCGACCAAGGAGTACTTTCATGATTAGTGCCACTGACCTGAAAAGTAAAAAGCGATCAAAGACACGTCGTTTTATTTCCTTATCGAGTTTGAAACGACAAAAACCGGCAATCTTTTCCTGTTTTTACGGTCAGAAAAGAGCTATAAGGGGACCGTCTTCTAATTCCGTTTTAACGAGTGTAAAAGAAACGCTCGGCAATCTTTTCATATTTTTAGGAGTCAGAAAAGGGCTTAAAAGATGACTCTGATGTTTTGGTTCGTGAAAAATGACAATTTTCCCTCTAAATCCTTTTGTCCTGCACAAAAACAACACATTACTCATACCTCTTTAAGATAGGCAAAAATACATTGAAAAATATCCTTTCATGGTGAAAAATAAACAAACTTAGCATTCATTCATCCAAAAAACCTATAAAAAGACTTTTTACCATGTTATTTTTACCATTTCACTGTTGAGGTTGAGAAAAGGGCCTTTGACAAGAAAACTTCCCATGGACATTGCGGAGAATCCGACCGTCAGAATCGAGCGCTGTCTCTTTCAGGTATTCCACAACATCCTCCTCTTCAATTTCATCCGTTTAGAATTTCATTTCAAGTTTTAGTTTGATTTTTTAGGGGGTTTAGGGTTTTAGGATATGTTTCTCGGGGTACGCAGGTGCCCCATGGGCGACCTGCGTACTCCGACCTTTTTCGTATATAGGAAAAAGGTCGGGGTACGCAGCCCGCCTTCAGACCAGCTACGTACCGCTGCTCTGTGTTCTGAACGCGGGGTGCGTACCCCGTGAAACACACATTTTGAAACCCCAAACTCCAATTTCAACCAACCAAATTTTATTTAATGAATTCTAACTATTGTTTTTTGGTGTGTAGGGCAGTCACCATGCTAGATTGGAGAGAAAGAGAACACGAGGACGTTGATTTGGCCGCAATAAATCATCAACCCTCCATTGATGCGTTAAAAGCATGCGGTCTGTACAAATACTGGGCCATACCTAGCATGAGGGGCCAGGTGTCATTCCTTGAGTGGCTGGTTGAAAGGTGGAATGTTCAGGATCAGTGTTTCTACATCGGAGAGCACCAGCTCGAGATAGAGTCCTCCGACATATATTTTCTCACTGGCTTGCCTAACAGGGGCGAGCAACTCTCTCTATTCGGGACTAGGCCGGGTGGCCAATCCCTTACTAGTCTCCAGCTAGAGTGGTGTAACAACCAAAACCAAAAGAAGGGGATAGAAATCAAATACATATCCTGACCTGAACTTATGGTGATAGCCTTCACTGTTACCAGACTTTGCGGAACAGCCGCTTTGCACCATGCCACCGGGTCCCAAATGCGAATGGCTATAGATTGCTTCCAAGGCACCATTTTCAACTGGTGCGATGCTGTGTTGGCCAATATGAAGGGCCAACTGACTAGTGGAAAGACTGGACGATTGAAGACCTTTGGATATGGGCCTTTGGTCGTGAGATTTTCCCTAGAGAGAGTTCCAATGCTGGTCCCCCAGCATCTTACTGTTCCAGTTGGGCCTCCTCGGGAGCCTAAGTTGACGAGATGGGTTGCGGTAATGGCCCGGCATCCTGATGAGGGAGCAGCAGTTGTTCGATTTCCTGATGGTTACTTTCACTGGTTGGAAAACTAGGTCTTTGCGATTCAGGATTTTCCTTATGCCGGAATGGATTTTCGGAATGATCCGGACATGGTTTTTCCACAGGGAGAACAATGGGATGACAGAGGTACTTTCATTTTTCACAAGTTTTTAAATTATCTATTTTTTTGTTTTTTATATATATCGTCTCAAACTGACAGTAAAATGTTTCAAAATGCAGATGTAGGTCCACGGCGTCCGGCCAATCTCCGGGCTTTTGAGAGGAGACAGCCAGTTGCACCGGCACCGGCCCCACAGGACGCGGCTGCAGAGACACTAGCTGAGTTGGAGCAGGATCTAGAGCGTCTGACGGCGGGTATACCAGAGACGACTATAGATGACATTCCTATCAGATTGCAGCGCTATGTAGTCGCAGTCCCGGGACCCTTTAGGAGTTTTTTGTGTAGAGTAGCCCGTGCAGTGGTGTCGTATAGAGAGCATCACCAGTGATTGGCTAGTCACTCTGTAGACACATGTGACATTTTGGTTTTTTGTACTTATCATTTTTGCCGATCATAAGGTGTTTTTCAACCTATGATCGAAGACGATGTATATTTTTTGACACACTCCTATCTATATATATATATCATTATTACCAGCTTATCTTGTTTAACATATGTGATGAAATGTTTTTTTAAATTTACTTGCATGATTATCGCAAATGGTTGTCCAACATTCGAGAAGAAATTGCATCTGCTAATGTATTTAAAGACCTTGGAATATGCTTATATTCAATGTAATCAAATTCACGTTCCAAGAGACGCACTCTCAAAAAAAACCTTAATAACACAAGATTTCTAATGGCATATACTCTATTAAGCTGTAATACAACGAGTTCAGAATCTAACCTCACTATCAAATGTCGAATTCCAAATGAAATAGATTCAGACAATAATTCAACCACTGCACTGTATTCTGCAATGTTGTTCGTTGTTTGACCGAGGCTCACCCCATGCATAGAAACTAACTCGTCAGAGGGCGAATAGATAACCCAAGCTGCGAAAGAGATATTCTGTGTACTACGACAAGCACCATCGGCAAATCCAATGTACGTTTGGAGAGGCGTCGACATCTGCAATATCAAGAGTAAAACCAAGATAAGCCAGAATAACAACGAAAAAACACACTTTCTAAGCTAAGCACACTATCTAAAATAACAAACATACTAGCTAGAAAGAAAACCTAACCTAACTAAAAATTCTCCATACCCACCATTTAAGCATAATACCTCTTTAGGTAAAGTCCATTTCTGGGTTTACCCAAAGAGTCCCCATCAAAATCTACCAGCTCATAGGCCCCTTTTGCTAGCTTTCGCTTTACAATGTAGGGTCCATGCCACATAGGAACGAATTTTCCAGCACCTAGCTTATCGTTAGCTTGATCATATAATAGCACTAGGTCTCCTCCGAAAAACTTCGAGGGGTCACATTTCTATCATACTGAGCTTTCATTCGCTTCGCGTGAGTCTCGATTGCCAATGCAGCGTCACGTCGAGTCTCATCTAATTGAGCTAAGTATAATAAACGTTTCTCCTCTTCGGAAGTAGCTGGGAGTAATTCGACAACCATTTGAAGTGATGGGATTTCGCATTCAATGGGTAACACAGCTTCCAAGCCATAAACTAGTTGGAAAGGAGTGAACCCTGTTGATGTTTTCACTGAGGTTCGGTATGCCCATAGCGCTGAAAATAACATGTTGTGCCAATTTGACCGATGAATGCCAATGATTCGTCGGATCATGATAACGAGAACTTTGTTGATAGACTCAACCAAACCATTGGCTTGTGGATAATAAGGAGTAGAGCTATCATAGCGCAAACCAAGCTGGCTTGTAAGCTCAGTCATCATGATGTTTCGAAAATGGCTCCCATGGTCAGTGATAATCGCTTGCGGGACACCAAACCTAGTTATAATGTGATTGAATATGAAAACTGCAGTTGTTTTGCCGCTTGCGTCGAATGTAGGCATCGCCTCGGCCCATTTAGTAAAATAATCAACCGCGAGGATGATATACGCATGCCCCCCGGCCGAGTGAGGGTTACAAGTAATAAAATCGACACCCCATTTGGCGAAAGGACCAACGGCAATTATGGGGTGGAGAGGAGCAGGTGGTGCGCGCATCTTGCGATCAAACACTTGATAGTTGTGGCATTTTCGGACCGCAATGATGCAATCTTTAAACATGGACGGCCAGAAATAGCCAGCACGCAACACCTTCTGAGCTGTGACATACCCAGACATATGACCGCCACATGCTCCAGAGTGACAATCATTCAAAACTCTCTCAGCCTCTTCGTGAGTTAAACAACGTCGAAAAACCAAGTCTGCCCCCTGGCAATAAAGTGTATCTCCAATAATTTTGTATTGCTGGGACTGGAATCGAGTTTTTCGACGCTCTGACTTCGAAGCTTCAGGCCGAAAGGTTTGGTTTTGGAGATAGATGATTATATCCCCATACCACGGATCTAAAGTACTGATAAGAAACAAATATTCATCCGCAATGGACTCCTCTGCCACAGTTTCTGTGTCAGCACACGGGAAATCACACATCAATTCTGCAAAAACTAAGGATTTCTTAGACTTGGACTTCTCAAACTCCAAGTCGAACTCTTGCAGGATAACGATCCATTTAGAGTACTTGCCCCCTAGTAGTTGTTTAGTCAAAATATAAATCATAGGGTTGCAATCCGAAATAACTGTAGTTTTACGGAGAAGAATGTAGTGACGAAAACGCTGGACAGCTTGAACGACTGCCAGGGCCAATTTCTCCACATGCGAATATTTTAGCTCAGTTGGATTTAACGTTCGACTAAGGTAATATATCACATGTTCCGTTCCGAATTCGTCTTCCTGAACTAAGACCATCCCAATGGTGGAGTGGGAGGCAGCGAGGTACAAAAAGTAATCCTGGTTGTAGTTGGGAGGATGCAGCAACGGTGCATGGGTCAACGCGTGCTTAAGTGCATCAAAAGATTTCTGAGCTATCTCATCCCAAGAGAATTGAGCATTTTGTTTTAACAACCGGGTGAAACCCTTTGTAACCTCGGCGTAGTTAGGAATGAATCGACGTAAAAAGTTTGCTTTCCCTTGCAAACTCTGGAGTTGGCGCAAACTCGAAGGAGGAGGCAATTTGATGATAGCTTCGACCTTCGAGGGATCAACGCGAATGCCGGCTTTTGAAACAACAAATCCCAGCAATCGACCTGCTTCTATACAGAATACACACTTGTGCGGATTCAACCGAATACGATAATGCCTACGCCTCATAAAGATTGCTCGTAAGTGGACAAGGTGATCAGCTCGATGTAAAGAATGAGCAGGCAAATCATCGAGGTACGGTTGCAGAATGTGTTTGATGTCATGAAATGCATAAGACATCGCCTGTTGAAAAGTGGCTCCGGCATTCTTAAGCCCAAAGGGTAATTTGCAGTAAGCAAATGTCCCCCATGGACAAATGAATGCCGTTTTTGGTTGATCGGCAGGTAGAATATTGATTTGATTATAGCCCAAAAAACCATCCATAAAGGAAAACATTTCACTTCCGGCACAATCATCAATTATTTGATCGATATAGGGCGTAGGATAGTTGTCTTTTGGACAAGCTCGATTTATATCCCTATAGTCGATACAGATTCTTATTGTTCCTTGTTTCTTGTTAACCAGAACAATATTCGATACCCAATCCGTTAACGGGATCAGATAAATGAAACCTGCTTTCAACAGCTTTTCAACTTCTGCTTTAATGGCAGCCGCTTTTCGAGGGTGAATCTGACGCAACCGTTGACGGACGGGTTTAGCGTCTGGGTAGGTCTTGATTTCATGGACAACAATAGCGGGATCGATTCCTGGCATTTCCTCGTAGGACCAGGCAAACACGTCGCGGAATTCTTGGAATAAGGCCTTGTAAATTTGAATTTCATCATCTGTACACGAGGCACCTATATGAATGTTCTCAACAATTCCGGGCTTCACTGAAATGTCAATGGGAACAGTTCGAGAAATATTCCCTAAATTCAACTCTGAATCAGGATGTTTCGTTGGATTTTGAGCTTCTTTGACATATTCAGCGGTAAAGATTGATGAAAAATCATTTTCAAAGACATCGCCCTCAGGTAAAAACGAAGATCTATGATGAAGATCTTCCCATGGTAGATCATCTACACTTAGGATTTCGCGAAGTTGCTCGTCAGATGACACGACTTCGGGAAACGCTATCCGTTCTGAGGTTGGTGTGAAAAGTGATTCCTCACTGACCACATTCATTTGGTCGATTTGGGTTGAATGGGAGTCGGTAAAAGACATGATGGCTTCATAAGCAATTTCATATGGACTCAAAGGCATAGCATCACCGAATGAGTCTATCTCAGATTCAGATGGGACAATCCAAGGATTGTCGTAAATAATGGTGTCTGATGTAATCATATGAATTGATGCAAATGAAGGGTCTGCGTTGATTGGAGGGAAAGGAAAAGTTCCCAGTAAACCGGAATCTTTAACTAAACCGACGCCAACGTCCCTATAAGGGATTGTCGTCTTACCGACATGCTGGATACTCTCTGAAGAGGCTGGGTCGGATGAAAAGTATGTCAGCTGATCAATTGTCACGATCTTACCGTTATGTGGAAACTTTATTACTCTGAAGACCGATGAAATGACTGCTGTCATAGCATATGACCAACTTCGACACAAAAGAAGGTTGTAGTCTAGAGGGGCATCAACCACCTCCACATCCAGACTAACGGTTTTACCTTCTACCCCTATAGGCAATTCCTGTAGAATACCAAACGGACGGAACCCACGGCCATCAAAGGCCTTAAGGATGGTCGGGGATTGGTTCAGCGAAGGAGAACCAAGCGATCTCCAACACTGAATCGACATAATACACGTAGAAGCTCCTTCATCAATCACAGTCCGATGAATAGGCCTGTTTTTTACTATCACTGGAATCTGGAAAGCCATCTGATGAGGGAGACGCGGTGTACTATTTTCTAGATCAAAGATTATCAGGTTCGGGTCCTGAATATCAACAGCTCCTATAGCCGACAAAAGTAATTTTCGTTGTGCTGGGCATGATTGCAGCACTTCTAAAGCCGACATTGCTGAGGGTGAAACAGCTAAGTCCTCAATAATGTTGTAATTCTGGGCCGCTCTCGCATGTGGATTGAAAGCAGACCTTCGAATTACACCCTTGGCGGGCAGTTTGATTACTAAGTCCGGGTTAGGTTTTTCGATCTGTAGTGGATCAGAACCAGGAGCTGAGGTTGATGGACTAGAATGAGAAGATTCTGCTTCCTTAACATCAACAGGATTCTTACTACCATAATCTTGTGATCGAGTCGCAATCCGCACATGAGACATCATCAAAATGGGTTCTTCACTAGCACTCGAGGAAGAACCTATCATCTTACTCTCCTGCTTTGGAAATGGATCTTTCAAAACAGCAGGAGTTGGGGAACCTTTAACGATTTTCACAACCTCTGCCCGATGAGGGAAATCTCTTGTAAAATGATCCTCTTCACAAATAATACAAGGATATCGAGGTTTGCGCTTTTCGTCATTGGTTTCCGACTTTTCTGTTTTCTCCTTCAGAGCCTTGTCTGCTTTAGCCTTCTTCTTTCCTTTCTTCTTTCCACCATTTTTTGATTTGGCCGTAGATGATTCTACAGCATGAACATCGGCGGAAAGTTCAGGAGAAGACTCTCCTGTCGGGGAATCAGGCAAGGTGATTATAGGAGTAGTAGAATTCTTGGAAGACTTCTTCTTGCTCTTTGTGTTCACCGTACCAATCATACCATCAGCGGCATGAGATCCCGAAGGAGCAGCAGCGATTTGGTTCGACTTTGGAAGATCTGGGATCTTCTCGTGTAACGTACCCGACTGAGTGTAAACTAAGTCAAGATACTGGGCTTGAGCAATGACTTGCTCCTCAGTAACTACTCCGGCCTTAGCTACATCTTCAGTAATCTTCGGTAATAATGATTTGACAAACCATTCAGCTAAGATTTGGTCCGGGATAAAAACTTTCACTAAACGTCTTCGACGTCTCCATTCATGGATATGATCAGAAATATAAGTGGACGTCGATTGTTTTAATGAAGTTAATAACTCAGTACCATTATCGTATCTGACCGGCAACTGAAAATGAGTTAGGAACGAGGTAGCTAACTGGCTAAAGTTATAAAAAGAGGCCTGTGGTAACTCAATGTACCACTTGGCCGCGAGACCAATGAGCGTACGCTGGAAAAGACGTAAGCGGATCGAATCATCCGAGATAGAATTCGAAGCACACCAGAGGTGGTAAGTCATCACGTGATTTGATGGATCCTCTCCAGACTTACCTTCAAACTTGGGTATATCGCTGGGCAACTTATTTGGCATTGGCGGCCAGAACGGAAGATAATTTATTGGATCGTTCGTTAGGCGCGTCAAGTCGGGTAAATCCAAAGTTGCGATAAACGGCAATTGCCGGTTAGGATCTCTAAAACTCTGGGTCACAAGACCAGTCCCAGGAGGAGGATATCCAGGATAACTTGGAACAGGAATCGCATTCGGGATATTATACCCTCCTGGAAAACCAGGATTAACCAGACCGTACTGGGGTTGTTGAGGTTGTTGATAAGTGTACCCAGGATACGGTTGATACTGGTAAACCGGTTGTTGGACAGCAGGCCCGTATTGGTACTGTCCCTGGTGCTGTTGATAACTAAATTGTGGTTGACTTGTTACAACAGTACTTAAACCGGCTGCCCTACAGGCATTTGGACCGTGGTTTGAATCGTAGATCCGGACAACGGTAAAGATGTCTGAGGGGTGGTTGCAGAGACAATAGAAACCGGAGCTGTCGATACTCCAGAAGTAAGTGTGGTAGACGTTGCGGTAGTTGCAGCAGCCATTTGAGATAGAGTAATAGGTGCGATTGGTGGCTGAGTAACTACCGAAGTTACAGAAGTTTGAACATTTGATTGGACAGGTTGTGGTTGTTGGGGTGGACCAGAAACTACAGGTTGTCCAGTTTGAGGTAACGATTGTATACTTGGCTGCAACACCTGTTGACCTTGTGATGGATCCCACACTATCATTCCGGGGTATTGACCCGTAACAGGTTGAGGATACTGAGATCCGTAACCAGGTTGAGGGTAGGGTTGATAATTGAAAGGTACATTTCCCGGACCTTGAACATAAGACTGACCCTGAGGTGGTTGATAACCTTGACTCGAGTACTGACCTTGGGGTAGATACCCTTGAGGTAAGTACTGATACTGGGGTTGACCTTGAGGCATAAATTGATACTGAGGTTGACCTTGAGGTACATATTGAGGTTGGGGTTGACCCTGAGGAACGTATTGCACCATAGGTACATACTGTCCTTGAGGCTGCCCCCCAGCCGCAACTTGAGTACCTTGAGGTTGCCCCCCAGGCATTAATTGAGGCTGCCCCCAGGCAGAAATTGACCACCTTGAGGTTGAGAACTTGGAATTGAACCTGACATCATATAAACGTCTCCTACACCCAACGGTCTATTACCATTGCTTCCAGCTAATGACCCATGTCCAATGGGTTGAGGAGATGCTCCCGCAAAGGTACCAGAAAGTGATTGATACCCAGTAGGAACAGAAGGACCACCATACAAGAAAGATTCAGGAGATTGAGTAGACACGGACGACGAACTAGACATATTTACAGGAGTATAAATACCTCTGGGTGGATAAGGAGTACGAGGTGGAGAAAAACTTATCCCTGAATTGTCTAAATAATTAGTTAATGAAAGATACCAAGTAGTACTCCTAGGTGGACTGTAAAAGATAGATTCACGCTCTCTTAAGTCAAGAGTAGGTTGATCTTCAAGAACAGGGCCTACTTCTTCTTCTGGAGTAAGTTCTTCAATAGCTATCAAACCAGAAGGAAGATTCTCGGTTATGACTCTTTCAATCCTAGGTGAATCAGGAACACTAGAAGTTGGAGTAACAGGTTCAGATATTTCAGGTTCTTCGCCTATATCACTAGTAGATGAAAAACTACCAGCAAGCTTAGAAACTGCAACAACTTCAGGATTGTAACCTGTCTCTAAACCTTGGTAATCTGGATGGACTACCAACGAAGACTCTCCTTCTTCAGGTGAACCTACTCTACTGCCACTAGGAGGAGTTACAAGGACTTTCAAACCTTCGTAATGACCCGGGACGTCTTCAGGAGGTCCACCCCGCGATCTACGGAGTTTCCTCAACAAATCGGTTCCGGTAACAATCTCAGGTGACTTGCCCCGAAGTCTACGGGACTGTCTCGGTAATTCTGCCACAGCTAAAAACTTTTAACTACTACACACGAAAACAAAGTAAAATCTCAAATCAAGCCACCTAAAGTCTCTAAAGAACCAAACAAATTTGAAGCACACACCTAAAGAATCTAGGGCATCAAACCAAGCACAAACAGTAGCCTTCCGGACCGAAAACGCTAGTTGGTGATGAAGCCCAACATCGCCGAATTCAGTACAGAAGTGGTGGGTGGAACAGTTACCCCGGCAACCTGCTTAATGAATAGACCGGCACAAGTTCCTCCACTTTAACCGTCTCGAGTGAAGTGAACCCCCCGGAAAATCCAAGTGAGTCTAGCCGACGTCTGCTCCAGGTACAGTGGGATCTTCCCTCCACCGTCACCTCGGGTGGAATCCTAAAGATAATGGTCACTAAGGTTACCAACAGCAACAAATACACCTGGGGGAACAGTCTACACTCCGACAGCACGCAAGGGCAGAGTATCAAGCTCAATCCCCTTGCCGGCTCCTTGACAATAATCCAAGGTTTACCGACAAGTGACCCCTTGCTCCTCGACAATGGTTAATCCGAGGTTTACCATTTGTAATACGTGCGTGTCTGGCGTCGTTCCCAACGAGGGAGGATTGATCCCCTCACTGGTTTGGACACGAGCTCGTGCTTCGCCTTTAAGAGGAGCTTTCCCAGAGTATAAATGAAACAGTTGGATTTATCCTACCACAAGATCAGCTACTTGTTTGGTTTTGCTGTCTTGGAGAGTTAATTACTCACCTACTCCAAGACACTAGCCTGATCTATATTGGTGTTTCAGAGCCCTAGTAAATAAAAGTTACTAAGTTGATTTTACTTTAAGCGTTAATTTTATGGTTTTCTTTACAGACAAAAGGTAGCGGAAATGAAACCAATGGTGTGTAGACTCGACTCAAACCACTACAAAGATGCACTTAGGATGATTTACACTACTTTTCTTTTTCAATGAAATTCTTAGCTAAGAAAGTTTAGAAAATGCAAATTTTATAGAAAACAACTTTCTTAACAAAGACAATCAAAGAAACAATTCTCTTTATCTTTTCAAAACATGCAACTCATGACCACTAATTATTCACACGAAAAACCCTTTTCTTCAAAAGACTACAAATGCAACCAAAGCAAACTTGTTTCCAAAGAATTTTTTTTTATATTTTTCCTATATTAATCAAGCATGTAAATCTATTTTAACGAAAATCAATCTCAAAATCTATAAAATCTATGAAAAATTCACTCAAAAGGAAATTTAAAGCAAACCTAATGAGGCAAAAGCCTACAAGGATGATTATAGGTTGTTTTACTTGACCATAATCAAGTCAAGAACCAGCTAATGCAGAATCAAAAAACCAGTCAAAACAAAACTCAAATCTTTTTGTTCTTTTTGTAAAATGGAATTCAATACTCAATCACCAAGCACTTCGAAATTCGCCAAAGAGACAACTCAAAGGTAAGTTGCTCTCACAGGTAGACTTTATGACAGGTCCGACTCCTAAGAAGGCTGACAAAACCAGAGAGATCTAAGGCTTGACAACTTCTATCTGCAAAGTCACTACAGGACCCACTCAAAAATCAAACCCTAGGGCTTAAACTTCTATGAAATCCACTAAAACACTCAATGCTATCGAAACAAGTTCAGGTGAAGATCTTTGACAGGAGACTAAAGGATCTGGGCAGTAAAAACTAAGAAAAAGCAAAATCTAAGAGGAAAATTGTAAAAAATGGAAATTTCTTAATTTTTAGCAGGGTACGCAGGCAACATGTTAAGACAGGTGTGGGCCCGCTCTGTGCACACAGAAACAGTGCGTACAGGTACGCACTGTGCAATACTCAGAGGGTGCGTACTACTGGAAAAACCAAGAAAAACTAGTTCTAATTTAACCCTAAGCTAGCCCACCCAAATACAAAGTCACATAGTCAAAATCCAGAAAATAAATGACTTTTGTCAGATCAAAGTTGCATACAAAGGAAAAAACTTTCACATCAATGGAGTCCCCAGTGGAGTCGCCATTTTGTCAGGCGGAAAGAGTCGATAGTGCGGACACAACCAACCTCCCTAGGAGCCTAAGACTCTCTAGTGACAAACAAGACAAACAAAAGCAATCCTTCTCTAAACATGCATTTACCATACAAGAAATCAAGTGTTTAGATCCTACCTGTAATCCAACACTGTTGTAGTAGTCTAGCCTCGCCGATCCCGATGAGCTCCTCCTTCACTTCGAAACCTGCATTCACTAACAATCAAACGATTAAATAGCACTTGATAATCTCATAAAATAAAACATATTTAACATATAGACCAAGGAGTATATGAAATAACTCATAAATAACAAGTTATTGAGAAGAATGGACTCATTTGCATTAATAGGAAACAAAAGGAACAATTACAACCTGAGCCTTGGTGTTGTGCAAGTCCCTCCCAGGGTCCATCAAGAGTTCTCCTTTACTTTGACAAAGCTCACCCACTTCCAAATGGAACAAGTAACGATGGGAATCTCTCCTCACAAGCTTCTAAATGGGAGTCCTAATTCCAGCAACATCTACCCTTAGAAATGTTTAGCTTTCAATCTCCCCTCCTTCTGGCCCAATGCCTGTATTTATAGTGCTCAAGAGGAAGTTAATCAGGTCCACCATCAATGGGATAATCCCCTCTTTGGATGGGATAGCTCCTCTCTTGATGGGATAAGTTCCTCTTTCATAGGGGTACATGAACCATCTGGAGGTGCTCAATACACGTTGAACAACCTTCTAGAATGCTCTAGAAATGACCACAAGTAACTTTTTAAAGATGAAACTCGCGCCTTTTGACCTTTACAGGGGTACGCACCTACCCCTTTACATACAGAGCGTACAAGTACGCAGTTTTTGTGAACATTAGGTGCGTATACGCAGGTAAGGCCGAGAGAATCTGCGTACCCAGAGATAAACACATTTACAAAGACTTTCTCTCTTTTTTGGAGTTTGACATGGAGAGCAGAGGCATAAGACTTGCCCAGGAGGATAGCATGACTGTTGATAGAGCCATACTAACTGTAAATAGTCATGGTGACATTTTTTAGTGTAACACAATGTCTTACCGCATGCTAAAAATATCATCAATCAACTTCCAAACATCTCCAGTTCTAAGTGCCAATTGGAAAATGTTATCAACACCTCTGAATAAATCTCTATTTTTGTTGCATTTTCCACCTTTTGAATTGGTTTTCTCTTCAATTTGATAGCCTATTTCCATACAACATTCCTTTCGGAAATCTGCTGTAACATTTATCCTATCCCCACCACATTTTTCTTGAAAATCACTATGAATAAATCTAACCCTTTGGATGAAAGTCATAGACACCCTATATTCATTATCTGAATTATGATCCTGTGCCACTAACTTTGCTTCTGTTTCATTTAAACCAACATAAATGATACATTTCATTTTTTCAAAATGTGGGTTATTAGGATATTTCTCCATCAATTGTCTTTGAGCTTCTACAGAATGGTTACCCCTAAGCACATAATAATTGTATTCAAAACATTTTTGACTTATCAAATGCTTCTTTGTTGGGAACTTGAAGTGCATCAACAAAAAGCACATAACTAACCACATGAGCATGTGGATTGTACTTCATCAATGCCTTCAAGTTGTGAACATGCAGATAATGTGGCTTTCTAACTTGATATTGGCATTGTCCTTCACTTACCTTATAGGTTTGTTTAACATTAAGCTGAAATGTATGACCACCATCAATTAAGTTTCTTTTTGTCAAATTCTATAGAATGGCATTTTGTTTTGTTTTGATAATGCCACCATCTAAATCAGCTCCTGGTGTATGATTTCTTTGCTTTCTTTTGAAGTTTCACTAGGTTCTTGACTGCTGGTAATGACTACTTCAAAATCTTCAACTTTACTTTTCTTCGTCATAACATTCTCAACAGATTTATTCTTGGGCATTGTTACTTTTGGTCTTTTACGACTTTTCTCAATTCTAATGTCATCTTCAGTAATGGCAACATATGCTTCACTGTCAGCTTCAACTTCATCATCCTCAAAAGTAACTTGTTTACCCTTGCTAGATTTATCCAGCAGAGGCCTTTTTTTTTCTGATTCTTTGAATGTAGTTTTGTAGCATCATCAATTACTACAGTCTTCTTGTTTTCCATATTTATTTTGACAATGAGTAGAAATTGCTGACAACTTTCATGATATCATGCTCTATGAAATGAATGCCTCCCAACCTAATTGAACAACTTTCAACAAAATTCTACCAAACAAAATATCATATGTCAATAAAAACAAAGCTAAAAAATATAGCGAGACACTTTTAAGAACGCAAAATACAAATATAAATAACAATACTTACGATGTTTTGTGTCATCTCATTTACGATTTGTTTACAAAACTTGGTAGATACCTCTCTCATGTCATATAATGAATATGATAGTCGGTATTTAATCCTTTCATGTGACTTGGGCGCATTTCTAAGTATGTAAACAACTTCAGTGTTTGGTACTTAACACATATCTATGACTCTTCCCATCACCTCAACATTTCCATTATCATTCGGTATATCAATATATAGATATATATTCAAATCTGTGCTTTCTCTTTCTTTCACATACCACACTCTTGATGGAAATTTCACTTCTTTTGAATTCTTCTTGTCTAAAATTATCTTCTTATCACTTGAGGCACTTGAAAAATTTGTAGCCATGAGCTCAGGTGGAGTTCGTTCACCAATGTTTTTTGAAGATGCACCTTTAAGAGTCTTTGGTCCATAAAGATTCACAGAAATTTTCTTTGATGCCATTTTCCTGAAAAATAGAAACACATAAATTAGAAAATAACAAAAACATATTAACCTAAATTAGCAACGAAAATATATCATAAATTTTTTATTTGTATAATCAGAATCCCCAGCCACCCCTAATGGGCGGGTCGATGGGCGGGCGGGAGGTCGGGTGAGGGACGGCGGGGCTGGGTGGACAGCCAGATGGGTGAGGGCAGGTGGGCCAGGTGGGTGTGGGCGATAGGGGTGCACGGGTGTGGGAGGGGGCGAACATGTGGGAACGTCGCACCCGACCCCCTTTCACCCCCATGCGCCCACGTCGACCCTCTTCCCTCACAACCACCTGCCTCTCCCCTATCCCTCTCGCCGCCCCTCACCCGCATGTCCTCTCCGCCACTCTCTCCACCCACATGCCCCCACCTCCCCCAAAATGTGCGCTCCCCTCTCCCACCCCCTTACGCCCTGCTCCTCCCTCTCAGCACCCCTCCACCCACATCCACCCACTCCTCCCCTACACATCCACGCTGTTTCCACCCCACTTCGACCGCCCGCCTCCCTCCCCTTAACCCCCCTCCACCTCCCCCTTGACCCCCCACCTTTTCTCTCCCCCATTCACGACCCTTCCTGGCCCCCCTTTCCCCACCTCCCTTCCCCACTTCCCCCTTAATCGCCCCCCTCACCCTCACCCTACCTCCCTTTCTGCCCCCTTGAACCCCCCTTCTCCCCATGACCCTTCCCTTCCCCGTACCCCCTTCCCCTTCCCCTCCCCGTACCCCCTTCCCCTTCCCCACATTCCCCACCACCCTTTCCACCCCCCTTTCCCTACCTTCCTCCTCCCCCCTCCCCTTCCTCTACCTCCACCCTCACCCCCCGCCCCTTTACCCTTACCCCTCACCCCCTACCCCTTCCCATTAACCTACTACCCCACCCCTTATGCGCCCTTCCCTACCCCACCCCTTATGTGCCCCTTCCTCACCCACCTCTCTTCCCCCTCACCTCTCTCCATGCCCCACCCCTCACGCACCCCCCTCCCTCACCTCTCTCCCCCCGTTCCTCCCTACCCCAACCCTCATGCTCCCCCCCACTCTACCCAGCCCCCCCCTCCCATCTCTCTCCCTCCTACCCCACTCACCTCTCACCTCCCCCAATGCCCCACCCCCACTCTACTCCGCCCTCACCCCCCTCACCTCTCTCCCAACCCCGCATGCGCACCCCCAACCTTGTCACCCCGTGCCCCATCCCCCTCACCTCTCACCACCCCCCAATGCCCCACCCACCGTCGCACCCTCCCGTCTCCTCCCTCCCGCTGTCAGCCACCCCTCTCCCCTTGCCCCTCCCCCCACCGCCAACCCCCTTCTGCTCCCCCTTGCCACCCTCCTCCCCCTCCCTACTGCATCCCACAGCCTCCCCTGCCACCCTCTCACCCTCCCCACCCCCTCTCCTCCCTCCCCTCGCCCACCCCCACCGCCCTTCCGCTCTCCTCCCCATCCCCCTCCCCACACCCACTCCACACCCCCCTCCACCCCCCCCCCCCGCTCCCCTCCCCTCCCACGACCTCCTCCGCCCTCGCCGTCCCCCCTCCCAGCCGCCACCCCTGTGCCCCAGTCCCCCACCCGACCGGTGCCTGGAATCGCCCGACTGTCGGTCGTGCGGGGGGGCGAGCCACCAGGGTGGCGTGGCCTCTCTGCCCCCCACTCCCCTCCCCTCCCACGGCCTCCTCCACCCTCGCTAGTGGCTAGCCCCCCCACTCGACCACCACCCCTCCAACCGCCCCCCCACCCGACCAGCCCCCGGAATTGCCCGGCCGCCAGTCGGGCGGGGGGGCGAGCCGCAGAGGTGGCGTCGGCCTCACCACCTCGGCGTCCTGCCCCCCCACCCGACCGATCACTGGGCGATTCCTGGAATCACCTGGCCACCATTTGGTTGGGGGTGGGGCGTAGGGGTGGAGCACGGCCGAGCGACCCACCCCCTGCCCGACTGGTGGCCGGGGGGCGGACTGCTCAGGTGGTTCTAGCCTTGGCTGCGGCACCCCGGCAGCTCGTCGCCCCTGCCCGGCCATCGGTTGGGCGGGGCGGCGAGCGGCAGGGGTGGGCGGCTTGCCCCTGCACCCGACTGGCGACCGGGTGATTCCCGGAATCACCCAGCTGCCGGTTGGGTGGGGGGCGGCCCATCACCCTGCTGAACAGGGGGCCAAGCGATTCCCACACGGCCGAGGCCAGCACCACCCCTGCGACGCACCCCCCACTCAACCGGCGGCTGGGAAATTCACAGAATCGCCGTCGGTCGGGCGGGGGGCGGCCTACCCCACCCCCCCTCCACCAACTGGCAGCCAGGCGATTCCGAGAATCACCTGGCCACAGTCAGGCGGGGGGGCGGGTCACCAGCAAGGGCGAAGGACACTGTGGGAGGGGAGGGAAGGTGGAGAGAGGGAGGGGAGGGTGAGAGGGTTGCAGGGGAGGTCATGGGAAGGGGGGAGCGGAGGCAGGAGAGGCGGTGAGGGAGGGGGGTGGAGTGGAACGTGGGAGGGGGAGAGAGGTGAGGAGGGTTGTAGGCGGCAGGTTGGAGGGAGAGAGAGTTGGGGGAGGGGGGTTGGGCGGGCATGAGTGGGTGGGGGGCGGCAAGAGGTGAGGGGGGTGGGCGGTGGGGCATGTGGGGGGGAGGGGCAAGAGGTGAGGGGGGTGGACGGGAGAGAGAGGTGGGGGGTGCGCGGGCATGGGGGGGGGGGGGGGGGGGCGAGAGGGGAGGGCGGTGGGAGGAGGGGGCGAGCGGTGAGGGTGTGCGGGGCATGGTGGTTGGGAATGCGGGGGTAGGGGGTGCGGCATGGGTGGGTGAGAGGGAGGTGAGGGCGAGGTGGGCAGGAGAGGCATCGTGGGTGAGGGGGGGTGAGGGAGGAATGTGAGGGGTCGTGGCAGGGGTGGGGGAGATGGGGTGCGGAGTGTGAGGCAGGGTAGGGGTCGTGGGTGAAGGGGGTAGGGGGAGGCTGTGGGTGGAGAGGTGGTGGAGGGCATGGGGAGGGAGAGGGGCCCGACGGGGAGGGGTGTGGGGAGGCCATTGGAGGGGGTAAGGAGCGGGCTAGGAGTGGTGGAGGGTGGGCGCGGGGGGAAGGGATGGAGTGAGGAGAGCCAGGGTGGGAGGGTGGCTGAGGTGGGCGAGAGGGCGAGTGTGAGGGGATGGGGAGGGTCGCCGCGTGGGGAGGGCACATGAGGTAAGGTGGTGGATGACAGGGAGGGCGTGCGGGTGAGGGGGTAGGTGCGGGTAGAGATGGGAGTGTTGACGAGTCATGTGGGGATGTGGAGGGGGGGTAAGGAGGTAGGGGCACGGGGTGTGGTTGAAAGGGGTCAGAGTGTCGAGAATGGGGGTTGGTGATAGGCGGCGAGTCGAGTTGCGGCATCCACCTCGGCAGCTCACCCGCCTGCGTGACGTTGGGCGATACTGAGAATCACCCAACCCCCGCGACAGGTGAGCGAGCCGCCAGGGTGGGCGTCGAAGCCCTCACACCCCACCCCCCCGGCGCCCTCACACCCCGCCCGACCTCCCCGCCCACTGAACGACACCATGGCGGCCCACCTAGGGCTATTGGGTGATCGAGTTTGATCAGGTCCACCATGCTCACGATGGACGTAATTTTTATCTTGGCTTAGAAAAATTATTAATTAAAAAAAAAAAAAAATCTTCTTCATTAAATTAATTTAATATGAAAATTTTGAAGGAAAAGAATTTAACTTGCCTTTCAATTGCGAGAATTTTTTGTTGAATATGTTGTTGATAGCAATATCACTACTCCACAAATTCACAAGTCTTTCAACAAACTTCAGAAAACCTGGATGTGATGTGAGTAATAGTGATAAAATTTAATATATAAGTGAAATTACGGAGACGTTTTTCCGTACGATTAATGTGGGATAATTTGTTTTAAAATATCATAAAGCAAATATTGTAGAATTGTTTTACAACGGGTTGAATGTGGGATTAATTTGTTTTAGAATATATTATAAAAATTAAAAAAAAACAAATTATTGTTTAGTAAATATTATATAGTTTAACTATTAGAATAATTAATGCAGAAGTTGTAGTTTACAATTTTAATTTTAGTGATTTATTTCATAAAAAAATTTAGTTTACATTTTTCAATAAATTGTAGAATAAAATAATGAAGGTAAGTAAATCTAACAAACATTTTGGAGAGAAATATTTTGGCAAAAATTTTTAGAGGGAAATATTTTCGCTAAAATTTTTGGAGCGAAATATTTTCGCGAAACTTTTTAGAGGGAAAATTTCATTCTTTAAGCTATATAATATCCTTAGGAGACTTTCCATTTGTATCATTCAACATCTTCTATTTGAAAGGGATAGATTGTTCTGATAGTGAAGTTTCGATCTATACACCATCAACATCTTCATCGCATAACAACTCTATTCATATTGATGAATATAGTGGGAATTCTTCCACTATGAATAAAAAGTCAATTCTTCCACTTAGTCCTGATTCTAAAGACTACGAGAGCAACATTAATGAAAGAGGGGATGGAGAATTTCAAATAAATAAAGAGTCACAGATTCCACTTAGTCCTAATTCTAAGGACTATGAAAGCAGTGGTGATGAAGAGCATGATGGTGAAGTTCAAAATAATGGAGCGTCACAATATCCACTTAGTCCTAATTATGAGGACTATGAGAGTAGCAGTTTTGAATATCATGATGGCGAATTTCAAAAGAATGGAGTGTCACGGTGTCCACTTAGTCCTAATTGTAAGGACTATGAGAGCAGCAGTGATGAAAAGCGTGATAACGAATTTCAAAAGAATGGATGTCAAAGTGTCCACTTAGTCCTAATTCTAAGGACTATGAGAGCAGCAGTGATGAGCAACATGATGATGAATTTCAAAAGTATGGAGTGTCACGGTGTCTAGTTAGTCCTAATTCTAAGGACTATGCGAGCAGCAATGATGAAGAGCGGGATGATGAAGTTCAAAAGATTGGAGTGTCACGGTGTCCACTTAGTCCTAATTCTAAGGACTATGAGAGCAGTAGTGATGAACAACATGATGATTAATTTCAAAAGTATGGAGTGTCACGGTGTCCAGTTTGTCCTAATTCTAAGGACTATGAGAGTAGCAGTGATGAAGGACCGAATGATGCACTTACTCCTAATTCTAATGAGTATAGAGGTACCAGTGACAAAGGACAAGATGTAGCATCTTCAATAAGTAAACAGTCACATTTTTGACGTAGTCCTAATTCTATGGACTATGAGAGTAGTACTAACAATGCACATGAGGAAGAATATCCATTAAACATCGAGTCAAATTTTCCATTCAGTCTGAATTCTAAAGACTATGACAGTAGCACTGAAGAAGGGGAAGATGAAGAATATCCTCCAAGTCAATATTTGAAAAGCAGAGCTGATCATAGTGTGGATAACTTTCCTCTTAATGATGATGAAAATCTTTATATAAATGATGATCCAATGATGGAGATGTTGCCAAGAAATATTGTATCGAGGTGTAGGAGCAGACCTTTTCGTATCAATGCAAGTTGTTCTAGTTATACAAGGGGTAGAGCAGAATATCTGACGAAAAGAAGTTCTGTCAGTGCTCTCCTTTCAAGTGAATGTTGCCAAAAAAATTGCTTGAAACATATGGATTTCACATTTGCATTAGAAAGCAGGAAGAGATATTTGTCAATGAATAAAAGCATGCAAAATTCATATTTAGTTGGGTGCATGAAATTTACATTGTCAGGTTATAATTATCATATTAGGAATTTATATATGTGTAAAAAAGATTTCAAAATGTTTCATTCGATTGGGAATTTAAGAAAATTTGGAAAATGATCCCACATTTTATTCAGAAGTACGTCATAAAAGACAGTTTGGGCCATTATCAAATACTGCAATCTCATGGATGAAACATTTCTTTTCAAAGCATGGAGAGTGTATGACAAATAGAGAGACAATACATATTCCAGATAATTTTTCAAGACGAGAAATCTACAACTTATACAAAGAATATGCAGAAGGTGCTCAGGGACATGGCCAATTTATTACATATCAATATTTTGTGAAGGTATGGAAAAAAGAATTCAACAATGTCTGTATTCCTAAGAAGACAAGGATGGGGATTTGTAGTACATGTTCTTCTCTTAAATAAAAAAGGGACAAATGTGAAGGCTCAGAAAGAGGTAAGCATTCATAACTTTAACTTTTAAAATTGTATAGTCATCAACTATGAAAACATATTATTTAATCAATTTCTTTTATGTTGTGTAGATTTAATTGTCAAAGAACTTCAGGAGTATCGCGAACAACAAACAAACAAAAGGAAGAAGTTGTACAAGCATCAAAAGAAGTGTTATGATCATCTGAATAAATATTTGGGTTTGATAATTGATGGTATGGACCGGAAGAAAACACTTTTACCACATTTTGTTCGCACACCCAAACATTTACAGGAGGAAAATTTTATTCAGTTTCACTTGGTCGGTTGTATGGTCTTCAATGGGAAAATGTTGCCAAGGGTGTACTTCATAGCTCCAAATATTCATAATGATGCAAATCTGACCATAACCATAATTCATGATGTGATTTCTCATTGGTCTAGTAAACTTCCTGAAGTTTTGTATCTACAATTGGACAACACTTGCCGTGAAGACAAAAATCAGGTTGTTTTTGGATATCTAAACATGCTTGTTGAATTGAGAATTTTTCAAAAGGTAAAGGTTGGTTTCCTTCTTGTTGGGCACACTCATGACCATATTGATCAGATGTTCAGTCATTTTCCAGTCACATTGAGGAGGAAAGAAGTTGGGAGCTTGCCATCACTAATTGAATGTATTAAGAAATCATACATGCCAGAGCCTACCTTTGATGTGTTGGAAGAAACTGTTGACATGAGAAGTTTTATTCTTAGATCATATGGTAAGGGGAAATGCATTGAACAACTTGATGACATTAGCTTCCAACATCAATTTCGTATCAAAAAAATTGATGGGAAAACACTAATATGGGGCAAGAAGTATTCAACTACTACAGAATGTGCACCATCATCAGGTTTGCAATTTTTGAAGTTCATTCCAGATCATCTAATATTTGCATCAAAAATATTGTTACTACAATCAGTTGGTGAAGTTCAGAATGCATGCAGACAGAATAGAGATATAAATTATTCTGATTGCCTAGAAGAAATTAAAAAATGTATTAGATATACATATGAGTACTTTGACATTGATGATTCAGTTTGGTGGGAGTCATTTTTCAATAATCAAAGTGATATCATTTCAACAACAACAAATGAAGATATACCTTTGAAAAATCCATTTATTTGGCCACAAAATGTGTCAAATGAACTTGAGGAAGTAAACATTGTTGAACAGCAACAATCTCAAGGTATTATTAATTCTTCACAGGCAGCGGAAAGAGAGATGTATATTGGTTCCAGAAGATCTCGTGTACAATGTAAAGCCATGGAAGACCTTTATAGGGGTTCAGTACATGATATTAAGGAGGGTTGCATGATTGCAGTGCTAGCAGATGGAGATCCCAATGGCTATCCCTTTTGGGTTGCTAAAGTTATAAAGGTCTTTACAGAAAATGAGGATGTTACAAGTGTTGATGTACATTGGTATCCCACAAATACACACCCATTCAATGGTATGTATAAGCCAGATATGGTAGCTCACAAAAAAAATGGCGAAAAAAGAAAAAGAAAGGGTACAAATATAAATCGCCGCCACACAGACATATTAAAATTGGAGGATGATGACATACTTGTTTATGACTTCAATTTAACAAAGAGAGGAACTCTTCGCTTCAAGATGATAGATATTCTGAAAAGGTTGTTACCAGAAGGAACAATGTTGACATGGGAGTTTGCTGAAACCGGTCGTAGATATAGAAGAATTTTGAAACCTGAAATGTTGGGCATGCATGTGGACTCAGATGGGGCACTAGTTGATGAAAGGGAAGAAAATGGAACATCTTCGTCAGCATCCAATCACTCATCTAAAGATGTGAATTCTGATGGTGTGCAAGAAAATATGAGTGATTTTGAATAATTGTTTAAGGTAGTTTATATAACTAATGTATGCATCGTATCTTCAAATAAAATTAATGTTTTCCATATGGTGTTAAATGAGAAGTTATGAGGCATTTTTATGTTGTTGGATTATATGTCTTAATTATGATAATTTTTATTGTTTAAAATATCTACAATGCAATATTAAATTAGAGATATAATGTATGTTTTATTCAATATACGAATAATGACTTTTGAATTCATTTAGTGATGTAATTTGTTCATAATGTCATGGTTTTTTAATTTTATAGTTGAAAAAATTTCAATTTCTTTTCTATCTAGCATGTTATAGGGGAAAACATGTTAAATTTATACTTAAGAAAGAAAAATGATATTCTACCAAAAATATTAATGTGTTTTTTCCTCATAAACAACTTTGTTTGACACATAAAAATTTGGTTTTACTAGCATTTTTTTAAAATTTTGAAAATTGACCCTTAAAAAAAAATCATTGTTCCAGTATCATCACTTTCATTTTGAAGCTATATTTTGGACGAAAATCTCATAGTAAATTTCGTAGTCAATGCCATTTTTAAAACATGTTCAAAATTGACACCTAAAAAATAAAAACATCGTTCGACTATACACACTTTTCGTTTTTAGCACTATTTTTCATGCTTTTTTGGGGTTTTTGGGCCAGAGTTCCCATTTTGAGTTTATAGTTCCTGTTTCAAAGTTTACTATGTTTGGAACATTTACGTGAGGTTTAATGCCTTTTCCGAACCTAATGGAAATTATAAACTTTCAATCTATAGAAGTTTGGGTCTGTCCCTGCCGTTAAAGCCCGATCTCTTTACAGCCTGATATCCATTGGATGACGAGGTCTTTAAATCCTACGGTCCAGATCGATTCTTGTCTTCTCTTTCCACCAATACTTAGATTGAATCTTCGCCATTCATTTCTTAGCTCTATCTTATGACTTAATCCTAGCTGCCTATTATGAACAAATATTGTCGGTTGATCTTCTAGATCCAACGGCTACTGTGCATCAACACTTCACTTCTTCACTCTTTTCTTCACTTGGGCTTCTATGCCAATTCTTTAATGTTTTCTATGGATTTTGGATTCTTCAGGGTTTTTTTCTTCTGCTATTCTACTGCATGACTCCCTCATGAGCTTAACTTTGCGAGTTTTTAACACAGCCACCCTAGAATCTTGACTGTGATTGTTCGAATAGATCCATGCAATCCATTAGGATTCTTAATATCATTCTTCTTTCTCTGTATCTCGCCTCTGGTTCTGCTGAACTCCACTTGCATATATATATGATACAGAATCTCTAATTCACACACAGATTACAATTAACCTATTCCAACACACACATAACTCAAGATTGAGTTGTTTTTATTAATAAACATGTATTTACATAGAGAATTCCTTATCGGCCTAATCTTCTATATCAGTGGCCTTTCTTATTCTCTTGCCCGTAGGCTTACAATCTAGCTGATTGACTCACTAGCTACCCTCTAGCCACTGACTAACTACTGACTGATTCGTTCTCGTCTTTCAGGCTTAACTACTGACTCACTCCTCAATATTTTATAAGTCCACTTTTAAATTCTACTTATCCCTAAGAGTCCTCTCTAGTTCCTCGAATCATGAGGCCAATAAGACTTACAATTGATTTCTAACTCTATCATAAACCACTCATGTTCTCCTACACTTGAGACCATTTACAAATATCCTCACACTTATCTAATTAATTCCATTTTAAGAACTCAAAACATTAATAACTTCCAACTTCCTTGAAACATAAGACCCCCTATGTCTACTAAAATACAATGATAGTTTCGAGCTAATGCTCCTGCATCACTATGTGTGGTTCTCCTTCATAGGTTGTTGGGTCGATAATTAGGACTCTTCGCTTCTCAGTGTATGGTTTTATGTGTTTTCTAGGGCGAAGGGAGTCGTGTCCTTGAACGTTTCCATTGCTTCATGTCTTTGATGCAGTTGGGGAGGCGCTCCTTGGAGTGCTTCGAGTAGGGTTGACTATTAGTCGAACCTTCTTCTTCTGAATTTTCAAAATTATAGTGAGTTTATGTGTCAGAGCCTAGGGTGGCAAGATTCGTGGGGTGGCGGAAATTTGGTAGGTGTGTGTCGCTGCTTCGGGGATGAAAGTGATAGCGCTGAGTCGTGCCTAGGTGGTTGGTGGCTTTAGCCTTGGGCGAGGCCAGCGTGGTGGTTAGGGGTCGGGTGTGTTTGGACGGTTGTCGGCAATTCCTGCATTCTTGAGTCCAGTATCGACGTTGTCGTTTTGGGTCTAGCTAGTATGTGCCCATCTCTATGGCGAGGGAAGTCCTTCCTCCCAGCAAAGCCTGGCTCAACTCGACGTGGGGACCGAGAAGCACAAATATACTCTTTGGACCTGGGGGTGGAGGCATTAGGGGCTCGCTCGGGTGGTTAGACAACTGGGCAGTCTCGGTGAAGGATGGTTGGTGTGCGAGGTGGTCATGGAGGTGGCGACTCGGTGATGGGCTGTGTGGGGCGATCGCATCAACCACAGTGGAGTGGTGGCGTGTGGCGTGGTGGCATGTGAAGGCACGGGTCTATAAGGTGTTCGAAACCTGTTCTGAGGGTAATTGAACATTGTTGTCTAGAGAATTGTCACGAGCTAACACAATCCTTGATGGAGCGGTTGGAAATAGTTGAATGGATTTGAAGAGAGGAGTATGTAGAATTGGTAGCCACCTTGGATAGAATGCAGTACTTCCAGTGCCAGGTTTGAGAGCGAGGGATGGTGGTATGGCGTGGACAAAACCTGCTAATCAGAGAAGGTGGAGAAGATGGAGTCTTAGATGGCTCACCTCGAAGGGCATGCCCAATGCTCCTTTCACCATCCGCCTCCTTGTGGGACAACCCAACTTCCATCACGTTGGATGACTAGCATGACTATAGGTGTTCTGTTTGTGTTACTTGTCTTTTGGTGTTTCTAGCATTCTCGGTTATGGACGATGTTCTTAGTCTCCTTTTTATTTTTTAATTTTCATATGTTGCAAACAGTGGTCAACAAACTTGGTCGGAATGAGACCGCCTGTTTTTTGTTAATCCTAATATACATCTTTTTTAACTATCCTATGTACATCTTTTTTTACAAATGAATAGAATTTCAACTTAAAAAAATATTAAAAAATTCAATAAATTGAATTAAATAACTTTGAAGATATGTGTGATGAAAATTTCTACTAATATTAACCACAATGTAATTTCATAAATATAATTTTAAATATTTTTATTATAAATTTAGTTAGAATTGTATATTTTTTTATTATAAATTTAGTTAGAATTGTATATTTTTTTATAAAATGTATTCAAATGCTTGAATTTAATCTTTTAAAAATTATTATATACCTAATTTAATAAAGTTTGGATATTACATTTTTAAATAGATGATTTATTTATGAAAAATTGTAATTACATTAAAATATAAAATTCTGTTATTAGTAAAAATAATATTTCTTATGATTGATAAACGAAGAATTCCATATATTTAAAAAATTTATATATCGAATTCTAATGACACACATAAGATGAAGTTCCTCTATCAATCAACACAATCTCCTTAAAACGTTACTAGTATTCAATTAATAATAATAAAAATTAATTAGTTGTTAAGTATTTCTTAATAACTTGTATAATTAATATAATGTTCATGACTGAGGCTCGACATGTATATATAAATGTAGAATAATCATATTGACATATGCTAAACATTAAGATTAATGTATCAATTTATATGTCTGAACTCCAAGATAAAATACGTCAACTGAAATTCGTTAAAACATCTAAGTAATAATTTTAAAATTTGATGGGTGAAAGTGATAAGTGATGATTTGCAAATGGAAATTTCCCAAATCATTCCTATTTCACATCCCAAACGTAATTCTTCTGGTTCCAAACGTAATTCTTCTGGTTGCAGTGAAAATGTAACTTTCTTTCAGAATTGTAGTGTCGCGACAGACGAACATTCAAACCAGATATTGGTCATGCATACCTATTGAATCACGGACTTCTCCGAGTAAAGCAAAAGAGGAGAACCAAACACGTCAACTACTGAATTCAGGTTGATTTGATCTCCGGCTTTCACAAAGTCTATATACCGGATTACATCGGAGTCCTGAGCCTATATATGCATTCAACCTAAAAGGGGTAACCAGATGTGGTATTGAATCTCCAGATGGAAGGGCAGATGCTGGCAGTTTTGATGATTTTCTGCACTTTATTCTGTAATACTGGGAACTTGTGTCGTGCAGCCCAGAACGACAGTGAGGTGAATATAGGCGTGCTCTTGAACTACAATTCTTGGGTCGGAAAAGTAGCCAAAACCGCCCTTGAAATAGCACGGGACGACATTAATAAGGACACCCAGGTTCTTAACGGCTCTCGCCTGGTTCTTCTGTTCCGTGACACGCGTGGTGATGCTATTCAGGGTGCTTCGGCGGGTAATTTAAATCTCTTCGCTATTTTCAATCCTGGGTTGTTTTCTTTATATATAGATAGAAAACCATCCTGTTTGTCAGATTTCCTCTTTCATATTCATTCTTTTATAATGAAGGAATGATTCTCCGTCCGTGGGACAGACCCACTGCCGTGAGAAGGTATGTGGATTCAAAAGATATAATCAATACACAAGGTCAAGAGCAGACGAAAAGATTCAAATTTCACCAAAATAATGAATCTATATTGTCATTCGCTTAATTATTTTCTTTAATTTCTTCTTTTATCTCCTTTCTTGGCGGTTTGATATTAATTATTATTTATGTTTTTGTAAAATTAGCTCTTGATTTGCTCGAAAAGGAAGTGGTTGCAATAATTGGACCACAGGCGTCAGAAGTTGCAGAATTCATATTGCATCTGGGAGATGCAGCTAAAGTCCCAATTGTTTCCTTCTCCGTTACTAGTCCGTTGCTCTCCAACCACAAATTTCGATATTTTGTTCGTATGGTACATAGTGATGCCTTGCAAATGAAGCCCGTTGCAGCCCTGGCTCAGGCCTTTGGCTGGAGAAGAGTTACAGCTATTTATTCCGACGATAAATTCGCTTCCGGTGCAGTCGCCTCATTGAGTGATTCTCTTAGGGATGTTGGATCCGAATTAGCATATAGAACAGTCATATCGCTAACCGCAGACCAGGTTGCCATAGAGAGGGAGCTATACAAATTAATGACAAAGGAATCGAGAGTTTTCGTTTCCTATATGCAGTCTGTCGATCTTTCCTCAAAATTATTTATGAAAGCCCATGAAATAGGAATGATGGATAGTGGTTATGTCTGGATAACCACAGATGAATTTACTAGCCTTTGGGATGTTCTGTTAAATGCTTCTTCCATGGAATACATGCAAGGCCTTCTGGGAGTCAAAACTTATATCCAGAATTCCAACAAGTTTCGAGATGTCCGTCGAAGGTGGAAACGCCAATTTAGACTCGAATACCCTCATGAAGAAAAGGCTGAACTAAATGTCTACGGCTCATTTGCATACGATGCCGTCTGGATGATAGCTCGGGCAATTGGGAATTTAGGAAAAACAGGTTTTCATTTCATGAAGCCCATAAGTTCTTCGCCACGTTTTACACAACCTAAGGTCTTTCAGGAAGGTCCACAGTTATTGACAGAGCTCCTCAAGACAGACTTTAGCAGTGTGAGCGGAGTTGTTCAGCTAAACGACGGAGAAATTGCGGGTTCTACTTATGAGATCGTGAATGTTATGGGTAATGGCTACAGTGTAGTTGGGTATTGGAATAATGAATCTCAGCTCTTCAAACAACTTCCCTCTGGTGCATCATCGCGGTCCAGGCACAACAATGCTAATGACGATCTGAAAACTGTCATTTGGCCCGGCGGATCTACAGAAGTGCCTCGTGGTTGGGAACAACCTACTAGTGGCAAGAGATTGAAAATTGGAGTTCCCATAACACAAGGATTCCGTGAATTTGTCACAGTTGCATTTGATAGTAGCGGTAACCGAAGAAGCGTCACTGGTTTCTGTATAGACGTATTTGAGGCGGTTGTGAATAGACTGGATTATGCACTGCCTTATGATCTCATTCCATACGAGAACAACAACCATACACACTACTATGATGACCTTGTCAATCAAGTTTATCTCAAGGTACCTTCTATATTCCGTTGAATTATGTTAGATTTATAATTCTTGTGATTAGCAAGAATTCAACTCCTATCCATATTGATTTCGAGATTTGCTGGCAGAAATTTGATGCAGTTGTGGGCGATATCACAATTTTTGCTAATCGAAGTAATTATGTCGATTTCACACAACCATTCACGAAATCAGGTCTTGTGATGGTAGTCCCTGTCAAGGCAGACGAAGCAAATAACGCTTGGGCGTTCATGCTGCCTTTTACTCCAGGCATGTGGTTCACAACAGGGGCATTTTTCATATTCACAGGAACCGTCATATGGTTATTTGAGCACAGGGTAAATCCTGAGTTCAGAGGAAAACCAAGAGACCAAGTGGTGACTCTACTCTGGTATTGTTCCAACAATAATTTACTCTAAATACTTATCCATGTTCTGCGGACTGTTTTATTTATGTTCGTGGTGTTTAAAATCTCCAATAAGCTGACTTTTCTTCTTTTCCATTTGCCCTGCTGTTCCAGGTTTTCGTTCTCGACGATGGTTTTCTCTCACAGTAAGCGATTCTCCTTCCCTTTGAAATGCTTCGTTCTGTTCTCTGGTTTGAAAAATTAGAAAAACAGAATGTCACCATCTAGTATTTACATGGCTTTATATGAACTTCTCTATCCTTATCTATAAACTGTACTGCAGAGGAGACGTTAGTGAGCAGTTTGTCTCGATTAGTGCTTGTAATCTGGCTATTCGTAGTTCTGATTATAACATCCAGCTATACGGCTAGCTTGACGTCGATTCTCACTGTACAAAAGTTGAATCCTGCTGTTAGAGATGTGAAATCTCTCCGCTCCAGTGGAGCGCCAGTAGGGTATCAGGAAGGCTCTTTTGTAGGTGAATACCTAAGAGAGCAGTTGAACATAGCCAACGAAAGTCTTAGAACATTTTCTTCAGCAGAGGAAGCTGGAGAGGCTTTTTCAAACGGTACAGTGGCTGCCATTTTCGACGAAATTCCTTATATCCGCATTTTTCTAGCTTCACAATGCGGATATACAATGGTTGGACCTATCTACAGGACAGGAGGTTTGGGCTTTGTAAGTTGCTTTAGATTTTCAATAATATGTCTAAATTCAAATGCATAAATTACTTCTGTATATGGGTAGTCTCTCACGATCATCACTTTTGCACAGGTATTCCCCAAGGGTTCTCCGCTGCTCTCTGATATTTCCAGGGCTGTTCTATCTCTTTCAGAGGACAAAGAAATGCAACAGATTGAAACCATGTGGTTTAATAACACGGCCTGCACAGATTCGGGAGCAAAAGTAGGTTCCAATAGGTTGAGCATGGGCAGTTTCTGGGGTCTCTACTTGATTACTGGATCGGTGTCATTGGTAGCTGTGACCATGTTCTTTTTCCGTCTTCTCTGCAATTATATGAGAGATCCTAACGTTAATGATGACAATAATAACGAGCTGGGTGAGCCCTCAACAGGGAAGTCATTGAAGAGGGCGATGAAATCATTCATGGTGTATGCTGCCCAGAAGGAGAGTTCAGCCTCGTCTCCCAAGACAAGACTATCAGAAATTAGCCTGAGCCAGAGAAGCAGTCAATTCTCTCCGGCAAATTTCACAAATAGCCCTTCCGCTCCGGGAACTAGTCCTTTCAGGATCAGCATCAGCACCCTTTCCAGGAGAAGCTCCTTCCGCTCCGGGAACTAGTCCTTTCAGCATCAGCACGCTGTCCTCGACCATGACCATGTTGTCGATGTAGATGAAAACGAAACTGCACGCACTTCATCCTTCAAACACGCGGAGATAAGGAAACACTTTTGTATACTACCGTAACCTCGTTAATAATATTCGCGAATGGCATTATTCTGCACAGGCCATCATCTTTCAGAGTCAAAGATCTGATAATTTATAAAAACATAATTTATTGTGATTATACATTCATGTATTTTTTAAATGTGCTCCTCTAATTATTATGATTATATATTCATGTATTTTTTAAATATGCAGCGGAGTTTGTTATCGCTGAGATATAAAAAAAAATCACTGTATAATAACGTTTTTCCGTTAGAAAGATGCTTAGAAATACGCGTCGGTAAACATTTAATATTTAAACATCAGTTTAATTAAAAAATAATAAAGTTAAAAGTAATATAGCGATAAGGGAGATGTTGTAATATTAGTGTGTAAACATTTAATGTTGATTTAATGAATATTAAAAAATTAAAAATAATAATTTTTTTGGGTTATATTGTAATCTTTTTGGTAAATTTAAGTTAGAAATTATGTTTTATCAAAAATTATAAAATAATTAATTATGCTAAATTAATAGTGGTTGAAAGATTGTTGTTTTAATAAGATTTAATTGATAGTAAGTATGTTATTTAAAAAAAAAAAAGGGATAATTATTTTGCAAAATTTAAAAATAAAAAATTATTATGCATATTTTACTATCATGTATAAATGTTACAATCTTACAAGCAGGCCAATGAATCTAGCTAGGAAAGGACTTACTCACCTGGTCAATTCATCTATCTATATGGAGGAAATCACTTTGATCCCGCCTAAGCCTCTAACTACGCTGCTTCACTCTAGCCAGAGTAGATGGTATATGGAAATATAATGAAATCTAAGCGTAGCCGTGGTGGGCTATCTTACTACTAGCTGAGGCTTGCCATCAAATGAAATCTAGGCATAGCCATGGTGGGACTATATTGCTGGCTGGTGGGCTGGTTCCCCATAAAATATATGACACTTTTTTACATGAAATTCTAATCAGTAAAAGTTACAATGAAACCTTGGAATTATGGTCAATAATAATGTTGAATAAACAAATAAATTGTTAGAAACATCAGTAAAATCATTAAAGAGGACAAGGAAATCATTCATGGTGTATGTTGACCAGAAGGAGAATTCAGCCTCATCTCCCAAGACAAGATTATCAGAAACTAGCCTAAGCCAGCGAAACAGTCAATTCTCTCCGACAAATTTCACAAATAGCCCTTCCGCTCCGGGAACTAGTTCTTTCAGCGTCAGCACGCTTTCCACGAGAAGCTTCTTCGTTCTGGGTAATGATCATGTTGTCGATATAGATGAAAACGTAACTGCACCTAATCATCTAACAAAAGAGGTTCCACCAAACACGCAGAGATGAGCAAAGAATTTTGTATACTATTGTAACAACGTACACACCCGAGCTGCACAGATATCAACCTTGTTAATATTCGCGAATCGAATGATTCCGCACAAGCCATAATAGCAATAATGTTTTTAGAGTCAAAGATCTGATAAGACCCCCTGCGAGCATAGACTATTGTTTTGTTTTCCGAGTCAAAACATTAATATTTTTTTTTTTTAACCAAACATTGTGATTGAGCAATTTCCTATTGTTAAATTATTAATTTCAACCGCAGGGTGGTTTTGGAAAACCGCCCGGACTTCCCCGCACCGCCATTCGCAAATGGCTGTACCCGTGAAGGAGGCTCCGACACAATCAAACGCCGCCACGCGTCCACTGTACATCTGCCATACCGCCTGCTCCCTGGACGTTAAAGGTCGATTGGTTTGCCCGAGGATGGTGTGCGAACCGCGTCGGATCAGCTCAGCGGGCCCAGATCCGAGTCAATCTGCGCGCGCGCGATCTCAGCCGTCGATTTCCCGAAGGTGTTGTCCGCCCGTGACACATCAAATTTTTGTCGTTTTCTTGTTGACCGCCGTAGGTGAAAATTTATGGAATTTAATGTTTTTCTTGTAGATTTAGGTGGAGGTTTTAATATCGTTATGGGCATATGTTTAATATCGTTATGGGCATATGTTTTTATTTTTTTTATATGTTTTTCATATGTTGTTATGTAAGTCTGCGCGTAACGTTTTTTCTTTGAGTCTTCTTCTTCCTGTATGCAGAGAATGCACTGTAGTGCGAAAATTTTAATACCACAGGGGCTGTAATGGTTATTTACCATTGTTAAAAATACAGGAGCATCAAGAAACTGATTTTGTAATATCCACAGCAGTGGAAAACCTGTGAGCGTAATAGAGTTTTTTGTTTGTTTTGTGAATCCCTCTCTGGAAGAGGATGAAATTGTATCAGTCTTTTGTTCTAAATCAATAGAAATGTTTTATGGCTGTGTAATGGACTGTTCTCAGTAAATTTGTTTTAAAAGCTTCCCAGTCAAGGATCCTGGACAGAGGAAACAGAGCATTGTCTCTGTGGTGTGTAATTTGTTTGTTTTTGGTATTTTCCCATTAAAAATACCCAACAATGGTATCAGAGCAGGTCCAGGCTCTTTAAAGAAGTTAAAGAAGCTGAAGGGAGAAGGTTGTTGCTGCAGCAAAACTTCTCAGGCAGACAGAAGACTCAGACAACGAAGGATTCAGGTATTCTTCATAGCTATCTTGTTTGTTATTGTTGGAACAGTCAGTGTTTATACACACAGTCAAGGTTTTAAAGCCTTAGTTCAAAATGCAAGGAATGACAAGCACAAGCATGGGTATGTTTAACACCCAGCTCCCACAGTTTAATGGGAAGAACTATGACTACTGGTCAATAACTATGACAGCCTTGTTTGCCTCTCAAGATTTATGGGAAATAGTTGAAGATGGTTTTGAAGAACCAGCAGATGAAACTGAGTTCAATGCATTAACTCAGGGAGAGAGAGATCTACTGAAGAGCAATAGGAAGAAGGATTCAAAAGCCCGTATGTTGTTGTATCTAGCAGTAGACCAGAGTGTGTTTCCAAGGTTAGCAGCAGCTAAGACAGCCAATGAAGCATGGCAAACCCTCAAGACAGCCTATCAAGGCATGGAGAGAGTGAAGACAGCAAAACTACAATTGCTGAGGAAGGATTTTGAGAATCTGAACATGAAGGAGTCAGACAACATTGACTCATTCTTCACACATGTGATTGGATTGGTCACACAGATAAGAACTCATGGAGAAACCATTGAAGATAGAAGGATTGTGGAGAAAATATTGAGGGTCTTACCCTCAAGGTTTGATGCCATAGTCACCACCATTGAAGAGACAAAGGATCTCTCAAACTATTCAGTTGATGAGCTACATGCATCACTGATAACACATGAGCAGAGGTTGAGTAGGAATGAAAACTCATCTCTTGAGCAAGCCTTCAAGACCCAGATGTCCTTTGGAAGAGGAAGAGGTCAAGGAAGAGGAAACCGAAGAGGAAGAGGCAGAAGCCAGAACAGAGGTGGAAGGAACAGCCCATCAAATGCACAAGGAAGAGGCAACAATCCAAATCAGAACCAAGGTCACGGCAGCAGCCAATAGAGAGAACAGTATCATGCTCAAGGACAAAGGTATGATAAATCTAATGTTCAATGCTATTATTGCAAAAAGTATGGACATTATGCAAGTGATTGTAGAAAGAAACAGCATGATATGAACAGTAGACAAGATGCAAATGTTACAAGAGAAAACAACAGTCAAGAAAATGTCCTGATAGCTTGTAACATGACTGAAACACATAGTGAAGACATATGGTTTTTAGACTCAGGTTGCAGCAACCATATGACAGGAAACATTGCCCTCTTCTCAGCCTTAAATCAAAACTTGAAGTCAAAGGTCACACTAGGAACTGATAGTAAAGTGTCTGTTATGGGAAAAGGAGAAGTAAAAATATTTACAAAACAAGGAGAAAGGAAAACCATAGCAGATGTCTACTATGTCCCCGGAATGAGATGTAACCTCTTGATTATTGGACAACTCATTCAAAAGGGTTACAATGTCTTTTTTGTGAATGATGTATGCACCATCATGGATATACCACCCAGTAAAAGATGCATTGCTGAAGCGAAGATGACAACGAACAGGATGTTCCCTCTCCGGATCAGGGCAGACTTGAAGAACAAAAAGGAAATGGCAGCAGTCACCCAAGAGGCCTTCCAAAGCGTGCCAAAGGATGAAAATTGGTTATGGCACTTGAGATTCAGGCATCTAAATTTTGGAGGTCTAAACCTATTAAGCAGAAAAGGAATGGTAAGAGGATTACCATTGATAGAGAAGCCGGACAGCCTTTGTGAAGGTTGTATATTGGGCAAACAACATAGAGAAAGTTTTCCATCAGGGAAAAGCATAAGGGCAAAGGCACCCTTAGAGATTATCCACTCAGATTTGTGTGGACCAATGCAAGCTCCATCATTAGCAGGCAGCCTATATTTCTTAACATTCATTGATGATTTTACAAGGAAGACTTGGATATATTTCCTTAAAAACAAAAGTGAAGTGTTTGAGAAATTCCAAAATTTCAAAGCACTTGTGGAGAACCAAAGCAGGCTACATAAAAAAGTTTTGAGAACTGATAGAGGAGGTGAGTATATCTCCAATGAATTCCTAAAGTTTTGTAGAGAAAATGGAATTCATAAACAGTTTACAGCCAGGTACACCCCACAGCAAAATGGAGTTGCTGAAAGGAAGAACAGGACCATCATGGATATGGCGAGGAGCATGCTGAAGGCAAAGCATTTGCCAAATGATTATTGGGCTGAAGCTGTACATTGTGCAGTTTATATTTTGAACACGTGTCCTACAAAAGCAGTGATGAACAAAGTGCCAGAAGAGGCATGGAGTGGGAGAAAGCATGGAGTCACCCACATGAGAGTTTTTGGATGTGTGGCCTATGCACACATTCCAGATCAGCTAAGGAGGAAGTTGGACATCAAAGGGGAGAAATGTCTTTTCATTGGATACAGTGATGAATCCAAAGCCTAAAGACTGTACATCCCATCTACCAAGAAGTTCTTTGTCAGCAGAGATGTTCAATTCATTGAAGAGGAAGCTTGGGATGGAAGCATAGAGAAAACAGTGAATGTTAAAAGATGTTTGTCTCATGATGAGGATGAAGAGGAGGTGGCTGAAATGAATCCCCAAACAGCAGCACCAACACAAGAACAGCAAGGTACACCATTGAGGATCAATGAGAGTGCTTCTCCAAGCACACCACAAGGAGGAAATTCAAGTGCATCTTCAAGCACTTGCACACCAAATGAAAGAGGTACAAAGTTTAGAAATTTAAGTGAAATTTATGAAGAAGGAATGAATTCCTTATTTGCCTTGTTTTGTCATGTTGATGATCCTATTCATTTCGAAGAAGCAATTAAAGATAGGAAATGGATAGAAGCTATGGATGAGGAGATCAATGCCATAGAGAGAAACAAAACATGGGATTTGGTTGAGTTACCAAAAGGCAAAGAAGTCATTGGTGTGAAATGGGTCTACAAGACCAAGAGCAATGCTGAAGGCAAGATTGAAAGGCATAAAGCAAGGCTGGTTGTCAAAGGCTACAAGCAGCAGTATGGGAGAGATTATGAGGAGACTTTCGCCCCGGTTGCAAGGATGGAAACTGTGAGAACAGTGTTGTCCATAGCAGCTCAAAACAAATGGAAAGTCTACCAAATGGATGTGAAATCAGCATTCCTAAATGGAGTGTTAATGGAAGAGGTTTATGTGGAACAGCCTCTCGGATATGAGAAGAAAGGAGAAGAGCACAAAGTGTGCAAATTGAAGAAAGCTCTTTATGGGCTGAAGCAAGCGCCAAGAGCATGGTACAGCAGGATAGATTCATATCTATTGGATAATGAATTTGACAAATGTGAAGGAGAACCCACAGTCTACATCAAGGAAAAGGATGGTAAAATTTTGATTGTTGTCTTATATGTTGATGATGTTATTTTCACAGGTAATGATGATCAGCTCATTGAGAATTTTAAATCAGTCATGAAGGATGAATTTGAAATGACTGACATGGGTTTGTTGAGATACTTCTTAGGCATAGAAGTAGATCAAAATGAAAAAGGAATTTTTATCTCACAAGCAAGATATGTAAATCAAGTATTGGGCAGATTTAACATGCAAGAGTGCAAGGCAGCAATCACTCCCACAGTGATGGGATTAAAGCTCAGCAGAGAGGACAGCAGCAAGGATTTTGATCCTAGTTTGTACAAAAGTGTTGTAGGCAGTCTTATGTATTTAACAGCAACTAGGCCTGATATTATGTTTGCTGTTAGTTTAATTTCCAGATTCATGGAGAGGCCAAAGGAGGCACATTGGCAGGCAGCAAAAAGAATTTTAAGGTATGTCAAAGGTACCAAAATGTTTGGCATATTATATAATGTCTCAGAACATTCAGATTTAGTTGGATACACTGAGAGTGATTGGGCTGGAAGTGTAGATGATCGGAAAAGCACTTCTGGTTATGTTTTTCATATGGGTTCAGGAGCCATTTCATGGGCTTCTAAGAAGCAGTCCATTGTAGCATTGTCTACAGCAGAGGCTGAGTATGTGGCAGCGACAGCAGCAGCATGTCAAGCAGTTTGGATGAGAAGGATGTTGAGAAGCCTAGGCCAAGAGCAGGCAAAAGCGACAGTGGTTTTTTGTGACAATAGCTCAGCTATTGCTTTGTCAAAGAATTCAGTGTTTCATAAGAGAACGAAACACATTGATACAAGGTTTCACTACATCAGAGAATTAGTGAACAATGGAGAGATTGTCCTAGAACATTGCAGGACTCAGGAACAGGTTGCAGACATCTTGACAAAGCCACTAGATCAGAAAAGCTTTGAATTTTTGAGAAAGAGCTTGGGTATGTCCGAATGCCCAGCTGTTGAAATTAAAGGGGAGTGTTAAATTATTAATTTCAACCGCAGGGTGGTTTTGGAAAACCGCCCGGACTTCCCCGCACTGCCATTCGCAAATGGCTGTACCCGTGAAGGAGGCTCCGACACAATCAAACGCCGCCACGCGTCCACTGTACATCCGCCATACCGCCTGCTCCCCGGACGTTAAAGGTCGATTGGTTTGCCCGAGGATGGTGTGCGAACCGCGTCGGATCAGCTCAGCGGGCCCAGATCCGAGTCAATCTGCGCGCGCGCGATCTCAGCCGTCGATTTCCCGAAGGTGCTGTCCGCCCGCGACACATCAAATTTTTGTCGTTTTCCCGTTGACCGCCGTAGGTGAAAATTTATGGAATTTAATGTTTTTTTCGTAGATTTAGGTGGAGGTTTTAATATCGTTATGGGCATATGTTTAATATCGTTATGGGCATATGTTTTTATTTTTTTTATATGTTTTTCATATTTTGTTATGTAAGTCTGCGCGTAAAGTTTTTTCTTTGAGTGTTCTTCTTCCTGTATGTATAGAATGCAATGTAGTGCGAAAATTTTAATACCACAGGGGCTGTAATGGTTATTTACCATTGTTAAAAATACAGGAGCATCAAGAAACTGATTTTGTAATATCCACAGCAGTGGAAAACCTGTGAGCGTAACAGAGTTTTTTTTTGTTTTGTGAATCCCTCTCTGGAAGAGGATGAAATTGTATCAGTCTTTTGTTGTAAATCAATAGAAATGTTTTATGGCTGTGTAATGGACTGTTCTCAGTAAATTTGTTTTAAAAGCTTCCCAGTCAAGGATCTTGGAAAGAGGAAACAGAGCATTGTCTCTGTGGTGTGTAATTTGTTTGTTTTTGGTATTTTCCCATTAAAAATACCCAACACCTATTACAATCAACTGTAGCATAAGTGAAAACTAAGCTATGAGAATGTGAGTGAAAATTAAACCGTGAGAATATGCTGGGAAAGCAGTCCCTTCTCTTGTGCTTATATTAAAAAATTCATAGATTTCTATAGCTATTCTTGAACATTGTCTAACATATTGTACTACTAGTAAAGCAAATTTACATAACATTGATTCTCGGGTATTTTTTCATGGTTTGTAGACTAACTACTCATGAGGGCTGATTCTTCTTATCTTGGATTCCATTTGGTTTGCTTCCTTCATTTTCTTCTTGGGCCCCTGTTCCTTGTGCTTGTTGTTCCCTCTGTTGTTGCATTGTTCTTTTCGCTTATTGTTCTTTTTGTTGGCTTCAACTGTTCTTTTTGTTGGCTTCAACTGTTCCTTCTGTTGTTTTGTTGTTCCTTCTACTTGTTGTTGTGTTGTTCCTTTTGTTGGCTGTGGTTGTTCCTTCTGTTGTTGTGTTGTTCATTTTGCTTGCTATTCCTTTTGTTGTTGTGTTGTTCCTTCTCCCTATTGTTCCTCCCATTATTGTGTTGTCCCTTCTACTTGTTGGTCCTTCTATTCGCTGTCGCTGCTTCTTGTTCCTTCTACTTGTTACTTGGCCTTCCTCAGTGTGACTCACAAGGAGGAGAGGTGTTGATGTGGGTAGGTAAAGAATGGTTGCTGCGGGGAAAGATTGGTGGCCAGAGGTTTGCACAATGCAGATCGCTGGAAGCTTGACCCTAATCAAAACGTTTTGACTCTTTATGAGTGGGCATATATTTTTTCTAACCTAATTTTCATGTAAATATAAAAAAAATTGAATTCTTAAATTTTATTTTATAAATGTAAAAACATCCTGTAATTATTATGATTATATATTCATAATTTATAAAAACATCCTTTATTATGATTATATATTCATGTATTTTTTAAATGTGCCGCTGAGATAATTTTTTTTTTAAATGTGGAGCGGAGATTATTGTCGTTGAGATATTAAAAAAAAAAACCAGTTTATAACAGGGTAGAAATATATGTTTGTAAATATTTAATATTTATATATGGTTTTAATTAAAAAATAATAAAATGTTAAAAGTAATATAGAGATCAATATAATAGAGATGTTGTAGAATTCTTGTGTAAACATTTAATGTTAACTTAATGAATAATTAAAAAGTAAAAATAATAAAAATTATAATATTTTTTTGGTTATATTGTAATTTTTTTTGCAAATTCAAGTTAGAAACTATGCTCTATGAAAAATTGAGTAAATAATTACAACTTGCATCAGTTTATGCTCAATTAATAGTGATTGAAACACTCTTGTTTTGGCAGGAAGTAATTGATGGTAAATATGTTATTTGTTATATGTTACTTTCAAAGATTTTAATTTTTGAGAGTTTTTTGCAAAGCTTAAGAATAAAAAATCACTATAGATATGTAAAAATCATGCATAAATGTTGCAACCTTCTACTTAAATAATAACATAAAATAAATGACACTTATCCACATGGAATTATTATCTGCAAAGGTTACAATAAGACCTTCAAGTTATGATGAATAATAATGTTCAACAGATAGATGGATTGTTAGAAACATCCCGATAATTACTCATGACATTTATTTTTAATTTAACCTTGAATTCAAATATTTAAATTTGGAAAAAGAATTGACTAAATATTATATTTTGTTGTTTAAAAAAGAATGAAATTATATTTGTTGTTACAAGCCTTGATAATGTTTTAAGAGTTGTTAGGTGGAACTTAACTCCTAATTGTCGGGAGTTAGTTATGCCCAAGAGGAGGGAAAAATCAAAAGAAGAAAATGTTCTCCATTTCACATTATTGAAAAGGAGACCTCACACGAGATACATGCCTTCAAGTTATGATGAATAATAATGTTCTGGATTGTTAGAAACATCCCAATAATTACTCATAACATTTATTTTTAATTTAACCTTGAATTGAAATGATTAAATTTGGAAAAAGAATTGACTAATATAAATATTATATTTTGTTGTTTAAAAAAGAATGAAATTATATTTGCTGTTACAAGCCTTGATAATGTTTTAAGAGTTGTTATGTGGAACTTAACTCCTAATTGTCAGGAGTTAGTTATGCCCAAGAGGAGGGAAAAGTCAAAAGAAGAAAATGTTCTCCATTTGACATTATTGAAAAGGAGAGATGAGAAAAGTATGACCTCACACGAGATACATGCCATGGATCTGGATCTCCTTAGAAATCTCGTGGGAGAGAAAGACAATGATTTGCGATTATAACTATGGGGAGAAAAAAACTGGTTGAAGCCTCATAAAGGTAGTAGGACACTGGTTAGAGGTTCATGAGAATTAGTTCTTGGTAAGGAAGTGAGAATTCTCGAGGTTGTTTCCGTGAGAGGAAGGAGAAGATCTAGGGGATAGCTCGTTGAGAAGAGACAACAACAAGCTTATGGTTGGGAGGACCGAGATAACTCTCATCACATTCCTAGGAAAAAGAATAGATAAGTATCTGGTTGATTTAGTTATTTACTGATTACTTTTGACATAAAGATATTAGAGATTATGATAATGAAAATTGTCTAATGACTACTATTAATATAATTCTATTGATTCATACAAAATTATTTAGTCTAAACCTGTAATAGTGGTGGCTGTGGTGCAGGTTCCTGGCATCGAGCATATAACCATCCTTAGTCAAACTGATGCCAGGGTAAACACCCGCACATACCCACAATATGCATTCTTTAGTGATGCATCCACAACTCTTATCCCAGGATATTTAACTCTTCAATGGAGTTAAATCTTAAGACCATAAATGGTCAAGGCCGCTTTATACAGCCGTTCCTTTGTATCGAAACCAATCACCCTGCTGTAATCCTCTATCGGGACAATATTAACCCTTCAGAACCTTTTAAATCCTTTATCCATGCATATATAAGTTTACCCTTCTAAATCTTGGTTAATATATGCTATATCGCACGACTTGCACTATCAGCGCTTTACCACTTTATATCCCATTACAAAGGAAATCCATTTACAAAGGGAAATACTCCCAAACACATTTTCTGCCTTCATTACGGTTCAACACATATTTCGAGGTTAAAACCTCTATTGCAATCGCTATCAGCTATTGGGACTTCCACAGTCTTAACACATATACACCATCCTCCTCCTTCGATCCGATCTCTGATATCAGAGCAATAACACATAATTTTGTGTTAAAAGGTTGCACCATATAACTATCAGAATATTAATCAATTGGGAATACAAAGGAATTCCCACTCCAACCGCATACGCCAGATTTCAAATTCATTACAACCACGACTATAATATCGTCAGGTCTATTCACCATTGTTCCTACACTATTTCTCTGATCTCCACCAGCACTGATGCCCGCTCGCCAATAAGCCCCGACGTCGATCGGCGATATCAAAACAGTCATACGTCGCTTACCCTTGGCACCTTCGATCGCTAATATGCGATTAAATCATGACCGTTGATCTGGCCACGATCCAACAGTCCACGATTAATCACTGCTCGCTCTTATTTCGATAACTTCAAATGGACTCCCGCTGATGCGATTGATTCTCAGCTGTTGATCTAACTGATTGAATGGTTGCTGAGTGTCAAACTTCACTTCTCTGTTCGTCCTCTTTTACTTGGGTTTTATGCATTTTCTTTAGTTTCTCTGTGTATTCTGAGTTTCTTTAAGGTTATGCCTTACACCCTTTCGCTGCTCGCTCTTCCTCCTAGGCTTGACTCCTTTAGCAAATTCTTGCTTTGCAATTTCACCCCAGATTTCCACTCCGGTCTTTGATTGGATTCAACGATCCTTTGTGGTTCCTCTATCAATATTACGCCCCAGCGTACTTCAGAACTCTGCCTGCACTCTGTCATAGAACCTATGAGTTCAACACAGTAATTCAAACATTTGTGAAATACTCTTCAGTACTCTGACACAATCAAGAACCAACATCTGCATATATTAATATAAAAGCAAAGATTACATCCGAGACACTTCGGTCTCATGCACACACACACACAGGCCTATTTATACTATTGGTGGCCTCCTCCTATTGAACACGCAGGTTCACTTATTTATAAGAATGCATTGGAGGATCCGATTACCCCTCCAACAAAAGCCCTAAAGCTCTTTGCATGCATACATATGTAGCAGATAAGTTTCCTTGAGACTTTATCCATTCCATCTTTTCCTCTATTTTAAAACAGAAAATTCTTCTTATCAGCTTCCCATTTAATGCCTAAAATCTCTCTCTCTTTCCTAGAATCATGGAATTGTTTAAGAGTTGGATTTGACTTCTACCACTCATGTTCTCATTTATTTATTTTTGGGAGCATTTACATATTCTCCCATTAGCTAATTAAATCACATTTCAAGGCATAAATATTGTCTTAACTTGATACTTAAGAAAACTATTTCCTAAAATGCATGACCCCCTATGTCTACTATTTACAATCATTTTCCTAGGGCTGAATGGTCTTGCATCAGACTCCCAAAGTAGAAAATATTCATGATCTCCTGATCATGTGTCTTTTTTTCTTGGTCTTTCTAGATCCCACACTTTGTTCTGTAATTCTCCAGATGCTTTATTCCTTTGCTGCCGCTGCACTTCTATTGTCTTTTGCTCCATTTTCTTCTTCCAGTCAATCAGGTTCAGCTTCTGATTGATCTTGCTTGCTGCTGTTACCATTTTACTCCATTTGAATTGCTTCATCATCTACTGCCATATTTCTTCAATTTCTATGTCTAGCATATCTTTGGGATGGTCCATATTCTGCTTTGTATTTCTTTGTTCCAGGTTACTGTTGCTATCTTCTATGCTGACTTTTTCTTTGCTTGCTCCAACTTTTGGTTTGCTTTCTTTTGCTTCAACGCTTGTTGTGACTCTTACGCTGACTTCTCTTTTACTTGCTTCATTCTTTGGTTTACTTGCTACCTCCCTATCATCCTTACCCTCTTTCATGATTAAATCATGCCTGTTTAGCACTCTTTCCAACAATTTAATTTTTCCATTCCAAGGATTGAATTCTTCCATGAAGTCTTCTTCTTTCATCTTTACTTGGCTGCTCACCTATGCTAAATCTCCTCCAATAATTGCAACAAAACCTGCATTCACAAAACACTTGTTAAAATTAAAAACATGAGGCCTTGGTGCCTCTTCTTTCTTTGGAAACATTTCAGTTTGTTGCTCTATTTCCTCTTCCTCTGTCAGCATATCAATATGTTGATTCGAATTCTCAGTAGAATTCATGAGATTGTCCATTAGTCTCTCTTTCACACCATCTGTTCTAATGATGTCTTCCTGCTTGGGTTCACAGTAGTGAACTTCTCCTCCTTTAACTTGCTGCTGGTTATCGTCACTTTGAAATTGTTTGATTCCTCCTACCTCTTTACCATATTCAAACAACATCTGCTCAGTCTCTCTTATCACATACTCATACTCATTCATGCTTTTTAATGAACCTGCAAACAAATTATTGCATCTTCCTGTCTCCATGGCTACTTGAGACACATCTTCTTCTTCAGAAACTGTAACTGCAGCTTCTGTTCTACTATCAAGTTCTCTCATCAGTTTCTCCAGTAGTTTAATCTCTTCTTCACACTTAGCAAGCACTTCATCACAATGCTCTCTTCTTCCAAATTCATCCTTTACATGCTGTGTTACGGTATTAAAACACTGTCTTCCTTTGATCCTTGTAATCTCAAGGTCTTTCTGCTGTAGCAAATCACTACTTCCCTCATTCAAGAGGTCTTCTCCATCATACTTTGTTCTCCTAGAGTACTTCTCGAGACTTTCGATATCTTCAAAAGACTGTCCATCCTCTTCAAAACACTCATTTGTTAGTGTTCCTTTTCCCAAGGTTAAATCCTTTGCATAGGGTTCCTCTGTCAGTATTACGCCCCAACGTACTTCAGAAATCTACCTTCACTTTGTCACAAAACCTACGAGTTCAACACAATAATTCAAACACTCATGAAATACTCTTCAATACTCTAACACAGTCAGGAACCAACATCTGAATATATTAATATAAAAGCAAAAATTACAACTGAGACACTTCAATCTCATGCACACACACACAGGCTTGATTCTACTATTGGTGGCCTCCTCCTATTGAACCTATAGGTTCACTTATTTATAAGAATGCATTGGATTGGATCGTTGGAGGATCCGATCACCCCTCTAAAAGAATCCCTAAAGCTCTCAACATGCATACATATGTGGGAGATAAGTCTCCTTGAAAATTTATCCATTCCATATTTTCCTCTGTTTTAAAATAGAAAATTCTTCTTATCAGCTTCCCATTTAATGCCTAAAAGCTCTCTCTTGTTCCTAGAATCATGGAACTGTTTAAGCGTTGGATTTGACTTCTACCACTCATGTTCTCATTTATTTATTTTTGGGAGCATTTACATATTCTTCCATTATCTAATTAAATCATACTTAAAGGCCTAAATATTGCCTTAACTTGATACTTAAGAAAACTATTTCCTAAAATACATGACCCCCTATGTCTACTATTTCCAATGATTTTCCTTGTGCTGAATGCTCTTGCATAAGGCTGCACTAGCTTTCCCAATTTATATAAGGTAAAAAAAATGCAAGAAATTTTGTAAAGAGATTTATGTGTAGGTAAGGGTTTCGTTTCCAAAGGAAAGAGAAACATATTGTTATGAAGAAATAAATGAAGGTAGTTAGAATAATTATGACCACTCCCATTATTGTAATTAGGATAAGGATTAAAGGAAATAAATTTAGGAAAGCTTTAAATGTATTAATGTAAATGCCTATAGTTTTGAAAGTTTTGATAAGTATATTGCTAGTAATAAGGATATATAGGTGAACCACATTACCCTAGAATGAGGACGGCAAAGTCACACCCACACTTCCAACTCAGTAACAGTCCTAGGGTTCCATAAGTAGGTCACAGAAAAAGAAGGCAAGGGTGCCATAAGTAGGTCGCAAAAAAAGAAGTCAAGGGTTCTTATGTATTTCATTGTATGCAGTTGGGTAATTTAATTTTCAATTAAATATTTTTTATTTAATATCCAAACTTGGAACTCATATCCTTGTGATGTACACTTATACAATATATGTTACGAATCGAGTTTCAATTTTAAAGTGTAAAAATGAAAGTAAAAAAAAATGCAAAGCTTATTCTAAAAAATGTGATGAAATTCTGAATGAAAATGAATTTTATGAAAGCAATTCTAAAACAAGGCGCACACATATTGCAATTGAAAAGAAAAGCATAAAACTTTGTAGTCTATGAAAGCATTGAATCTTTAAGACAACAATTGTTCCTAGAAAGCAATGGAAATCCTAATTTATCAAATTTGGAAATCTTAATATAAGAAAATAAAGGCACTTTTAAATCCATAACAACTTTAATATAGAGAAGCAATCTGTTATGTGAATGAAATTGTGTATGTTCTAAGAGTAGTAAGGAAAGAAAACGAGTTTAATAAAAAAATTACTACTTTCAATCTTTTGAAGTGAACTGGTTATTGAATGGTAAATGATTCCTAAGATATGAAATAAAATAACTACTTGCAATGGAACTATAAACAAACTACTTTATTTTGCGCATGTTGGCTCTAAGAGTTCACTCGTATTTAAAATTCTTGTGCAAAAATGTATATTTTATCTATGAATTTTCAGACTGAAATGATTGCGGAACTAAAAGACTTATAACAAAGGTGATTAGAAAATATTTTTGGTGTTTTGAAATGGCTTATCCAATCGCTTAGTTACTGCAAAGAATAAGAAACAAATTAGCATTCATGCAATAATGAAAACAGAGTACTAAAAATGCAAAGAGATGTCACCATTAACCTGTAACAAAACATATCATGAATATAAAATGCGTAAATGAAAGAATGGAAAGGGAACTAAACTGCAATATCGTGAACATAAGCGGAACCTCCAGGTGAACACGAGAGACTTGAAAATGTAGAATCAATCTTTTGAATTGAGGTATGGAACTCTTCATTTGAACTGAGGTAATGAACTGCAAGTTTGGATTAAAATAAAAGTGTGTAAATGAACTTCAAAATTCTCCAAAGAGTATATTCTAATGTTCCCCATCTCATATCCAGTGAGGATTTTATAATGTTTCCAGAGTTTAACAATCTATGGAAAGTAGGCTATAAATAAGAGAAGCAATATTGAAAACCCATTATCTTATTAGAATTCAAACTTTAGGCCCATAAGAATGGATTGTATCATCGTCATTCAAATTTTATTGCTTGAATTTGGCCATGGAATATTATTTTCCTGCCACAAATTGGCTAGAACATAGCTCATTCTAACTTCTTTGGTTGACAATGCATTGAATGGCACATTAGTAAACTGTTTACTCATGCAATCTCCAAAATGGGGCTCCAAATAGCTAGGAAAATATCCCAAATCAAAAAAAAAATTATAAAACCGCTTAATTAGAGCCTAATTAGACTCATTCTAAAGAAAACCCATGTTTTATTTTTCCAAGATTCAGTGTCATTTGGTCATAAACTGCATTCGAAGTTGACTTGTCAAAACTACTATGTTTTTCCTTTGATCTCTTGTTAGAGGTTCACACATGTGATCTGCGTGAGCTTTGACTAACAAAAACCCATATTGGAACCTTTAGAAACAAATTCCATGTGCCATATTTCTTTCTAGAATGGTGCTACTACCTAAATCACGAAGATAGCTACGGAAACATGAGTTGAGCTACATAATTTGAACTCACCAAATTGTCATTAGTACAACAAAGAAAAATCCTAATTAATTCATTAAAAGTAAAGGAAATAAAAATAATAAACCATGTCAACATGTATACGGGAGTTTGGTGCGTTTATGAAGAAATATGGTTAACAGTGACGACAATGGGTGAGTGGAATATGTGAAATGGACAGTTTGAGAAACAAAAGCATGACAAGTTGGAGGCCCAACATTCCCCCACACCTGAGTTTTTCATGTCATGCAAATAAAGCTTTGCAAAATTTCATAATCCAACTGGTTCTTAGTAATCCTTTATTTTGATATCTCAACTAAATCCTTAACCAACGCTTCAAGAGATTTGTGTAGATCATCTATCTTGGTAAGATTTTCCTTTCTTTCTTAATAGGCAAACCAATGAATTTGTTCTCCAAAATTACATGTATGGTACAACAACCCTTTGTTTCAACACTTGCTTCTTGTTTGATATACAAATTGATAGTTGTAAATTGAAAACAAGGGTTATCCATCCTCTTGTTGAAGTGGTAATGCTATATTATGTTGCTCACGAATGATATGGAGGTAGAGATGATGCTTGTTGATTTGTTCTTCCCTAATAAAAAAACATCCATGCATTAATTATTAGCCCCTTGCACATTATCATATATAATTTGTGTGAAAGGAAAGGGTACCCACAAAGTAGCACATCCAAGTACTTGTCACTATTGTCAAAGTCTTTGCAAATTCATTCTTTTTAAAATATATCTCTTTTAATAACTTGGGAACAATTTATGAGGTTCTTGTCGCTACTTAACTACGCACGATTTGTCCAATCCTTTGTAGAATACCATATTGTGAAGTCCTCATAAAGACTCTTACTACATCCATAGAATGTGCTTTCCATCCTTGTGAAATTCATCCCATTAGTATGGTTGGAAATGATCATAAATTGCAACCCATAATACTCATCTTATTAGCATTCATGCACAAAGAACCATGTAGAAAGACATTCCAAAGCATCCAAACTTACTTCAATAATGTTGTCGCATAGCCTCTTCAAGCACTGACCAATTAATGAATGGTATCCATGTGCAACATGAATGTTGTATGCAATAATACCACCACATGTGAAATTTTAACAAGATGAATTGCACATAACAAAAAATAAGAGTTATTGATGCGGGTTGTACACAATTTACCAAAGAGAACAAATACTCTTCGAAATAATTCCAATAATGTGTGAACACAAACTTGTTGCGTCCTTTTTTTTCTTGTAGCCATGTACAAATTATTTCTTGGCTTCCATCAATAATCTAAATATGAACATTTGTTTATGACACATAGTCCAAATATTTCTCCATGTACCTTTTGAACGGCTACAAATTATTTCTTGGCTTCCATCAATAATCTAAATATGAACATTTGTTTATGACACATAGTCCAAATATTTCTCCATGTACCTTTTGATCATGTGCTACAAACATGTACCATGAATTCAAGTTGTTCTATGTGTAAAATAATTATTTTTCTCAAGAACATCATGTTGATGGACCATTAAGGAAAGCACGTCCATATTCCTAATTAATCTCATATGAAGGCCAAAAGGTCAGATTATTCATCAAGGAAGTTTAATTCAATTTATATGGCAGCTACAAGAGGAATTTCAACAAGAGAGTGGTGAAATTTTTAAAAGAATAATGTGCTTTTGGTTCCATTAAATATTATGGAGAAAAAGACTTTGTTCATTAGGAATGAATCATAGAATGTAGGATTGGTCGTTAAAGTGCATGAAAAATCATAATGGAGGAGAAATTGGTACTACATGTTTACAATAGTTATCTCATCAAAATTTGTAAAATTTATAATAAATTAAAAAGTCTAAAGCTCGTTTTACCTCAAGTTTACCTTCACATTGAATTTTGATGTGTTGCAGGCTGAAATTGAAGTTTTATGGAAGATGGTACATGCTAGCTGAAGTTCAAGATTAAATAATGTATGCTTATCTCATCCGTTAAAGGAGGATCTTTGAATTGTTGTCAATTTTTATGATATCCAATGTTGTACAAATACCTACACCACAAACTCATTTAATTCCAAATTGGGTGATTCAAAATGGAAACAATGTATTTTTACGCTTTTCAACATAAACATGCCTTCAAAATCCCATTTTGATGAAGAAAATATGTTTTTGTGCCAAAAAGCCAAATTTTGTCCTAATTTTTGCACAGTGATGAAAATAAAGGATCTTCCTTAAAAACCCACCAAAATTTCATTCAAAATTGCATAATTTTGGAATTGTGCCAGCGTCTTGTTTAATCTATCATACTATGAGAAAACCCCACATTTGAAAATTATTTACGTTTGCTCCATTTTCTTGTAATATATGTGTCAAAACTTCTCTGTAATAGGTTGCTACAACAATAAAACAAGGTGCTACCACAAATTTCCGTGGCTACAACAACTTTTGGTAGCTACTGCATACTTTCCACAGTTGTTTCTATTTTTATTTTAGAAATTGTCTTCTCTGAGTTTGAGTTTCTGATTTGGAATTTGCGTTGAGTGTTGAAGTAGAGACCATGAAATCTGAGGCATGTTGGTTGAAATTGATCTAATTTTATTGATTTTCCAAAAAAGTAAATTAATGAAGAAGAGTTCTAGTAGTGCCATCATGCTGCTATTGGATAAAAGTTTTTATGTGAACAAAAGAAGAACATGCTACTATAATAAACTTTTAGAACAATAAAATGAATTGCTGCAAGTTGTTGTTGATTTCATTAAACCATCTAGTCTTCATCAAAAATCCATGGTACAATTATTACCATGTGAATGAATGAGTCGATGTCCAGGTTGGAAAGAAACCATTAGATTACTGATAACTGATGAAAATACTTAACTAATGCGAGACAACTAACCGATAATGTAAATGAGTTTAAATGTACCTGAGTGCATCTTCATAGGGAAAAATGAATGTGTTGAATTCGAGTCACATGCAAGGTCTTATAATAAAGAGACATTGTTGTGAGTGATGAGGCTTTCCATTCATGAAAGCAAGCTTCAAGGCACATAAAATAATCTATGATCTTGGTCCCAAATTAAGTGTTGAAATAGGTGGGACAAGATCTATTGGAAGGTGGGCCTTAAGGAATCCCATATCATCCAACTCGAGCATAAAACCAAAACTGATTTGAAGAACCATAATAAATGATTGAGACCATCATTAAATTCCATAACTTATTGTTAACTTTGCTTGCCAATTGTCTAGTTTTTAAGAAAATCTCATGTCCAATTGCACTAGTGAACTATTTTTGATAGTAGCACTTTTTTTTATTTTTATTTTTTTATTTGTATATGCTACTCTACTTGAAAAAAAATATCCTTCAAGTATAGGAATACTTCCAATGGAAACACGTGCATCACATGATGACAAATAAATTCATATGTAGGTTTGATAAATATGCTTTCATATATACGAGAATATGAGAAACTAGTTGTTTTGATTGAGATTATGTCAAGAACTATTGAAGAAGAAAGTGGTGCTCCATCTCAATGATTGTCTGAAACCAAAGTTATATATAGTTTTGATTCCATTGGTTCATTTTCCCATATGGATCATTATATATGTCTTCCTCCACCATGTCATTGAGATATCTTACTATGGGTTGATCGATCTCTTGAATGCATAAAGGATTTGATGACAACCATAGTATAAATTCCACGATCTCTCGTTCCAATGACCGCACTTCATCATATCTGGTCCACGATTCTTTATCCTTCTTTGTATCTTCTTCTTCTTCTGGACGTTGTTCCTCAAAGACAACTAGAGAATCATTTTTTGTAATAGGCTTCCTGATCTAATATGAATATCATTTAGATCAAGAGGATTTGTTTGAATATTTTGTATCTCAACATTCTAAGTGGATTGGGGTCTTTTATTATTGGTGAGCCGAAATGATTTTTCAAGTAGAATGTGTCTTTGAGGTTCTTGTGTAGGTGGTAATGGGAAAAGTTGAATTGAGGTCAACTGAGAGTGAAAATGATGTGGTGGTGGAGGTGAGTGGTACGGATAACATTGATATTAGTATTGAGGATAGCGAGGAAAATATTGAGGATATGGTAGATTTCTTTCGTAAGGCCCTTGCCATACTTTTTTCCAAGATCGGTTTTGAGGTTGGTATTGAGATAACCAAGTTTTCCAAGGCAACAATGCGTTTAAATTACTTTTATATTGTTGTGTATAACCTTGACATTAAGAATTAAGATATCACATCATACCTAGTTAGCGAGGCTGCCATGGTGACCTTCTTGGAACTACATAGTAGGGTTGTTGCCATGTTTGATTTGCTCCTTGGTAAACTACATTCAATCCTGGTATTGATGGGAAATCTTTAGTAGCATGTGATTCTACATAAATAACACAAATTTCAATATCAAGTGGTCATTCTTGTAAAGAATGTTTCTTTCTACATTTAGGGAAAAATATAAATGAAGCAACATTCTCAAAATTTTTATTGTTTGACTTCTTAGAATATCAATCTATTTACTTAAATTACAAATAATATTTAGCAAATTGTTAAGTTTAGTTTGAATTACCAATCCTGATGCTGACTTACTTACTCTTTCCATTACTGGATCTTAGGGGGATCTGCCATACTTCACTTTTCCCCTTGATATGTTCTTGCACAGTTTAAAAATCTCTTGAAATAACAATTGAGAGACATCTCCTTTACCCACTAGGTTAAGAGATCAGTCCACTCATCCCTTATAGCTTTTAATAGGAGAGTATTTAATATGTAAAATCCTAAATCATGCAATTTAGCTCTTTTGACATTATAAGCAAACCTCTCCACTAAAGCTTCTAGGATTTCATCCTCTTTTGGTTCATATTAAAGACTTCATCTCTAAGGTCATGGTGTGTGCAATAATTTTTATATTTCTCCAAAAATACTCTTTTCATATCGTCACATTTATTTATAGAACTTTTTCTAAACTCATGAACCATTTAAGAGCTCTATCCTTCAATATTGCTGGAAATTTTCAATTTTTGATTGTTTAGTAAGTAATTGTAAGATTAGGGAAGCGAAAAATTGGCGGGAAGGAGTAGCGACGGTGCAGAGAATAGCAGAGACAGTCTCCAATGGAGGGTGGTAGAGGAGGGAGCTCAACTCCCTCCTACAAGGACGCGGTTTCCAGCAAAAAAAAAACAACAACTTGATAAACAGTAAAGGCATGGCTAGGGAATAAAAGAGTGATAATGATAAGGGGACAGAGGGAAATAAGACCAAGGTCAACAGTAGCACAAAGGACAAGGAGGAAGAAGACAAAAATCATGGATCATGAGACCATAGACAAAAGGGACCTTGCAAGCCTAAAGCTGAAATCACTCCAAGAGTAATGTTAAATGACCCCGCCCTACAAGCACACAAAGAACACATAGGGAACTATGTCATTATCTATAAATTCATGGGACTATGGCCCACAGAAAAAGTTTTACAAACGTGGATAAAGTATCATTGGAAACCCAAAGGAAGCATTGACCTACATCTTGGGTCAAAGGGATTCTTCACAGTAGTGTTCTCAAACATCGAAGACAAAGACAAAATATTCGAAGGAGGACCCTACTTTTATGCAGAAGCTGGTCTCTATATGAGGCCTTGGATGATGAACTTTGTCCCAGAGCAGGAGACCTTCACCTCGGTTCCAGTATGGATAAGGTTGTATTCTCTTCCTCTTTATTATTAGCAAAATGAATCGCTAGCAGCTATTGGTAATAAACTAGGGCGCTTTGTCAAAGTTTCTGAAGCTACATGAAGAGGGAAATATACTTCATTTGCAAGGATATGTGTGGAAATGGATCTATCAGAAGCTCTTCCGGATGAAGTGATTTTGGAAGTTTTTGATGAGGAGTGGGTGAAAACAGTGGACTACGAGCACATCCCATTTAGATGCCGTAGATGCCATGAGAATGGACATATGTTCAGAGATTGCCCTCCCAGTAAAACAGAGAACAAAGGGAACCTTAATACTTTGAAGGAGACAAAGAGCTTTCAGAAAGTGGTAAGCAGAGGTAAAGGAGGAAAAAAGGGAATAGAGCAACAACAGAACGAAAGGCAGAAGAGTAGTCAGAACAAGTTTCAAGTGCTGGAAGAGAATGAAGAAAACACAAAGGAATATAACTCTCAGGGGAAAGATCCTACGATAGAGAAAAGGAAGAAAACATTAAACAATCTTAAGATATGGGACATCAAAATGAAACTATGATGAGTGAGACAGAAATGGAGATGGAACAGGAAATGACCCAAAGCGAAATAGATCCGGAGGATCATAAATTATAGGAAATTCGAGACAAGGAAAACCTGGATCTGGAAGGATTCCCGAGGCAAGGAACCAAGGGAGGAATAGAACCAAGGGAGGAAGAGGACCAAGGGAGGAATAGAATCAATACCTCCTGAATAATGCTCTAGAATACAACAGTTATTTTTGTGGAAAACCCAGGAAAGAGGGTCAAATAAAGGTAAAAGTATCCACAAGTAGGAGCACAGAGGCATGAAAACTATTAAATCCACTCCAGGATTAGCAGCTAAAAATCTAGGAAAGAAAAGGGGCATGAAAAAGAAAAACGAGCTCTTGATGGAATGTGGAAAGCTAATGATAGATTCAGGTAAGATGAAAGACCTAACCAATTACTCTTTCACAGATCTTTAATTATGAAGTTCATATCTTGGAATATCAGAGGTCTAGGTAATAAAAGAAAACAAAGAATGTTAAGTAACAGAATTAAAATAGCAACACCAGATATAATCTTTATTTAGGAAACTAAATGTTCAATTCAAAAATTGAAGCAAATCCATAGCAAATGGATGGACAGATTTGAGTTTCTCGAAGTGAAAGTTGAAAACACAGCGGGAGGCATCCTCACTCTATGGAACCCCCAAAAAATTAGCATATTAGATGCGGAGGCTTCAAGAAATTATTTATCTGTAATTATTCAACCGGTGGGAGTTGTGGATACCTTCCTCGTTACAAATGTTTATGGGCCACAAAGAATAGATGAGAAACTAAGACTCTTAAACTCCTTGGCATAGCTCAGAAGCAGACATGAATATATACCTTGGGTCCTAGGAGGAGATTTTAATATGATCAAATCACTTTTGGGAAAAAAAGGAGGCACCAGACTGCTTAATAAAGACTCAGAGTTATTCCAAACCTTCACAGATGACGTGAATCTAGTTGACTCGACAATGCATAATGGCCTTTTTACTTGGAACGACAAAAGGGGAGGTGAGGCTCAGGTTGCCTCCAAGTTAGACAAATTTTTGATCTCAGAGGAGCTTATGCTAGCAAATAGAGAAATAATAGCTAAAGTTCTCCCCTTTGGAGGTTTTGATCACTGGCCGATCCAATTAGAACTCAAGGGGTTCGATTCTCCCAGGAATAGACCCTTCAGGTTTGAGAATCTCTGGCTCCCTCACCCAAAATTCATTAGCAACATTGAAAAATGGTGGGTAGAAGATCTGCAGATCCAGGGCACTAAAATGTTCACCCTACACAAAAGACTTTAGAAAATTAAATTCAGACTCAAAGAATGGAACAAATTGGTTTTTGGCAACATTTTTATGGATAAAAAGGAAGTGGAAGACAAACTACAGGAACTCAATCAAACATTGATCACATAGGGTTTTGATAAAGTTAAAAGTTAGCAAGCTGATAAATACCACCAAGAATGGGAGAAATTATGCATACAAGAGGAAATCTTTTGGAGACAAAAGTCTTGAATTCAATGGCTCAAAGAAGGTTAACGTAATACTAATTTTTTTCACAGATCAACCATAGCCAATAGAGCTCACAACAAAATCTCTTCGATTTTGAATGATAACGGGCAGCTCTAGACCTTTCACAAGAACATCGAGGATGTGTTGGTTCAACATTTCAGAAGTATCACTAAGGAAAACAATCTAGACAAAGAGAAATGTATAAAAGAAATTACCAAAAATATTCCCAAGGTGGTGTCAAGAGAGGACAATTTTAACTTGAACAAACTAGTTACCAAAGAGGAAGTCAGTGAGGTTATCAAGGACATGCAGAATGGCAAAGCTCCGGGTCCAAATGGCTTTAATGTGGATTTTTTTAAGGCCTACTGGAACATTGTCAAACATGATATCGTGAATGTAGTGGAGGATTCCAGAAGAAGCACGACCATTCTGAAAGCCCTCAACGCCTCCTTCATCTCTCTGATCCCCAAACAGGATTCAGCCCTGACTGCTGACAAGTATAGACCCATTGCTTTATGTAATGTGGTTTACAAGATCATATCTAAGGTATTGGCTACCCGACTCAAACCTCTTCTTCCTTCTTTAATCTCAAGTGAACAAGGTGGTTATGTGGAAGGTAGACAAATCCTTAACAATATCATTCTAGCCCACAAGATAGTTCACTCGCTAACCAGCAAAAAGCAGGCTGGTATGATCATGTAGTTAGACATTGCCAAAGCCTATGACAAGGTAAACTAGATCTGTATCAAGAGGATCCTTGTTTTTTTGGGTTTGATCACAACTGGGTCAGATGGGTTATGGCTCTAGTTACATCTTCCAGCTTTGCTATTCTGGTGAATGGATCTCCCTCAGATATCTTCACTCCTTCCAGAGGTCTCAAGCATGGAGACCCTCTCTCTCCCTTTCTCTTTATCCTCATGATGGAAGGTTTGGGTAGAGTCATTAATCAGGATAAATCCTTGGGAAAAATTAAGGGCCTTAAATTAACGGAGAATGGTTAGTCAATGAATTACCAACAATTTGTGGATGACACAATGCTGCATGGAGTCCCTACAGCAAAGAAGCTTCAGCGTATAAACAAATCCTGAATAACTTTGCCTTGGCTATAGGTATGGAAGTCAATCTCTCCAAATCAATTTTTTTTTTTCTTAAATACTAACATTGCTATTCAAAGAAATGTCTCAAGAATTCTAGGCTTTCAGAGGGATTCCCTCCCTTCAAAGTATTTGGGAATTCCCCTAACAGCCAGGCCCCTGCATAGAAGTATTTGGGAACCAGTACTCAACAAGATGCAAGACAAAGTTAAAAAAGGGACTATCAGATCTTTGAACTTGGCAAGTAGGTTGATACTGACAAAAGCCATTATGCAGTCAATCCTGGTTTTCTTTTTATCAGTTCTCCCAGCTCCCAAAAGGGTCTTACAGCAATTCAGGAATATCCAGAGAGACTTCCTTTGGGGCAAGGAAGAAACAAGGAAGAAATGGGCCCTTGTTTCTTGGGACAAAATCTGCAAACCTAAGAGCCACTGTGGCCTAGGATTAGATGATCAGGAAATTTTAAGTAATGTACTAGGTGCCAAACTCTAGTGGAGATGGGTTAAAGAACCAGAGCCTCAATGGGCCAAAACCTAGAACGAAAAATATGCAAGTTCATGGCAAACCAATGATCTTATTACAATGACTGGCAAAATAAAGGGCTCTTACATCTGGAATAGAGCCTGGGAAAACAAAATCCTAGTACAAGACCACAGTTTTTGCGAAATCAGAGTAGGAGATCTTGCTCTCTTTTGGGAAGATAGATGGCAGCAAGAACCAATGCTATTAAAAGAGGATCATATAAACCTCTAGCAAGAAACAGATTCCCAGGGACTAACCAAAGTTAAAGATTTTTGGAATCTTCCTCACAACTCCGGAAAATGGAGAAATTGGAGGAGCATAGGCTGTAGAGATGACAACAGCCTAAAAATAAAACCTGAGGAAATTACGAGCATGCTAAGACAAAAGAAAATCTTGGTAACAGAAGGGTAGGATCAGTTAAGATGGGGCCTCAATAAATATGGCTCCTTTAATCTTAAGGAATCTAAGAGGATTATCATGAACCTAGATTCCAGAAATGTTATGAATTCTTGGCAACAACTTTGGAGCCACCAAAGGTGGATGAAGATCAAGCTATTCATGTCGTTAGTCCACCATAAAAAAATCTTAATTTGGGAAAACATCAGGAAAAGAGGAGTTATTGGGCCTTGTAGGTGTCAACTATGTGAAGCTCAAGAGGAAACAATGGAGCATATTCTTAATAGTTGCACCTTTACCACCTGGTTGTGGGATTCTTTTGCCACCTTTTTTCAATAGACAGACAGAGATAGAGGAAGCATCACTAACACCCTGAGCAAGTGGAGAAGGAACTTTTCAGAGAATGAGATTCTCAATTTGGCCTGGGCCTTTACGCCAAGCTTCATTATCTGGAACGTTTGGAAAGAACGGAATAAAAGAATTTTCAAGGATGAAAAAACTAGTCCTCTTCGCCTGATGGATCTGATCTTGAAACAGATTAGGGAGACAATTAGCACCACTGTTCGCAATTATCCTAAAAACCCTCCCACAGAAAATGAGTTGAGAATTCTCAGGCAACTGAAAATGCAAGACATCAGTATCAATGGACTCAGTAGAAAAGAAGGAAATTTGGGAAAGTACAGGGATTTCTGGCAGCCTCCTCTGGAAGGATACCTAAAATGCAATATTGATGGTGCTTCAAAAGGCAACCCGGGGATAGCCGGATATGGAAGGGTCTTAAGAGATGAAAATGGAAATATAAGATTCATTTTCCACTGCCACTTAGGTAAATCCACAAATAACATGGCCGAATTAATGGCCTTAGAACAATGCCTAGAACTACTGATTCTAAATCAAAGCTCAAACGTCATCATAGAGGCAGACCCAGAGATCCCTATAAATGCTGTCAAAAGAATAAGTTGTGGAGCAGCGTCGGAGAAAGTCTCAAAACACTAGAGACTAATACAAGTGTATCAAAGAATACAAAAGCATCTCCTGAGTCTCAGAATGGTTACTTTCAGACGTGTCAAACGTGAAGCCAACAAACTAGTGGACACTCTAGCTAACCAAGGAGTGATGAATTTAGAGACCAGATTTGAAATGAAGTGGTAGGAGATGACTCAGGGCCGAGTTAAAGCTCTTTGCGAAGAACAAGCGGTAGAAGATAGAGAAATTTTTAAACATTGGGTCAGAATCAGAGATGCGGTTTAATGATGTCTAATCAGGTTAAATCTCAGTTCTCGGGGGGGCTCCTGGTAGGTGGACATACCCAAAGTAGGCCTTTAATACCCTGGTGGAAAGCAACCAAGTCCCGGACCCTTAAAATCGCTCTACAGGGTTCTTTTCACAGTTAACGGTGATCCTTGTGGCATATTCAGGGTTATTATTTCCCGGAGCAAGCGGTTCCCCTTCTTTCCTCTAACTGGTCAGAAAACCAGACTGAAGTGGTTTTCGGGTGCTCGCACAACTTTGGTATGGTAAGTGGTTTAACTTTTTGGGGAGCGATTCCATTAGGCTCCCGCCACGTGGATAGGGAGGGACGATTAACCCACCCTCCATCACGCGTTAAGTATTGCACATCTTATGTGGTGCGATATTTGACCATGTCGTCCAATCTCATGGGTTGATCTAATGGTCAATTTTGCAAGTACTTTTTGTAGGGCCACGGGTCTTTTCGGGTGTGTTGGGATAAAGACATGTGTGGTTAGTGAAGCCACGGATTAGGCTTTTGCTTTTTTGGCTCCACATAAAGTTTGATTTCAGAGATTAACAGTGTTTGTTGTAGAAGGGTGGTACTGTACTATGGCAGCGCACCCTTGGTTTTCCTGAGTCCTTTCGAAAGTCTCAGTTTTTTTACATTCTGTAAATTTATTTGTGGCTTAAGGAAATAGAAAGACATACTCTTGCGTAAGTAAAAAAAAGTAACTGTAAGATCCAAAAAGTGTTTAAAATTTGAAAACAAAGGTTTCCAATGTAACACCACACCCACCATTTAACCTCTTTTACATACTTACTAGGGCAAATGTGAGTTGAGAGTTACTATGCATGGCCCGACTTCCAAGGAGCAGTGACACAAATGAGGCCCACTTGTCTAGAATTTACTACAAACACTTAAAGACGAATGATCACACTGTTATCAACCTAACTTTATTTGATAATCATTTTCCTTGATTTTAGACCACTCCTTGACCTATAGTACTTCTCAACATCACATATATAAGCCTATCAAAGCGGTCAAAGGCCTCTAGCCTTACGAATAACCCATCCTCAGTGTGGATATGGCTAATATCTCCTAGTTCTAAGAGTGCAATGATAGACCTTGTTCCAGAAATTTAGAGCCAACATTCAAGCCAACTGCCTAGACTTCTTGAGAACTTCGTCAAAAATCAGTATAAGTATCCATGCTCTATTCTTCGGCTTTATTGTGGCTCATGCTTTCCCAACACATATTAAATTATAGAAAAAATGTGATTATGGTACCTGTAGGTCATGAATGCATAGTTTTTTCCATGTTTTCATTATTTTTAATAACTTTTTATTAAAATAATTCCGTGGAAGGAATTTTCTATATTAGAATTCAGCTTGAAGAATTTCAAAATTTTAAATTATGAATGGCCAAGATTTAATAGTTTGGGAATATGGTTAGTCTAATACATGATCCAACTGATAATGTAGAAGGTATGTGAATCATTGTTTAGTTTCTTTACTCTGATCCTATCTTCAATTTATAAATAAAAATTATTCATGAAGTGTGGCTAGACTTACATATAATTTAATACTCTAATAATTTTTAGCGTTTCATATACTTTAATGATTTTTATTTTTTTTAATAATATGGTTGAAGCTACCGGTCATATTTCCCAACGGGCCATGAATAGTCGTGGAGGTAGGATGGTTGGTGAGCAAAGTGGACGACCTTGCAGCACTCCCTCACAGACTTTAAGCCTTTCGCTGCTTCAACAGAAACCTGAAAATATCCATTTTTGTTTTGGAAACCTCTCCAGGGTTTTGTTCGATAGAAGGTCTGTCAATTTTTTGCTGCGACCGGGAATGGTAACTGTAAATATGTGTTATCCATCTTTTCTCTAAGAGTATTGTGCACACAGAGAAAGCATAAATGTCAAATGTCAAATTTCTATCTAGAGAATTTTGCATAGTAGAACAGAAATAGTGTGTAAGGTTTGTAGCGGGATATTCAATTTTTTGTGCTGTTTTTGAATGCTTTTGGATAGTAAATTTTTGGTGGGACTTTTCGTATTAATTTTGATGTCAGTCTGTGACTTGGAAAGGTTTATTGTCTTAAAAATGCTTTTTATGTACATACTGCTTCACGATACATTAATGAAAAACTTTGTAATATATATGTGGATGTATGTGTTTCAAATTATACTGAAAACAACAACAAAAAATCTAGAGATCGAGAGATTAAAATATAAAGGCTCCTTAACCATGAGTTATTTAATTACAAGAATATCCAAAGCGAGTAAAGAGGGTTTATCTCAACAAAAAAATATGACCAATAAATTTTTAGATCTATGGTATCCCTTCTATAGCCATTAACATTTCAGTAATAGCCTTTCGCTTAAGTGGTAGAGATTGATATTCGGGCATTATAAATTGCTCTACGTACTTTTTTCATATAAAAAAATTAGGTCGTTTCGAGGTGGCTATAGAAAGAGAGAGGCGAAAGTAATATATTTACATAGCATTAACTTCACAGCTCAGTTGTATCTCGGTTTGTTGTGTCTGGAAGAAAAATTAGAAACCAAAAACATAGTGAAATTACAAATCTCCATTCCCATTTAATATTTTTCTATATAATCTACTTACATCAAAAATTTCCATGAAGGGAAGTCTGGTGCATCTAAATTAATACCAAAAGTCCCATGAAGCATTTACTATAAAAAAAAACATTCAAAGGTACCACAAAAATTTGAATATCCTGCTACAAAACATGCATAATATTTGTAGTGTTGTGCAGAATTCTCAAGACAGCAATTTGACACTTTTCATTTATCCTTTCTCTGTGTGCAGAGTACTCTTACAACCAAGATGGAAAACACAATTTTACACTTACAATTCCTTGTCGCAGCAAACAATTGACATACCTTCTGTCAAACAAAACCCCAAGGAGGCTTAAAAACAAAAATGGATAAATTTAGGCTTCTACAGACGAAACAAAAGGTTGAAAGTTGGTAAGGAAGTGTTGAGAGGTCGTCCACTTCACTCTCTAGCCAACGTACTTCCATGAATATCGATGAAACAAAACGTTGAAAGTTGGTAAGGAAGTGTTGAGAGGTCGTCCACTTCACTCTCTAGCCAACGTACTTCCATGAATATCGATGAAACAAAACGTTGAAAGTTGGTAAGGAAGTGTTGAGAGGTCGTCCACTTGACTCTCTAGCCAACGTATCTCCATGAATATCCATGACCCATCGGGTTGATCCGACTGACAGCTTCAACCATATTATTAAATAAAAAAAAAAAAAATTTATAGTTAAACACTAAAAATTATTAAATTATATGTAAGGCTAGCCATTTTTGAATTTTTGACCGGAGAATCCACAGTGATAGAATTTTTTTAATTAAATTAAAGATAAGAGCAGAACAAATAAATTGAAATACTATTCACATACTTTTTTACATGATCTATTAGATAGATGATGTATTATACTTTCTACATTATTTATTAGATAATGTATTAGGCAAGGAATATTCTTAGATTATCGAATTTTGGTCATTCATAACTAGAAAATTTAAAATTCCTCAACCCCAATTGCAATATACACCATGCCTTCTGCCTAATTAAAAATAGCTAATTATATTAGGCGTTTTGTTTCACTCCAAAATGTTCTGCACTTGGAATCGGCTCGACCTCAACCAACCGTTTCATTAATCTGCTTGAACGTTTGGAATTCACTCGACCACAATCAATCGTTTCATTAATTTTAACACCGATGCCATCCAAAACTAAAAAAAAAAAAAAGGCCAATGTGTCATTTCATTAATTTTAACACGGATTCCATCCAAAACTCGAAAAAATAAAGGCCAATGTGACTGTGAATTATGTTCATCCAAGCGTTGTGAATCCCAGACTTGCCACAGATCGAGATGGACTTATCACAGGTGACAACCCAAACATGTTGATCTCTCTTTTACTCTTTGTATATACTCTGGGGAAACTCGAAGGAACATTTGATTAATGAATTAAATCTTCTTTATATATTTGATTTTCTTCCTCACATTAAAACTCATGAAAACAATTACAGAGGTGAGATTTTTCATATGACTTATTTCGCATCAAAGCTCCTAAATCATTTTCTTTGTGGACAATTTTCACACCTCTTTCTATACAACTTTTAGATATTTCTCTTTTTTCATTTTATTTAATCACTTTTTATTTATAGCTTCTTTGGCCTCAAAGAATTGTGTTACTCATTTAAGTAAATCACATCTACAGAGGTTCTAAATTTGCATATATATATATATAGAAATACAATTAGAATAACCTATTTTTCTTAGTGTTTTCAATGAATATTATATCCGTGTAACTCGCAAGTTGACTTTTAAATCTATGGAATTGTGAAGAGAAAGTGAAGTTGGAATTGTGAACAGAAAGTGAAGCTATCATAGAATTAGAAAAAACACAATAACTACATTTAATGGACTTAGTTATTCAATGTATTCAGCAGGCCATTCAATGTCGTCAATTTGTAAACCATTCAATATTGTCAATTATTAAATGTATTCAGTATACTTTGTAAGGCTTAAATCCAGTTTATTCTGATTGGTTTTTTGTTAGTCATATGTTTCTTATAGTTATAACTTTAAAAATACCAAAAGTTAGAAGTAAAATCCAATCAGTATTTAAATATTTCAATTAATAATTTTTGATTGTGAGATTTCCAGGTGTTTGTATTATTGCATCTTCCTATGACATGTTATAATATAATCATTTTATAGTGAAATTTTTTTGTCTTCCAATTAATTTTCAAAAATTTAAAAATATTTTATAAAGTTTATTAAAGTTCTGAAAAAAATAATTATTAAACTGAACATTTTGAAAATTAAAAATAATTTTTGAAAATTTTGAAATTTGAATTTTATTTTTTTAATGGTTCATATAGATGAAATGACTCATTTTATGGGGTTATTAATATAATTTGTTAAGAATAAAAATTATTAAAAACAAATAAAAATAAAAATCTATATGTCACTAATTGTCATAATAATACACACATTAAATCTCAAGATTTCTGAAAAAAAAAAAAAAAAAATTATATGCCACCAAGTGTCATAATAGTACAGATATCAAATTTCAATATTGATGAAAACCAGTACTCGCATTAAATTTTAATATTCATGACATTTCATTTCTAGGTAAGTGTGTCAAACTCATGATTAACTTTTAATTAATGTGTAACTTTTAAAAATAATTTATGAAGTTTACTCAAGTTTTTGAAAATTTTTAACAATCACACATTTATTTTCTGAGTTCTGAGTTTTTTTTGTGGTTTAATATGTGTGTGTGTGTGAAATCACTTTATATATAGGTTCACCTTTATATATAACACTTACATATATAATCTACTTAAAATAAGAAAAACATATAAAATTATTATGTCACTAAACTAAAATATTCCTAAATTATAATGGAAAATCTTTAAGAAAAACTCTTTTAAGACTTAGTACTTTAATACAGCCTTCATAAATTGATTTCTTATTGGAACCTTAACTATTCCTTTACTAACAACATATTTCAAAATAATCAAATGTATTGATAAGAAAAAAACAATGTCCCCTCCATTTTAAAATCTTTATAGCTCTTTGATATGCCCCTAAGTTAGTATGCTTTTTCATAATTGATTATGTGTTCCTTTAATATTATATAACATTTTTCTTTCAAATATTTTCACGTACCTTTAATATTTAGCTTGATTTTATGATATTAAGAGTTTTTATTTCAAACATTTTTACCTACCTTTAATAGCTTGTTTGATTTTATGGGAAACTTGTGTAAGAGTCATATAAGGCCCTGAAATATCAAGTTGTCAAATAATGCAAGATAAATATCAAGTTGTCAAATAATGCAAGATAAATTATTATAAGAATTTGTAGATTCATCACTTATTTAAGAATATAGAGCCAAAAAAAGGGCAATTGATGTCATTTGTTGTGGAATTATTTGTTATAAATGATTTTCATGAAAAATTGAAATTTCATTGTTTTAACTAAACAGTTTTGAATCTTAACTTTTTGAATTCAACTATAAAAATATCCATGGTTAAAAACTTTAACAATTCTATTTGATTTAATATTTTGAAAATTTAAATTAATATTCTAAAGTAGAAACCTAAATTCAAAATTGAAGAAGATCTAAACGATCATAATGTCGCCTACAAAACGTAACCTTCAAATCACAAGTTTTAATAATTAATTTTTTTTAATTTTTTTATGCATGGGTATGAGGAGATTTTTTATCTTAGATACAATAACTTTTGTTGTCAATTACTTTTTGCATAAGAGGTAGGTACTAAGCAGCCACACTCCATATTACACATGCTTGATTAAGAATTCATTTTATTTCTAGAGAATCCATTCAAAATAAAATACCTTATAATTAACCAAGCCTTTAATATATTAGAAAACCTTTATATATAAAGGAAGGAAAAGCCTTGATTACTAAGATCAATACATAATTTAGTATACCTAAATTCAAAATTTGAAGTTGGTATTCACCTCATAAAGCAATAAAAGGTTGTATTCATGACAGACATGCTCCTCGGGTTGGTTGGAGCGACGTGACAAAAGTTGGCAATACATCTACAAGTCGTGACTGCAGAATAGATAATGAGTTTGAAGCACTACGTGTATACTTTGTGATCTATTGTTAGGTAAACATTTATTTTGAAGTCAATTTTAATTCAAAATTGGTCTCCATTATTTTAAATTATTGTGAATAGCATTATGTTTACCATTTTTATCAGTAGAGCTTAATATGGAAATAATATTAATATTAACATTAATATGAATAAATTCATGTCTATTTGCATGTATTTGATATACTACCAACTATGTGATAGTTTTTAATCCAAATCTCTCATCAAACATGGAAAATATATTTTTGATTTAATTAATTTTATTTTCTCACTGGAAATGTTAAGATAAATACTTCAATTTTATTATTATAATAATGCACTGGGGATTATATATTTGACTTACTTACTCACCTAAGTTGGCTAAGAGAGACCATCCACTTTATGGATTTATCTTTTTGTTGGAAGTAATGCTTCCATTTCATATTTAGTTGTCATTATGAGTCTCGAGGAGTCAATCTAGAAGTTTTTGATTCATCTGTTATGAGTTGGAGTTGTGTTATGTCTAAGTAATAATTGGTTGAAATCAATAAAATATGAAGTGAGTGTGTGATTTGTTGTGTGTCTAATGTCTAACATGGTATCAGAGGTAGTTATGGTTTGACTCCCTTAAGAGAAGAGCAGGAAGATGTAAGATAACCTTAGTTTATTGCTTTGTAGACAAATTAGGATAGAGTTGTGGGGACCCACCCTATGATAATTTTTTTTAAAGAATAATACAGTAAACTAAGAATACAACCATAAAAAGATAGCATTGAGAACTCATAAATATTAAGCACCTATATAAGACATCCATGAAGTTCACTGCATTACACATATCATCTATTTTACAGGTTGTTAACTATAGTCACAATGAAGTTATATAAAAGATCATTATAATAACATAGGTACCATTCAACAGGAGATGAGATTCAATCTTGAATTGCCACTATTTTCATTCCCTTGTTGTGATTTGCCTCCAAGTCTGAATTCTTGAATGCTTGATCTGAATGTATTGACCCACTGGTTGACTTCCCAGCCTACTCCTTGAGTACTCTCCTTCCCTACGGACCCTTGAGCTCCAATGGGGTTGTACAATGGAGGAAATGAGCTAGTTGCTAGAGGAGAGCACTCCTTAGCTCAAGAGTCCCCTCTCTAAAGTCCTCTACCTCACCCAACTCAACTATAGCTCATATTCACTACTCTAACATAGTTTCATCCATCCAACAATAGGGTAAGAAGTCCCTTCTCCCATGGTTTGACCCTTATTTTATAGGAGGCTTCATAGGTGATACTTGGAATTGCATGCATAATTAATTATTTTTATTATTCCAGTAGTTTGATTATTCACCCGCCCATGTGTCACCCTGTCACCAATGATCTCCAAAATTATTTACTTAAATTTTAATTTAAAAATAATATTTTTCCTCACCCAAACAAGACTTCCTATTTCTTCTTGTAGTTGTCTCTTGGTCCCTCTTTTCCACTCCTTAATTTTTGTTCATTATTAAAGTCAATTGATAAGTCTCAGATTTGGTCCCTTAACTGCTTCCTAATTTAACTCAATTTGCCTCTTAGATGGATATTCTTATGTTGGGTGTTGCCACATGGAGGTTCTCTAAATTTCTCTAAAATTTAATTTATTATTATTATTTTAATTCACCATCTTCTTCCTTAATGAATTTTAACTATTTTAGGATTAATCTTTATACTTACATCTATGTCTCTCTTTCCCCCTTTTACCTAATTAAGTTACTTATGTACATTATCTACCTATTAATTTCCAACATGCGAAGGGTAGAGTTCTCAAGGTAAAATATTTTATTTCTTCCCATTCTTCCCTTACCTGAAGTTTTATTCTTGATTGAATTACCTCAGTTCTAACGTCATTTACCACTTGATGTGAATTTACGAGGTTTTCATATCTTGATTATATTTATTAATTAATAAATTTATTTATTTTTAATAACTCCAAAGGTGTCAAGTTGGTTGTTCCCTTCAAGAATTTCCCTTGAAGATCCAATGGTGTCTCGCCTAACCGTTTATTTATGATGCCAAGGTTTCCAAATTGTTCATGCCCTTCAAGAACTTGCCTTGAGGTTCCAAGGGTGTCATGCCTAATAATTTATTTGTGATGCCAAGGGTGCCAAGTTGGTCATGCCCTTCAAGAACTTCCCTTGAAGTTCCAAGGGTACCACGCCACTTTCCCTTCAAGCATCCAGTGGCTACAAGGGGAAAGTATAGTTGCAACGACAAAGACTACTATCATCTCTTCTATTTCCCGCTATAGTGAGACTAATGGTGTTGGGGATCGAGGAATCTACGTTGATGCATGCCCCCAATAAAATCCTCCTCAGGGACCCAAATTTGGTACCTTCCCACACAACATCATGATCTTCAAGGCGAAGGTGTTTCAAGCTTTCCAGCCCAAGTCATGACGGGAGTGCTAGCGGGTGAGATCATGAACACTCTCCCACCCCTCCCCTGTAGTTCCGTCCAACTGTATAACACCATCACCCATATGTGAGTCATTAAGCCAAGAAACTAATCTGTAACTGCAACCACTAACATATCATCGGAGTATATATATATATATATATATATATATACATATATAGTAGGTTTCAAAATTGACTTATAATTTTAAAGACAAAATATTAATTTCCATCAAACAGGGTGTCGTCAACTCATCATATGTGAGTGCCTCTGGTGGTTCCTTGTCATACTCAATAATCATCAGTAACAAAGTTTCTCAGTGTTAGTCATTGTCATAATAGGATCATCAACATCACCTAGTCATTCACATCATTGTTCATTGTGAACCAGAACTAATGCAAGTAGCTAAGATAGGGGACACATCCATCATGGCTATCATCATCATAACATCAATGGGAGACATACATATCCATCAAATCTATCTTCATCATAACATCTATATAAAACATACATATCCTTTACTTCTATCATCATCATAATATCAATAAAGAACATACATATCCTTTACTACTATCCTCATCATAATATCAATAGAGAACATACATAACCATTAATGCTACAATTATCATAGTATCAATAGAGAACATGCATAACCATTAATGGTAAAATCATTGTAATATCACTAGAGAACATACATAGACATCACAACCACTAATAATAGAGTCATGTGTCCGGATCCTTAACCTAAGGTCTAGAAAGAATAAAGTGTGAGACTTAGGGCTAAATAAATGTTAATTTCATATCACTGTCAGTCAACTAGAGCAGGGCACTACAAGAGTGTGTGAGATCAAATTAGCTTAGTGTGTGAAATATATGTGTTCTATACGTTGGATTCCTGTGCGTATATTTGTTCGTTTCCTTGGGAGAATTTGTATACAACATTTTTTTATCCTTAGCCCAAAAAAATCTATGTTCAACAAAGAATTTGGTGAATACAAATGTCGAGATTTGAGAGGCTTGATCTCGATCTAAATTATTCTAGAGGGTGCATTCTAGGTTTAATTATGGAGGAGAGTGGTAATTTTTTTACCATCCATTTTTTAGGCTGAGTTGAGTGAGAGTTGTGAAGGGGTTGTCTCCATGTTTGAAATCCCTCCAAGGGAGCCTATGTAAACCACAAGCTAAATGTTCGTCGACACAGAGCCTACAGATTGAACATAGGAGAGCATGACTTGTGTGTGTCTTTCATGGATAGTTCTGCTCTCCACATCGGCATCTATAAATTTTATTTATGGAAGGGATGCAATGTAAGAAGCCATCATTTCCATAATCAGACATAAGTCTCTCCAGGTGGAATAGTTTCTAAGACTATCTCGGAGACTTTGAAAATTTCATTAGAGGGTCCTCCGAGAACAACCAAGGATGAGATATGCCAGAAATCAAATTGGATAGTGGTGCATCATGTTATATAGGAAATCATTTTTCAGATTAGCTGATTCAAGATAATAATACACATACAAATCAAGGGGATTGATGGTCGATCTAGGGAGATTAGAAGTGCTTAATTACAAACTAACATTCCTATCAATGCATATTGATATGAATGTGTTTCTTTTCTTGGTCTACAAATTGTGGTTTTTGGAGTGTTAATAAAGCTTGTGCATCATGAAATTCATCAGATCCAATAACAAATTCATCAATCTATTTAATTACACACCTGCATATCCTTATTCAGGTTGGCGTTTAATCTGAGAGGCCATACGCCTAATGTAAATGTATTGGAAGACTGATAGGCAGAATTGTTGCATTAGCATACCCTTCATTGGCATCTTGTATTAAGAAACTATGTTGAGGTTGGGGATTAAATGGTGGAACCACAAGTTTAAGGCCAACTTCACCATCACATTCTATGTTATGGTGTCAGAAGTGGGATCAACCTCAACATCGTCATCTCACGCTGCTCAGAGTTCAGACTTCGGATCCTTGGTCGTAAGACCACACAACACTTTACTAAGGAGAAGAGAATACGGGGCCATATTTGGAGCACCCTTACAAGGAGGAGCTCAATACTCAAATCCCAATGACTTGCATTATTCTTGATCAATTTGTCGAGAAGACAAAAATCTTAGACCTAATTTCTAAATTTAATTTATTTGCTATTATTGATGGGTAGAGGATATATTTGTAAGTAGGGTTATTATTATTAAAATAGAGAGAGAGAGAGAGAGGAGTGTGAGATATCATGTTATTGATTGTAAAATTATTTTGGTGTGAAAAATAAAATGAAGACTCAATTAGGGAATAGATAAGCATATTTTCAAATTTGTGGTTTCAGATGCATATGGTGAAACAAGAACATATCGCTAATTTGAAAATGTATAATGTTTTATAAGCTGGTGGCGTCCTGTGGAGCCAGTATCACCTGCTTACAAGTTTATTTAATTATGTATTTAAGAGGTCACCTTGTATAATTGAATTTTGAATACATTTAGTACCCAGAAAACCTTCCTAGATAACTAGAGAATGCAACGAAAGACCATGTGTTCAATAGATGGGGGTATGTCCATAGGATGGTTCAGTATCAAGGCTAACCCCTCGTGCTCTGGGAGTCTGAGAAGCACCAATTATGCAAAGTACATCAAAGATGGTCTGAAGCAGTTATGTCATAAATGGATTAAGTGATAACTCAAAGATATGGTATTGAAGAAAGAGAGGTGTTTGCAAGATTTCGGAATGGGTGTCTGTGCTAATGATGACTAGTCATAAAAAGTATAATATTATTGTTGTAATATGTGTTTTCAATGTTTTCCATGTAGTCATTAGGGGAGGGTGTTGGAAATAATGCTTCCATGTCATGTGTAGTGGTCATTGTGAGTCTCAAGTCAATCTAGAATTTGTTAATTCGTATGTTATGAGTTTGAGTAATGTCATGTCCGATTCATAATTTGTTGAAGTCGGAGATTTATGTCCTATATATGTGTAACTATTTTGATCAATAAAATATGGAGTGTGTGATTTGTTGTGTGCACAATCTCTCTGTGCTCTATCTAATTTCTAACACTTTTCACCAAGAAAATTTCCAACCCGAATTTTCACCTATATAAATGTTATACCCGTCGACAAAATGATTCAAGTTGTAGAGTCACAGTCATCTCAAATTAAACATTAATTCAGCATAAAGTCAAAGCAAAAAGGAGAACCAAATAGATGAGTGATTATAATGTAAGTTTTTTTTGCATTCATGTAACTTATGGTGCAAGAAACAAAGACTACAAAATGAATAAGTTTAATTGGGTTCCAAGTCTACATTTATATCATCCTATAACAAGATATAAATTTCAATTCCAAATGGAATGAATGGAGGTAAGAATTTGCGAATTTTATCCTATAATAGAGGGTTGTGTAGGGCATCCCCACGACACTGTGGTGATTAATGGAGAACTTTAACTATTTAAGGATTTTAGAGCCTTCAGAGACCACTCAAACATTCAATTTATAAATATCAGTGTAATTTCAATTATTTCTTCGTAGATTTTAAGTAAAAATTATGGAAAATAATATTATAAAATAAAAGGAAAACTTATAACCATTAGATTACACTGGCGATGATTTTTTTTTGTTGATATACAATTCATGGGTGGGAAAAACAACCACAACCAATGGTACTTTACCACTTTAATATAGACACCTAGATGATCATTGGCTTTTACCTAGATACTCATTTTAATAATCTACTTACTTATAGAGTTTAGATAGTGATCATGATTTTTCATGGTCTAAAATGTATTTTAAAGGTATAAATGGATTCAAGTCTCTAAAAAACCCATGCATTAGGATTTTGGAGATTAGACAACTCAAATTTCCAACTCCAAGAAATATATGTAAGATTTTAATAAAAAATTGCAAGAAAATGGTCAAAATCTTGAAGAGTCTTTAAAGAGGGTATGATAACATTTATTGATTTTTAAATCTTTATTTATTTGTTGAAAATTTATTAAGACAAGTATTTCTAGATCACCGTAGTTTTGATGACTTAGAAGGTTAGGACGCTAGATATTGTGACAAATATTTTGAAATTCACATCTAATTTGGGTATATGTAGGGCACTTCAGGACAAATATTTTTTCATCATCAAGAAATTTATTGTTATAAATATGTCATATTATTTTATTCCATAGTATTTTGGAATTGTTTAAAGCACATATTCACTGCATAACTCATGGGAGTTGACTCTCATTTTAAAAAAGTTTATTTTCTAATTTGTGCAAGTGAACATAGAGATAATTTTGATTTTCTAAATTAAGGTTGACCACTTTCTTGTAGTACATCTTAACTTAATTTTCTCTTATAATTCGTTATCAGACCACATATTCTCCTTAAATTTAGATGTAATAATATTTTTAATATTATTGGTATAGTGATAGTAATCTATGATTGTAGGAGAAATATAGAAATTTCATGTTCATGGAACTTAGGCATCAGTACCAAAAACTAAGCGAAGGATCATGTCTCATTTTGGGCATTCATTTGACCTCTTCCCGAAAAATTGGAAATCATGCGTGACTTCGAAAACACCATTTTAACTTATGCCTAGATACTAATCCCACCAATCCAACTCTGATTTAGATTTTCATTCACATTTGATATTTCCTCCCACTCTTCCCTAAGTTGGCTTTCTTGTACACTCCAAGTACTAACAAATATCTAGTGGATCTTCAAGAAAATAAGGTATTGTTAAAAAAATGGGTTTATGTATTATCAATGGACAATTATTATTTATCCCAATTTTGTGACAACAATTTGAATTAATTCACTTCACCATCTCACTTAACGTGTGTTATTCAATAAATTTTTTAAATCCATGTATAAGACCTCTCCTCCATCAACCATGGTTCCCACATTACTTCATGTTACATTTTAATAAACTGCTCCCATGTTTCTCCTTAGACTAGGGTGGGATTGGGATCCTGCACATTCTGATGGACATGGTTTTCCAACCAATTAATCATGCCCCTATGTGGTTCTCATTTAGCGTGAGATAGGAAATTATGCAAGTTGGAATATATTTATTGAGGTCTTTGAATTACTAACATTCACCTCAATCTCCACCCTTTCATCCCCACTTTCCTATGACCTTTAAATTTCCTCTTTCTCTCTCTCAATGGAATTGGCTCCTTCTACTTTGCAATGTTGCGATGGCTCTATGAAACCTCCTTGTAATCAACTCTACCATTTCTTAGTCAAACAAAAAAATTGTGGACGTTCATTCCTCCTCTCAATCGATTCATATTTTCTTTGTCAACTTCGAAGCTCAATAGGGTAGAATGATGGAAATTCATATTCAACTTGGGGAGTTTATCCAACAAATCCAGGATGTGATTAATGCTATCTATAGCCTCATCTTGGATATTAATATCAAGTGATAATAAGCCTTTATGGGATATCACTCCTTTGGAAATTCAAATTATTTTCCTCTAAATGAAGTGAATGTTCTCCTCCAATACCTCAACATGGCCACTCTAGAAAGATTTTATGCTCAATTTGAACTCATTGGCTCTCTGCCCTTTACAGTATCTAATTTTTTTTTAGGAGTATAACTATGAATTTTCACTAAAATACGTTTTGTTAAATTTTAAAATATATCACTCCCAAAAAGGTTATCTACGGTGCTTTAAATCCTACTATCTAGGTATGAACCTTGTCGTGTCCAACGTGATGCAATTTTGTTAAACCAATAAAAAACTATTAGTTCTTCTTTATATATATATATATATGATATATATATATATATATATCTATATATATATATATATATATATATATATATATATATATATATATGATATATATGATATATGTTTCCCAATGATTTAGATAAGACTCTGCATCTTGATGGCGTCCCCACTTAAGCCAAATGTGGTTTGGGTTGGATTTTCAAGCAATTTTTGGGATCCTCTTATTATTCGTGTTTTTTATATTGTTATTTGTTGGCTTGTTGGGGCCTGACCTAGGTTCGAAGTTAATTAGGCAAACAAATACCTGTACTATTGGCCCTTTCGGTAATATTCCGCGGAGCGCGGACTAAGGTCTCACCCGCAGTAGTATGGGAGGGTGCTAATACCAGGTTTCTACACCCTTGAGATGTCTGAGAGGTTTGACTAGTCCTTCGTTTGTTCTTAAGCATAGGTGGATTCGTGCACCTTCTATTGCTGATACCCTACCTTCGTGCAACCCTAACCGGGGGTTGTGATGTGCTTTGCACTATTACATGATATCTTACTTATCTTCTAGTGTTAATTAACTACCTTTGCCTACTTGAATGAATTATAGTTAGCAATACAAAGCATTCAAAAATGGTCATGCAGTAAATAAACAATGTATTTGCAAATTATATCTAATCATGTATTAAACGAGGAAAAGATACATAGAATTATAGAAAAACTTCTCTTTGTTGATTCTTCCAATGATTACAGACTTCACCTACCCTGCGTACTCAGTTGCAGGGGTCTGCACACTCAGTTGCAAACTACTAGGCTTCTGCGCACTCAACTGCGGAGCCTTCTCCTACTCTACGATCCACAGAGACACTTTACACTTCGACTCAATCACTTAGACTTCTCATTATTCTATTCTCTTCGTTATTCATTTTCTTTTACACTTAGAGCCTCACTCTATTTATACAATCCCATGGTCTGTGGAACATGGGAAGGTCTAGCCAGCCGACATTACATTACAAAACTAGGGCGGACAACCATGTGACTTTATTATGATTTCGCGCTCCGCACCCACAATTTGCAGAGCTTTTACAAAAGCCTTGATGAAACCTTGGGGTTTAAGCCCCAAAACATGCCTTGGGGGAATTCCATGCCCAACAGGATCGCAACACAAACATCATGACTCACCCTCGAGGCACTCTGTCGGCATGGAGATCTTTGCATAGAGTCCCTCCAACTGTTCTCGAACTGTGGCAAGGTCAGCATCACACTCAGTTGCTGCCTGCTAGATCTGTTACATACGTTGTTTCGAGACCTCTATGTTGGGAGTGCCTCTCTACATCAATACATGCATCCCCCACATGTGTGCGAGCTTGCCTTCAATTTCTGTTGTGATGGTGAATGCCTCATTGATCCAAGGTTGAATGCGTGCCTTCAGGATTGCTTCCTTGTGTTGTTCCACGTCCACCTACTCTTTCAGTGCTTTAGCCTGTTGCATCCGCGTGAGCCACTAAGTGAGGACCACCGTCTGCGCAGTTCCTTGGACGTTGTCATACCGTTGTTGGAGTTCTCACGCCTCTGTCTCTAAACACTGGATGTTGGGGTCCTCCTACAGATTTGTGAGAACCTCAAGTGATTCTTCCAACATACTAGATTAGTCTCACACTGCACTGCCAATCTTGTCTAGTCCCGCAGTGATAGCACTAGCACACTGTTCTCTGATTTTCAGAGGGGTTGACGGCTGCACCTTTTACCACAGATCAGCGATCTTAAGGTTCAGCTCCAGCTGAACCTTTTTCATTTCCTCCCACGCCTCACGCACACCTTCTAATAGCCTGTGGATGTGCGCCTCTACTATTATGTCCGCTGGGATGGCCAGCTCCGAGACGCTTTGGTAGGCTTCATCGATTACCTGTACCAACTGTTGATTCTGCAACACCAATTCATCATGCTGCAAGATCAATTGTTCCATATTGATTTTCTTCTTACTAAGAACTCGTAGGGCACAACTCTCCCTTGCTCGTAGCTCTAGAGTTATCCCATCCTGCAAAACATATAAGGTCTCTTGCGGGAGTGCAGCTATATTGATACCATGACCCTTTAGCGCGCTCACTATGGGCTTTTTGGTCTCATTTGTTGTCACAAGTGCCCCTTCCAGTAGCACTCTGGTATTTTTCATTCGTGCAAGCAACAATTGTTCTTCTGGCGTTGTTCCAACTGTAAGGCTAGTTGAAAGGGTACCAACCTAAGGAGGGCAGGACTGTAATACTTGCAACTGTGCTCTAAGAGCCCCAAACACAATCTGGTTCTCCTACATGAAATATTGGAGAGCCTCAGAAGTGACATCCCGCACTGTCTCGTCTATGTCATGTAGATCACCCTTGGTTAGGGTTATCGGGTCAATAGACAACATCGATGCCTTAACCTTTTTACGCAACCCTGTCCGCTTTGTTGGGTGTTGGCACTTCAACTGCGTTGACGTGGTTTGTGGGTCTGCACATCCCTCTTCTGTCTTTGCTTCCTCTACTTCCTGCCCCTGCAAAGGTGACAGTTGGCCCTCACGTGCCTTCGCAGCTGCCTCTTGCACTGCTGCTACGGCCTGTTCCTGCTCAAGTGTTGTCTGTGTAGTGTCCTGCACCACCTGCACTTCTGCTGCCATTGTTTTCTTCCTTCGCTTTTCGGCCAACTGTGCGATGCGTAGCTTGGCCTCGTCTTTCTTTCTTTTTGTTTTCGACTTCTCGATATCTGTGACATCTGGGACTGGCAACTCTGGTGGCCATGCCTCCAATACGTTAAAAATGATGTCATCTATAGCTACAAAGGAGAGCTTTATCCACTATTTGGTCGGATCCTTGCGTGCTCTAATATAAATGTTGTGGATGTATGCTTTGAATTCTGCAAAACTCTACAGCCTATTGTAGATAGTGGGTGACAACCGTGGCTTGCAGTTGATCTCAATTCTGATGTTGATCTCCATGAACACCCAAAATATTTTACTATCGCAGATCCTCTTGCCATCCTTTGTGGTCCAAAGCGAAGCATACTTTGTGCCCTCTGGCAGGTCCCTGTCAATTATTAGCAATTGACCATCTTCTGGTAATTCCCTTGCCATGCATACTATGGACAGCAAAAGCAATGCATAGTGGAACATTTTGCCTTGTTCCTGAGCTTCGTGGAAATTCTCTAAAAATTCCTTGCAGAGGAACTCGGACCAGTTAAACTGGACCCCCTTCGCGCACTGCTTAGCCAGTGCTACCACTGGCATGGGTACCTCGTCTGCGCGGCACCTACGGATAACCTTTGCTTCGAGGATTTGGGTCGCCACGCGTACTGCTTTTTCCTTGATGCTGGAGATGGCTTAGCCCCTCTTCTTCTTTTCTAGCTTATACATTTTCTTCATGGCCTCTGCGACGACCAAGTCACTGCTCTTCCTTTCCGATATGACTGCGGGGTCTTCTCCTTCGCATGGAAGCCGAGAAATGTAGTGAATCAAGTCTGTCGTGATGGGGATGGGCTCATGCAGCCACAAACACCCATCATGCATCAGACAGAGCAAGTGCCTGATGAAGAAAATGGTTATTGGTGCATGGTGGAAGTGCGGCACCCACAACAGATTCAGTAGCCCAGCGTTTTCCACTCTAGATAACCACTTTCGCGGCTCTAGTTCTATAACCCCCACCACGGTTTTCTACTTGGGCTTCATGATGTGCCTGCTCTCAAGGTGAGGGAACTTCTCATGATCAACGAGGTCCCAATCTTCGAATTTTAGGCTCAGCACCCATCCTAGGTGCATGCCCTCAAACATAATGTTGTCTGGGAGGAGCGGTGTTTGGAGTGAGCTCTTGGTCTCATCCAGGTCATTGGGTACTTTAGCCTTTCCTTTTTGCAAAGGGACATAGGCAGGAAACTTTGTCGAGGGGTGTGCAGGCTGAATTTCCTCCTCCGTGTCTTCATTCTCATCTTCAGCGATGATTAGGTCCTCCAGGTCTTCTTCTTCTTCATCGGTCTCTATGGTGATAGCTTTCCCCTTCTCCTGCATTGAGAGCTTGGTGCGCAACAGGTTCCGCGAGGACACACATACGAGAACCATCACTTGTTTGTCCTTCTTAGGTCTTGGCATATGTGGTGAATTTGGGATTTCTGCCATAATCCCAGCACCTTCTCGAGCATCCCCCACAGCCATGGCCTGCACGGCCTCCTCAACGGTCATTTGGGTTATCTCCATAGCATCCTCAGCTGATGCCATTGTACCTGTCCAGCAATCTAGCACTCGCGAACTCAAGGGCTTAGTCAACACTCAACACACAACAATTAGGGCTCTGCTCAATAGCTTAATTCACAAATGACCAAGTGTTGTTTGCTGGGAAACCCTTTGTATTTTATAGCACTTTTTGAATTTGAATTCGACCGTTACCCACAAATCCAGTCCATTAATGCTCCCTTAGCGGAAGATTTTTCCAAATCTTGCCCATAAATCATGTCTTAAATGTCTGTTGCCCGCTCCATTTGGTCTCAAGTCAAGGATCCCATCATGAATACTGACTTCAACGGTTGCTTTCTAGTCAACCTGCATGGCAGCGCAGCCCCTCGTGTGCGATTGCGGACCTTGTGACTCTTTTCTCCTGGGCAGAATAGTTTATAGCCCCGCACTTCCTTTCAACTTCTTGGAGCGCTAAGACTGTACTTCTCTCAGCTAGTCAGGTGGTCGTGCCACCCGGGTATGGTTTCCTCCAGTCATCCATCATTCTCCCTAGGAAATACCCAACTTTCTCCATTACTAGCGGCATCGCATACCTTATCATCTACAGTGCGCCACCTTGGTTACTTTGCTTAGTAATATGTGGTCCAAGCCAAGGCATCAAACTGATCAATCCACATCAATAGTCCTCAAACTTTTCAGTGTGATCATGCACACCGTCTTTTATCATCTTGGTCTTTTTATCAAGGAAATCTTCCCTTAGTTCGTCCTCCATCTTCTTGACTTCTGCGTCCACCAGAGCGCTTTTGTTTCTTAATCGTACCCTTTCTTCTTCAATTTCTTGGATTCTAAAATTTCCCTGTTAGGTTTTTGCTTCCAAAGTTCCGCGAACCTTCATATCAATCAGTCCTATCACGCGTAGTCTAAGTTCTCCAAGTAGTATAGGGCTCACTGTGGTTGCTTCCTATCCAAGCCTTGGTGATGCCTGTGCGGTTAGGTTTTTGCACGCAATCCGATAAGCCCAGAGAACCATTGGTACGTGTAGGTCTAAGTGAGTCCACTTCACATTGTGGATGTTGTTCACTGCTCTGCATACTTTGTTAACAACTTCTACATGGATATTCTTTTGTGCACTTGGTATTTCCATACTTCGTGGTCCCAATTGGAGGGTTTTCTCGATCCATTGCCTTACCCGCACCTACTAACTGATTGTGTCTCCTACCATGAGGATGGCATGCATTCGTGCAGGTTTCACACCATATGCCTGTATCCACCTGCATAGGTGCGTGCAAGGGCCGGTTCGTCCATCATACTTGTCTTTCAATCGCATGTTAGGCTTCCCAAGCCACATGTGCATCATCCTTCTGCATTCACGCTAGTCCTTAAAACTTCTTTGGTGTGTATCCCACCATCTTGCAGGAGTAGCGTGCAGTACCCATTTCAGAGCGTTGAAACGTTGTTGTTCCAGCACTTCTCTATCAAATTTGTTGAGGAACTCCTCCACTTCACCTAACCCATCATATGTAGGCAGATCTCTTCTCTCTACTGTTACAGGACACAATGATCTCATCATCATGTCATAGTTGAGCATGGTTACCTCGTGTAACCGGTTCTGCCATCGTTCTATCTCTTCGTCAAAATGTAATGTACAGGAGCTTTCATGCTCCCATGAGATGTGGACATCCATGGTTGGATTTACCTAGTGTTGCTCACACATTTATCTTGTAGATGTAGTCTAGATCGTTGTCACTATCTTAGTCGAGCACGGCCTTTGTGTTGTGTAGTCCTTCGGCAGGGTCTAAAGGTACCACTACGCACAGTGACTTTTTCTCAAAAATCATCTTGCGCTTCTTTAAATTTATCATTGCATTCATGTCAGTGACCCAATCTATTCCTAGTTGGATGGGGTAGGGATTGTTGTCATCAACAATTTCTATCACTTTGAAATCTGCTAGCACACTTGATCCTTCGATATCTACTGTGATTCCCTGCAGTCTCCCCATAGGTAGGATCTTTTGCTGGTTTTCCATTCACAGTTGGATAGGAGACCATTACAACGCAGGCCTACCCATGTGCTCCCATGTCTACTTTGGCAGGACATTCGTGCCTGCTCCTAGGTCTAGAATCACTTGGCCCATCTCGTATTCCCCGATCTTCGCGATCAATATCGTCTCCCTTCCTGTTCGCGTCATGTGCTTCTCGAACTTCCAGACTATGCGTTGTTCTCCTGCCGTGGACCCAACGCATCTAGTTATAAGTTCTTGCAGCCCCTTTACTGCCTTGTTGTCGTGCAACAGCTTCATGCATGTCTCCAAGAACGTAGTCAACATCGATGGGTCTTTGTCTTTACTTCCTGAAGTGGATGCATCATCAAATCTCCTCTTAGCTTCCATGAAGGTCTACTTAGCGCGCTCCAAATCAAATTTTGGTTCCCTCGTTGGAGCCTTGTGAACCGAAGTACTTTCTTCAAGCTGCTTGCGTTTGCCATCCCCTGTAATAGTACCACTTCAGAGCACGATATTTACATTAGGGTCCTCCTCACATGGCTTAGACCTCATCATTTGTAGGTTCTGAGTCGGGGGAGACAGGAGTGCTCCTTTATCGCGCAACCTCGATATCAGTGTGGGACAATCCTCCGTCTCATTATCAAACTACGTACAATATAAGCATGATGGTTGCGTTGCATTTACACAATCATGGGCATAATGTCCTCGCCCTCCATAACTATAACATATCAGTTTTCCGTGACCTCTTCCTGGTCCCATTCCACCTCAGCCTTATTCGCGCCCCTGAAATCTGGTTCGCGCCATCCTTGCATTCTGGTCAAGGGGTTGTGTTTTAGCTTGAATTCTGTAGGTAGGAGTCTGATCCATCATCAACTCATAACTTCTATAGGTGTGCTCATCATGGGCTATTGATCTACAAAAATTACAGAACAACTATTGTGAATTCTACATATACTTCTGTAATAGATGGCGGTTATCTGTAGCATGCTTTCCTTCTATCTAACAAATCATGCACCATAATGCAGGCATCGTACTTGGTCCTACTTGTGCCTCTGGTCTCAATGGCATTGGTCCTCATCCTGCAAGGTAATTTGCGAACACTAGGCAGTGGTCCTTTTCGTGCGCCTAGCCCTTGGATTTTACGCACCATACCTCGTCGCACACTTCTGGACGGGCTATCCTGTCTTGTTTAAAACTCTCCATCTCAAGGCACAAGTTTTACAATTGCGCATGAATCTACTGGACACCCAGGTTAGGATATTGTATCGGAGTCTCGCACAATCCCATCGCGACCTCCAAAGCCTCATCCTGAGTGGTTAGCCTTTTTTGTGACAGTGCATTCCGTAGATGCGACGTTAACGATGCTACAAACTATTCGCGATGTTGCCCATCTGTTAATGTCATGTTTGCTTCACGAATTGTGCATTTCAGTGTTTGATCAAACTCCCACAAGATTTTGCCTGGTAGCATTGTGATTTCCTTGAATCCAATGATCAACTGTTCCTCCAATTTTGGCCTGCTAAATTCCTTGTTTAGCGCAGCTTGGATATCCGTTATCCCCGCATTCGGATTGTCATTGGAATGCTTAATGTACTAGGTCAACGCACAATCTTGCAGAGTGCTGGACAACGTTGCCTTCTTTATATTGTCATCTATGACACCCTGTGCTTCCCATATAGCTTTTATCATGAACCAAAACTGGTCCGGATCTTCATTCCCTACTCCCTTGAACACTATTAGCTCTATTGTGATGGCCATATTGCTTCGCGGTGGTGGTGGAGGTGGGATGGGTGAATTCATGCATGAAGACAGTGAAATTGGTGGTGGTGTGGGTGGGGGTGGTATGCGCGGAATTCTCTGCTTTATCAGATTGACAACACTTCTTGGCGAGACCTTCGCGAGCTCTTCTTCGCCTCTTCGTGGAGGTGAAATCAAGGAGCTTGTCTCTAGTTCTGTGCTACCTTCATTTCTATAGATTCTCCCACTTCTTGTAGCCCAAAACATCAATTTATTTGCATATCCCGCTTTTCACACAGTAGCATTTTAATCCAAGTGTTCAAAGATTTAACGTGCTTACCTCGTGGTCCCTTGAGATAGCATCGTTCTTCCTTGCTATAGCTAACTGAAGTATCTACCACGAATCCGGTGATGAATCCTCCTATGATTCGATCAAGCCAGTGATCGATAGTGCGTGTGATCTGATCTTCTGATGCTTCCAATCTGCGCACCAATTCTGGAGTCCACACAATAGGTTTGTGGAGTTTACACCTTCCTTGGTTATCTGCTAGCTTCGCGATCCACTCATACAACTCAATAGGGAAGGATGCAAAGAAAATTTCATGGTTCTCCGTATATAAGTAGCAATCTAACCATTCTTCCTTTGACAATCACGGATTCCTATTTTCTTGTGCCGCGAACTCATGAATATTTTTGTCCAACCACTCTTCAATTACTTTTGTTTATCGGATTCCAGTGATACGACATCAAACATCTCTATGCAAAACTTAGCCCTAGAAATGGAACCATTTGTTGGCTTGTTGGGGCCTGACCTAGATTCGAAGTTAATTAGCCAAACAAATCCCTGTACTACTGGCCCTTTCGGCAACAATCCGTGGATTAAGGTATCACCTGAAGTAGTATGGAAGGGTGCTGGAACTAGGCTTCTGAACCCTTGAGATGTCTAAGAGGTTTGACTGGTCCTTTGTTTGTTCCTGCACACAGGTGGCTTTGTGCACCTTCCGCTCTTGATACCCTCCCTTCGCGCAGCCCTAACCGGGGGTTGTGTCGTGCTCTGCACTATTACCCGAGATCTTCCTTATCTTCCAATGTTAATTAACTACCTTTGCCTACTTGAATGTCTTATAATTAGCAATGCAAAACATTCATCAATACAAAGCATTCATACACAATCGTGCAGTAAATAAATAGTGTATTTGCAAATTATATCCAATCATGTATTAAACCAGAAAAAGACATATAGAATTATATCAAAACTTCTCTTTATTGATTCTTCCAACGATTACAAACTCAACCTGCCCTGCGCACTTAGATGCAGGGGTTCGCTCACTTAGCTGTGGACTACTACGCCATTGCGCACTCAGCTGCAGAGCCTTCTCCTACTCTACGACCCACAGACACACTTTACACTTCGACTCAATCACTTAGACTTCTCATTTTTCTAATATCTTCGTTATTCATTTTCTTTTACATTTAGAGCCTCACTCTGTTTATACAATCACATGGCCTGCAGACCATTGGTAGGTCTATCCTGCCGGCATTACATTACAAAACTAGGCGGACAACCCTGTGACTCTATTATGCTTTCGGGATCCGCGCCCGCAATTTGCGGAGCTTTTACAAAAGACTTGCTCAAAACTTGAACTTTAAGCCCCAAAAAATGCCTTGTGGGGATTCCATGCCCAAAATTATTGTCCATTGAGTAACTAATCAAGTTTTCCAGTCAATAGTTCTAAGGTTGGTTTCTATGACAAGGATCAGATAGGGTGTATTACCATTAATTTTCAGATCATACGTTATGAATTCCTTTGGATCTAATCTATATTTTTCAAGATTTTATAAAGATATTGCATCCCCAAAATTCACATTTATATAACATACTAGGGATGACAAGAGTATTAAAGAGGATATTTCTTTTTGTCGCCACCAAAGGTCAAGTAATATACAGTTCTTTTTCAAATCCATAATAATATTTCCACTCTCCATTTATCCTTTTCTCATCACTATGGTTCCAAGAGATTTGTATGAATAAACTTCCTCTTGGTTAGTGTTTTCATATATGAAAGCTTAATATGTGATATTTTTTATCCTAATTATCATATCCTTTATTTCATCATTTTTCAAAGTCATAACCATACTATGATTGAAGCATTTGAGGATTCTCAAATTCTTATCAATGTCATAGGGAATCCTTGCCATAAGAATAATATCATCATCGTATTGAAGAAGAAGGTTGATGATTACACTACGAAGAGTTTATCTAGTACGATCTACATCTTCCAATCAATCTTCTAACTTATTAATGTATATGCCAAATATGGTCGAGGATATAGGACCACCATCATTGAATCCTATATTACGATTATTTTCATTGGACTAGCTCTCAGTGTCCCTGAACTAGGCATTAACACTCTCATATAGCTTCGTTGCAATATCTTTGAGCTCAAAAGGATTTTTAGCTTTTATAACATATTCCAAAGATTAGTTCTCAACATAGTGTGAAAATATTTTCTTAAATCAATGAAAAAATAAAGGATATTGGTTTTATTATTGAATCTCCTATACAACGATTATGAGAAAAGCAAGATGGTCCAAACTTGAATGATAATATTTAAAGATAATTGGCCAGTAGCTATTTTTCCATGGATTTTGAACCATATGCTAATCTTCTTTTCCAAAATGCTTCCATATAGGTTGGCTAAGATGGGAATAATCATAACAATTGCATAATTAAAGGGATTGCTTTTATCTCCAATTTTAAATATAATGAAAACGCAGAATTAAGTACAAGGTTTCTTTAGGGAGACACTTCTTAACTAGTAGATTGATTAGATTTTGTATATGAGCAATGAAGATAGGTTCTTCAATTAGTAATATCTCAACTTGGTAGCCCTTGATGTCCTTAGCTTTCTCTTTTACAGTTTGTTTAACCCTAAAATTTATGTCTTTTATGGAAAACACTTCATCATGTATAGAAACATTTGCAATATTATCCACAAAAATATTGGATTCATGAAGATTTTTTCAAAACGAATGGAATCATACTATTTTTTATTTTTACAAATAAAAAATTTAACTCCATAATCTCCTAGGCTCTTGCTTTTATAGGTGAAAAAGTTCATCTTACTTTCTTTTATATAGCACAATTTTTACCATTCAATTAGGGCTCAGGGTATTTATTTTAAGTATTCATTACAGAGACTCCTATTGTATTTTCCAACCTTTTTACTCTTGTGATGAGAGACGGACTATCCTATTTTTCCTTTTGCATAACACCTCAATAAAAAAGAAGTGTTAATGTTAATAGAATTAAAGAGGGCTGACTTAAAATTATAACATAAGTTCTTAATATTATGAATATGTTAAGAGAAGTACTTAGGGTTATAAAATTATGATAAATGTTTTTAATATTATTGTTATGCAACAGGAGATTTAACACACTATTTAAGTACTTCAAAAAGTGATTAATTTTATAACTCATCACTTTATAAATTCTATTAGAAAATAGATTATTAAATATATATTACTTTTTAATTTATTTACTTATTTTTCCATTGGATGGGTGAGCAGGGACATGCCGTCAAACCATCATGGTTGCCACCAACTTGCTTCTGAGCTTATTATTTTTGATTAAATGGATTCATGAAAATAATAACGTGCCATATCCACTCTTTGCCTTTGATTATCCGAGTACAAGGTGGGCTCTGTGTGGGTCCTAATTTGCATTAAAAAACGAGGAAGAAATGTTTCAAATGATTTATTTTACTGCATATAATCTAAATGAGGATGAGGGTGTATTATCTTAGAGGTGTTGACTTCACATTGGCACGAGCCCCCTCCACTCCAAAATTGCGCACTCCTTTCTATCTTCTAATAGTGGTGTATCTCCTAGATATTGGAAAATAGTTAATTTGTATTGGAATTTGAAAAAATTGGTTAGAAGGCTACTGATGTATTACAATGAAGTCAAGAAGGAAATCTTTCAACAATTATATGAACTAGAATTGCAAATTAATTTCAAACCATTAGGTTCCCAAAGGAAATCTTTCAACAATTATATGAACTAGAATTGCAAATTAATTTCAAACCATTAGGTTCCCAACAACAAGATCCAGCCCACCATACTTTTAGGTTATTTTCAAAGGTATTAACTTTAAATAGTTCAATCCTTTTATTGGCCTTTATTGGGTATACTTTAGATAGTTTAACTTTTTTATTGGGTGTTTCTTTTTTACTATAGATTATTCTTATAAGAGATTAGGCTTATAGTTTTTCCTATTATTCTTATAGGAGACCAGGCTTATAGTTTTGTTTATTGTAATGTATATATGGATGAGCTTCATCTCTAATTTTTTTTGGGACTATGAGACGTTATTTTTGGACATAAGACTTTCAACCCCTTTATTGTGTATTTCTTTCTTACTATAGATTAATCTTGAGGAGACTAGGCTTATAGTTTTTTATTCTAATGTATATGTGGATGAGTTTTATCTTTATCTCTTTATAGACTATGACATGTTATTTTTGGACATAAGACTTGCTCAATTTTGATGTTGTTATGAACATAGCAAGAATATTTGCACAAAGGACTTATCCCAATGTTGAGAATCTTATTCCCAAGAGGTAGGCAAACAATATGAGAAATATTTTATAGTAGTCCCTCTTCATAATTAATACACATTCTAACAAAACAACATGTTTATAATGGCTAAAAACAAGTATGTTTCTTATTAAGAGGTCACAAGTTTAAAAGTTCAAATCCAAAAGAGCATAAAGTATGTATACTTTATTATACTTTCTTAGTCAAATCATGGAGGAGGGTCCCTTGTCCAACAAATAATAAGTTCTCATACACCAATTTGGTATCTAGCTTAGTAGTGACCTTAAAATTAAATTATTATTATAGACTTTATTGATTTAAAAAAATATATAAATATTCAATTTTATATATATGTGTGTGTGGGGGGATAGGAAGGTATAGTTTTTATTTGAAATATATATATCTATATATATATATATATATATATATATATATATATATATATATATATATATATATAGCTAAAGTTTATTATAAATAATTGCAAGTCATGATTATTGAGCTTAGAGGCTCATTCCACAACCTAGTATGATGTGTAACTACGTCCCTCCATCATCAAAGTTGAAATTTCTCTATGTCCGCAAAAATAAAATATTTAAAAATAAAAACATATTAAATAACCATACAAAATATTTAAATAATGTTTGTTCATAAAAAAGATTGCATGTGAAGAAATTGGATTTCTCTTAACTCATGTTAGATCTCTATTTAAGATAGATCTATGCTGGTTATTTTTTAAAATTAAAGTCAATTTTAGGATGCATTTTTATTAGATAATTGTGAAGTCTAGAGTCTAGTGAGAAATTCACCATTCAAACAAAGTTGTAATTGCTTTAAATCCCTCAACTCATCATCCTATTAAATATATAAAATTATTATCAAACTAAAATAAAGGGAAAAGTTGAAAAAATTAAAAATCAAATTTAATAATTATAGCCTGAGGTTTCTTATTTCAACTTAAGGTGGATGAAGATGCGTTGATTTTTTTTTTTTTTTTGACAATCTAATATGTTCATATTCTAATTAGATGGGGAAATTAATATATAAGAAAATTTTATCTAGCAAAATGGTCCATTTTATAAGAAAATGTGTAATTCCTTTTTTTTTCAAAACAAATTAGAATCATGTCAAGTGGCTCCCCACCCACCAATTCCCTAGAGATTTAAGTTTGTTCCAATTCTAATAAGTTCACATTCTAATTAAATTGGGAAATTAATATATAAGGAAATTTTATTTAGCAAAATGCTCAATTTTGCAATAACATGTGTAATTGTTTTTTTTTCTTAAATTAAAATTGACCCCTAACTTTTTTATACATGGTTAATCAAATGAATATGTGCATTGGTATGAAATTTTTGATATTGGAATAATTATTATTTTTATTATATTTATAAAATCTTAGACTATATCAACTACATAAATATTTACGCTGTAAGGCGTTCCCTCTGAGAAAGACATCCCTAAAATGTGACATGTGCGATCCCGAGCCATTGATTTTGTGTGTTAGATGATTGGAGTGTTTTCTGCCATTCGTTTAATCTGTTTTTTTATAGAAAAATAATTTTTTTCCCATGGTAATGGGCCATGAAAGGCCAGGCCTGCCCTGCTGGCGATGAGACTCTTCTGCTGGCCATGAAACTCATCGCAGAGACTGCCTGCTGGCGATGAGACTCTTCGGCTAGCGATGAGACTCTTCGCAGAGACTCTTCATGTCTTTCTTCCCTGCATGCGTAGCCTTGTGCAGATAATGATAAGGTGTATGTACTCTGTTTTTATGACATTTTCGATAGCTCCCGGCCCAATTTCGTAAGTTAACTCCCTCTCTGCGTTTGATCACTCTCGGCCCAATTTCGTAAGTTAACTCCTTCTCTGCGTTCTGTGTGTGAGAGTGTCAATATGGGCGAGGGAGCAGCGATTGGAATCGATCTGGGGACGACGTACTCGTGTGTGGGAGTGTGGCAGCACGTCAGGGTGGAAATCATCACCAATGATCAGTGGAATCGAACCACTCCCTCCTATGTCGCTTTTACTGATACAGAGCGTCTCATCGGAGATGCTGCGAAGAACCAGGTCGCCATGAACCCTATCAACACTGTTTTCGGTTAGTAATCTCTGTCACTCTTTTGAGGGAGTTTATTCCACTGCTTATTTCTGTATATGTGATTCAGTTGTTGTATATTAATTCCCCTTTCATTCTCGAATATGAACCAGGATGGACATAATTCAGCTTATAGTTTTTTGAAGGTGATTGATATGAAGGCTTGAATTTGCATCTGTAAGATTCTTCTGTTTATGTAGAATTTGCATTTGTGTTCAATCTAAATCAGTTCTCTATGTTATGGCAGATGCAAAGCGGTTGGTTGGTAGGAGGTTCTCTGATCCCTCCGTTGTGAGCGATGCGAAATTATGGCCTTTCAAGGTCATTTCAGGGGTTGGCGATAAGCCCAGCATCGTTGTAACATACAAAGGGGAGGAGAAGCATTTTGCAGCCGAAGAGATCTCTTCCATGGTTTTAACTAAGATGAAGGAGATTGCAGAAGCTTACCTCGGGACCACTGTTAAGAATGCTGTGGTCACTGTTCCTGCACACTTCAATGATTCTCAAAGGCAGGCAACCAATGACGCAGGGGCAATCTCCGATTTGAATGTTATGAGAATCATCAATGAGCCCACTGCTGCTGCTGCTATTGCCTATGAGACATGATCGCAAGGTTGAACTCGATGATCATGACGAGGTGGAGGTGACCTGCTAATACTTCATCCCCATATAGGTTTGAAACATCAACGTCTTAGACAACGACGACCATAACTTGAACTACACCTGTATCGAGGACTGAGACCCCGATGGCGACCACTTCCTAACCCTCCATTCTCGTACAAAATGACCAGGCTCACCATATTCATAAATTTTCAAATCATTATCTATTCTTTCCCTATCAGCATGGTAAGAACTTGAGCTTACACTGGCTTTGATTTATTTGTGATGATAGCAAATGATAAGAAGGATTGTGTATGTATTAGAACAGAGCGATTATCATTAATTACTGCATTATTATGCTTTAAAGGTTCAAGATTACTTTGATTAGTTATGTGATTTTCCTTCTTTTGGGGTTGATGCTCAATTGAGCATATATCTGATGCTCTCTGTTACTAATTCAGCCTGTCCTTGACTGGTATTTGTAGGTTTGATAAATGGGTGTTTAATGCAGGGTTGTAGGATTTTCTAGGATTCTAGCTGTCGTATTTTAAGGGTTTTGTTTTTGCAGTGCTAATTTCTTAAGGTTTTTTTAGAGACCTACTTTCTTAATACGATACAGTTTGGATCCCCCGCAAAGTTAAGAGGGCTGGCTAATGTGAACTTTTATTAATAGTGAGGGTGGGTAGTTATTCTTCTTGAAATCAGTATCAATGATTAATAGTGAGGGTGGTAGTTATTCTTCTTGAAATCAATATAGTTTCATCTTGTGAATATTAAATAAACTAGTAATTTCCCCCAAAAACTGCAAAGAGATTAATAATGAGGGTAATAGTTATTTTTCTTGAAATCAGTATAGTTTCATCTTGTGAATATTAAATAAATTAGTAATTTCCCCCAAAAAAATGCAAAGAGACTCCGATATAATTGTTAAATTGTGGTAATTTCAATCACACATGTACATTTGATCCAACAGTTTTAAATTTCAAACATCCTAATATTATCAGCCTTTGAAGTGGAGAATACAACACCAATTAATTTTAATTTTAATAGAATAGTCTTTATACAGGAAAAAAAAAACAAGATCATACGGAATAGGTGTGTTGGTCTCCAAAACAACATTATCTATTATATTTGAATTTAAGTCAGACCACATATGGCATCATCTTGCACGCCATTGCTGTGAATTATTTCCCATTCTCTCCAGTTCTCAATTCAAATTGAAGTTTAAATGTGTTGTTCACGCAATTTGTTTTGAAATTTAGGCTCCAATTTCAAACAAATGTTAAACAATTATGCCTTTTACTCAACATGGGTTATATTACTTGCAATCTCATGGATAGAGAAATATTCAATGTTGGTCTGATAAAAAGAGAAATCCATAATGTCCTTGGATACGATGGTATAATCCAGAAAATGTATTGGATATTTGTAACTCTGCCAGCCATGGATTAAATCTGTTCATCCAATTGCCAAGCTTGATGTTGAGTTATGAGTGATTGATGCTAAATTTCCTACCTTATGTCTAAATGCAGGAAGAGGGAATCCGACATGGCTAGTGGGAAGCTTCAACATTTGTAATCGTAGGACAAGTTTGAGAAACATACCGTTACCCCTCCTGAACTTGATTAACAATTCAGGAGGGAGACTAGATTTGGGCCTTGGCGATAATCTTGTATTGAAGTATTATACAAGGAGATTGGTCTAAAATAGTCCAGTTTAAAGCTCCCTCATTATTTGTGATGGGCATTCAGGAAGGTAGAAATTCCATTATTCTGCTAGAGTTCGTAGATTCTTCTTTTTCTCCAAGAAGATTAACATTATTTAAAAGCCACATATTATGAGGAAGATAGAGTTGGGAACCCATTCAGTCCCAGGAGGCTTATTCTTTTCTTGGGGAAAGAACATCCTGTATTTCTTCTTCAGTAACCGGCATCGTCAGTAGAGGTTGAAGTAGATTTCCTTGCAGATTTGAGTTACTACTGTGTTTTCTGGTATTCTATTACAGAAATTTTATTATAAACCCTTCTATTCTGAGTGGTTTTAAGGAAACGGGCACAGCTTCTTCCACCATCTTTAAGCCATTGAATTATTGACTTCTGTCTACAGAATACCTCCTTTTTCTTATCTTTTTGAATTTGAACCCTATCAAACTCATGAACTTTTTAATAACGCAGGGCTTTATGCCTTCCAGTATTTGAACGAGGGTGATTAATGTGGTTAAGCACTGTATCAACCACTAAGTCAGGCATGTCTAACTTCTTCTTTTCTTTTATAGATTCTCATGAGTCTCATTCAAGGTTTTTGATAATATGCCCTCATTTAAAAGTTCATGACTCGGTAATCTTTCCTCTATTCATTTGAAGACTAGCCATGAGAGACAAGATGGGTAGGTGAAAGTGGCTTGCTGCTACAATTTCCACCAAGTTTTAATTTTCTTACATAGTGGTTTGCCCAAAGGTGGGCTGGTGATGCTGTCATGGCTGTTAAGTTGGGCTGGTGTGGCCCCGCAAGGGGCCACTGATCTGCTGATGCTGTCATGGCTGTTAAGTTGGGCTGGTTGGTCACATGATCAAATAGAGTCTATGGAAGCACCTACCTTATGAATGTTGGTTAATGCTTGACAATTGAAGTATAAAGGAAGCATTTGTCGTTTTCAAGCCACAATATCAATTCCTTTTCTTTTACAACACTAACCATCTCTATCTCCAGTTCATGTTTCTTTTGAATATGTTTACAAAAACGTAGTTGTTCCGCTTTTTTCTTTACATTTTGAAGCTTCTTAGAAAGGATTCACATTTTTGTTCATGTAATGTGAGTGTCTTCATTTCACTAATACTGGATTTTATTTTCAATGTCTGGGTTGCCAAACTGCAGCTGTTCAAATGAAAATGGTATGTTTTTAGGCCTCTTCATTTGAGAGGTCTAGATTCCAGATAGATAGGCAAGTGATCTGAAAGAATTACTTTGAAACTTCACATTTTTGTTCATGTAATGTGAGTGTCTTCATTTCACTAATACTGGATTTTATTTTCTATGTCTAGGTTTCCAAACTACAGCTGTTCAAATGAAAATGGTATGTTTTTAGGCCTCTTCGTTTGAGAGGTCTAGACTCGAGATAGATAGGCAAGTGATCTGAAAGAAGTACTTTGAAACTAAAGGATTCACAAGGCTTTTCTAATATTACAGAAAATGGTCCGTCCATATTAAGCCATAAGGATGAAAACCAAGTGGGATAATAATCAGCTGATGCAAGTGGCTATTGTTGAAAAATATTTCTAACTCTCGTTTTACTTTGACATTATTTTATAATCAAGAAAATGTGGGAAAGAAGGCTATATTACAAGCCCATTAGATGAAGTTGGGGTAGATTTTATGGTTTGAAACTAACTCAACTGAAATTTTCTACATTGTTTTTATCAATATGAAAGCCTGAGAAGATAGGTGCAGGTGAAGCAATGGAGTTTTGAAATGGGTAGATTTTATAGTCTAACACTAACAACCAAAATTTTCTACATTGCTTTTATCAATATGAGATTCTAAGAAGATAGGTGCAGGTGAAGCAATGGAGTTTTGAAATGGGTAGATTTTATAATCTAAAACTAACTCAAGCAAAATTTTGTACATTGTTCTTATGAATATGAGAGCTTGAGACTATAGGTGCAGGTGAAGTAATGGAGTTTTGAAATGGAAATCACAACAATAAAATTCTAAAATGAAACAACAAATGGATTTGGTACAAATTTGTTTTTGCTTGTTCCATTATTGTTGTATCTATGAATGGGTTTTTGTGCTTCTTGGCTTCGATCATGACCATTTGGGGTGGCCTTCTGCACTGATTTCCATCTGCTTTCATCATCATGAGCTAGAGAGTCTATGATGTGTTTTGTCTTATAAGTCAGTTCTATACAATGTTCAGATTTCAAAAGATTTCATTCATGGCATTTCTTCTCCTGTAATTTCAATCAGGGTGGTCTCTGAATATTGCGTTTCCTTGTGCAGTAAATTCACTCTACATCATGGGGGAAGTGTTGGAGAGGTAAATCCCCTCTACGGATAGAGGCGATCCCTACTAGCCCAGCAGGGATCTAGCAACAATCACACAATGCTGCTACGCATGTTCCTAATTACAATTAAACAAGAGGTAAAGAGCACCTACTTGGATTCCTGCGCTGTCGTTTGACGAAGAGATGTTGCCTTCGCTCCTCCGCTTCGGCTGGTCACAATCCTCCGCGATCTCCGTGAATAGATACCTGCACACACGAAGGGGGAAACAAACACAAGCGTGAAATCTAGTAAAAGCAACCATACATCAGTCAGAAAAGATGTCATTCACATTTAACCATTGCATAGACAAATGAGAATGGAACAATAATAGCAGTCATCTATTATTAATCAGAATAGAGAAGAGTACAACCAAATGTTCTGACGTCGGTAACCTTCTCAGGAGGGGCCAATCAGCATGTATCTCAAGCATTCACCTTTGAGGATGATTCTCCCAAGACAAACAACTCTCTCTCTCACACAAATGGCACAAAACAACCTTCCCTAAGCAATCAATCACTTCCACACCTAGCACACCAAACCTATAGCAGCAATCTGAGCACTACAAGCTCTGTACAATCCAAGCTATTCCAAGCTAAGTCTAACTATCAAAAACTAGCTGCCCATGGTAATGGTGAGAGTTTATATAGGAGAAGGAGTCTCCTATAAGGGTGGAAGGATGAGCTTATCTTCAAGGGAAGTTGTTGCAAAGGGTCGAACAGACATGCCATAGAAGGGAGTTGACATTCACAAAGCTAACAACCAAGCCTGGAGTGATCTAGAAGGCTGGCTGTTTGAACAAATTCGCCCAAACTGGATCAGCGCGGATTATGAGGCAACTGACGCGATGTCGTCGCATCTACATAACTGGGACAGTCATGTCAGCGCGGAAGAACATGGGAAAGGCGCGCTGGCGACCAGCGTGGAAAAGTGATGTCCTTCCGAGCTGGCAGCGCACGGAATACACTACAGGGCGCCAATCATCGCGGGTATTTTGGGAACAGACGCGCTGATGAACAAAACTTTGGATAAATGGGTTTTTGGGCCAGTTCAGGAAGCAGGAACTTGGTGATTGTGAATTCTGGGCACAGCAGGGTGACTGACAGGAAGGTAGTGACAAATTACTGTGTAACAGATGCCCCCTAAAGCATGAAGACCGAGAGAGTGGGAGGGGTGAAGTGCTTTACAACACACGCCGAACTGGAACACCACCAGGAAGGACCGAAAATCTCTATCAATCAAATACATGCAGTCTAGGCATGGGCGCAGCCATCCAAAGGACATGCGAAAATGGTCTGTGGAATGGACGCAGCCACCCAGCTAAAGAGACCAAAAGAATGATAAGGTATGGTCGCAGCCATCCATGAAGACTCAGGTATGGGCGCAGCCATCCATCAATGAGTCATGTAATGATCACCCACAAAATCGCAACCTGGACCATAACAGACAGAGATCCAGGGTCTCGCGCTCCATCCCGATCCGAACAAAGTACAAGTTCAAGCATGTGAATATATGAGTTGAAGTCGAACATGCATGAACATCGTCTGATTACCAGTCAATGATGAAAACTGTTAACAGACGCGAGAGGAACCACCAATAATGACAATGGCCCTCAAGGTACTATAGGTACAATCCGCGGCATGTGAATCAATGAGCTGGTGTCGAACACCCATGGAATCATTCGATCGGAGGCTAATGATGTAAACCTCACGTCGAACACGAAGAACCTGCCATTAGGGCATGCAGGCTCTAAGGCACCTGAAGGGAGTCTCTAAGTCACCTTCCCAGATAATGAGCTGAAGTCGACAGGAAGTGACCTTGATCGAAGGTGGGCCATAATGATTCCCACATCATCGACGCGAGACAGAGGAAAAAAAAATGATTTGTGTGAGATAGCAGATGAGGTTGTATTATTGCAGAGGTCAACTTCTCTTGAACATATTGGCGGCACGACGGTGGATTTGGCAGTATTTGACATCAAATGAGCAGAGGTCATGGTGACAGGGCAATGAGCAGAAGAGAGGTCAAAACAGGGTAACCCAAACCCACAGAGGCTAATGTGAAATGAGATGAGATATCCCCACCCAGACACGAATGCAGACTAGTGCCATGTTCAAGAGCGACATACTGCCAACACGACAATTATTACAGTTCCATTTTCCCCACCATTTCTGGCAGGTACCCCGATTATTTTTGGGTGACAAGCTTGACGGGGATAGCATATGCTTGAACAGTGTCATTTCGACGATGTCCGATGTCATCAAGTGTTTAACGAGCCTGACAAAGGAAAAACTCGGCGTCTTTTCTTATTTAGAGAGTCTGAAAAGACAGCAGAAAAGGAGACTCCAGGGGGGGTCCTTTTTCATAAAGTTGTGTCTCTCGAGCCCGAAAAAGTATAAAACAATGCCCGAAAGAACCGCCCGACCATTTCGATCGAGGAGTACTTTTCGTACATAGTAACTTCGACCCGAAAAAGTAAAAAAGCAGTCGGAAGTACGTCATTTTGGAGCCAATAACGAGTGCGAAACGACAAACACCCGGAAATCTTTTTAGTTTAAACGGTCGAAAAAAGAGCTTTAAAAGTGACCGCCTCTCGTTCCGTTAACGAGTCGAGAGGGGGACTCGGCAATCTTTTCATCTTTAAACGGTCAGAAAAGAGCTGAAAGCAAACCTCCATTTTTATTCTCTTTAACGAGTCAAAAAGGGAAAAATACTCGACAATCTTTTCATATTTTATGAGTCAGAAAAGAGCTTAAAGGTGACTCATCCTAGAGGAACGAGTGGTATAAAGGGTAGCAACTGGTTCCGGCAATGGTGGAACTGTTCAAAACATGTAATGGTTAAGACGCTGGCTAATAAAACCACTCATCGCTGCGGTTCCTCAGGAAAGGATAAACAACCAAGTGAGAGCATATGATCGGCCAAAGAGATGGTAGCAATGGAATGAAACAACCAAGGCTCATCTAGCATAATTCAGCGGATAAAAATGGCAATCACGAGATGTAAATCGGGTATGGGTTCATTTTTACACAAGCTTGAACCGTGGAGAACTTTGCTTGGATTCGGTTTCATGTTTACACAAGCTTGAAACGAAAAACTATGCTTGTTATAAGTTCGCATGCCCCCAGCATAATAATGCAAATCGAGGTACATGCCCCCCAAGCTTCATTGCATTCGACAAAGTGGATGGAATGAAGGTTCACTTTCGAGATCTTGGAAAGACTCGACTGGGATTTTACGAGATCTTAATCAAAGACTCGATCTGAAAAGGGAGTTGTTTCATTTTTTTAATGAGGTTGACACAGTAAAAGAACTATCCTCATAACCCTTGTTTCATGTTTTAACGAGCTTGACACAAGATCAGGAACTATGCTCGACCAAGCCTAGTTTCATTTTTTAAGGAGCTTGACATAGGAAAAGAACTATGCTCCAACCAGACCCAGTTTCATTTTTTAAGGAGCTTGACACCGGAAAAGAACTATGCTCCATCCAGACTTCATCATAATGAACGGGAAGTGGAGGCCCCCAAGAAAGTGGCTCCGGAGGAAAGGCCGACATCTTGGAAATCAGGACCTAATGCCCCCAGGACACTATGCACGATGGTGTCATCACTAGGTACGGGCACGGGGTAGGTGGCCACATAGTTGATTTGCGGCGAGGCAGATGCAACTTGTGGATGAAAGCCAGGAGGGAAGGACGAGTGCGCCGGAGGGGCTTGTGGACGAACGAACGATAATTGATCGAACATCACGATTCTTCCATCGTGTGGAAAACAAACCACACGGAAAAGTGAAGAAACAAGGGCTCCCATGGCATACACATAATCACGACCAAGGAGAAGACTGAAGTCTAAAGAACCTTGGGTAACCAAGACGTCTATATAGACGGTCTTGCCTCCCAAAGTAATAGGAAACTGTGGAAGGATCCCTAATGGCTGACTCGTTCCTCCATCAAACGCGGTGAGATGCGGTGCGACAGGTACAAGCGATGGGGAACCCAAAGCTCGCCAAGTAGTAACGGGCATGAGACTAACCGATGCTCCTTTGTCTAACACAGTGCCGGGCAGCGCCTTATTGCAAGCATAGGCAGTGACCCAGAAAGGCACGTGGGATGGAAGGGGAGGGGTAGTCAAACGACTCCAATCAAAGGAAATGACCGAGCTACTTGGTGGGGGAACCATATGGTTGCCGCCCTGCTTGGAAAGAACCGACTCTGAATCCTCGGGAGAGGTTGGGGTGGGAACACCATTATCAGGCTCCGGAGGATTTGCCGAGACGAGAAGAACATGAGAATTTTGCTCTTCCGAAACAGAGTGTTTGAGAGGAGGTGAACTCGAATCAACACCCTTTCCGACCAACGGCGGGTCTGGAACAGGCTGGGGACAGCCAGGTTCGGGAAGAGGAGCCTGGACAAGAGAGGAATCTGAAGCAATCTCTTTGTCAACAAGGGCGCGATCTACAGTTGTAGAAAGACGTTGATAACCGGCGGGAAATGGATTCGGAGGAGCAGCAAGACTTTCCAACACAGCAGAGGCTTTATCCATGAGGGGACAAAGGTGAAGGGGATGTTTGCCTTCACAAAGTCGACAGGGGATTCGAAACTTCCCTTTCTCCTTACCATTCCCAACTGATGAGGTAGCATCGCCATGATCATTAGTGGACGATGAAGGGCGGGCCGGATCGTGGGACCAAACTTCTAATACCCTGGGAATGCCAGGACAATCACGAAGCAGATGGTCCTCCCTGCATAATCGACAAGGAAACTTAACCTTCCGCGGAGGAGCAGAAGGTGACCCGACTTCAGGTGTACTGGAGTGGATAGCTGGACTTGAGAGGGGGACTGTGTGTGTAGGCTCTCCCTGACGGGACTTCTTCTTCTTGGTCTTCCTCTTCTTCTTCTTAGCCACCTGGTTACTCACATCGAGAATTTGACCAGGGGAAGTACAAGAGGACGACGTAGAAGTAGGCGTCGAGGGGGAGAGATCTACCTTAGGATCAACATGATGTCGTTCAGGTGGAGGGACTGATGGACTAACAGCCGATACGGTAGGGACCAAAGAGGTTGAAAACAACCACACAGGCAACCCGACAGTTAACCCTGGTAGGGACAACGTCGCCATATACGGAGCACCAACATTCCCAAGAGGAGGGAATTGTCCTGGGTTCCCATCAGAGGGGGAACCTGGGTTAGTGAATCCTGGAAAAGTTGCCATAGCAAACGAAAACGAAACCTACTCAAGCTAACGCACACAAGATCTAAACAGGTGATGTTATCGTGGCCAAATAAACTTTTAAGACACAGGAACCAAACTTGACCTTTTCATGTTTTCATGTTTCAAGAGTCGAGAAAAGGACGAAAAGATGATGCCAGTCTCCTTCGAATGTTTAATGAGCACGAAGTGACAAGACGCTCACAGGCACCTTTTCATTTAGGGAGTCCGAAAAGGATCAAAAGTGACTGCTCTGGAGATTCTAGGTAAAAGGTGTGCCAGACTTTTCGCAAAACCACAGAATACTTTTTAGGGTACGGGTGGTCAATCTTCGTGAATGCTGTGTTCACTGCATTGCGAATCGTAAGGCGGCCGACTCGGCTTCCTATGGATAAAGGATAAAAGCCTAGTGGGGTCTCCCTATATACGCGACGGTACGCGGGAGTGCAGTCCGTGTTAGACCACTATCGAGTCACAGAAGGAGGAATCACCCAACCTAATGTGAAACAACAGTGACTATGTTTAAAGACGCCGGAACACGTCTCTAACCTAGACCTCTAGATATTTGCGTTTAGTTCCAATGCGTTTTTAGATTCATTCGGTTCATTTTATAGTTGATCTTGAGATTAAGTTTCGATTTCAGGTCCTATCGTATGTTCTCTCACAATTACCTAGATGCAAACTACATGTCAAAGAGAATCATTTTGTTCGATGAATTCTAGCTATGGAAGGGTAAAGAGATTTCAATCAAACAAAACGAACACAATCAATCAAACAGCCTAATGCAACTAAAAGCGAGGAAAGGAAACTTTTTCTTTTGAAAATGCAAATCAATGAAACATTCTTTTCCTTTTCAACTTTTTAAAAGCAAAGCTACTAGTTTGATTTTCTTTCAGTGACGCCAAGCATCCAAAATAATTTGGAGGAACTAGAACACCAAGCAAAATGTAATTGCCTAATGAAAGCACACAAAGTTCCCAAAGCACCCAACAACGATTTCCAAATCAATGAGAAGATCAAGTTCCGCACGAGCTGTGTCATCTAAGCTCGGCAAGTCAAGCAAGGATTGCAAGCAAGGAGAAAGTGAAAAACACTCAGAAACACGACCCAAAGCACTTCAACAATTACTGAACAAGTGCACAAATGAATCCGAAATTGGCTGATCAAACAAGCAAACAAGATCCCTACGGAAGGCTTGACACACACATGGCCACTAGATGTCCTAGGGCTAGAGTGCAAAATCAACAGAAAAGGGCAAACACCCGAAGGATAAGAGTTACAACCAGCCAATTAGAGACTCAAAACCATTCAGCGATCGAAAAAGTGACGGTGTAAACACAAACCAAGCAGCGAAAGCAAAAGGGAAGGAGTTCGCGAAACCAAAAACTAAGCAAAAAATGGAACCCTATGGATCCAGACTTCGCAATCAAGGAGTTCAGAGTTCAGACGGTGAAAAGCAAGTCACAAAGCAGGTGGAGAGAAGAAGGGACAGTCAAAGCAAGAGGTTCAGGAGGCTAATTTGGTCAAAAATGAATTTTACAGGATCAGCGCAGGTAGCCTTCAGCAACTCGGCGTTGACAAGGGGATCCCTGTAGCAACTTTGCGACGTCAGCGCGGAAAAACAGGAATAAAGTGCGCTGTCTCGGAAAAACGAGGTCAGCGCAGAAATAAAACACACAGACGCGATGACGGGAAATACAAAGAAGTGGGGGCGCGATGTCAGCGCGGAAGGACACGTATTAAGCGCGCTGTCTCTGAAACGAGGTCAGCGCGACTGTTAGACGTACAGGCGCGATGGAAAGAAAACCAAAGAACAGGGTCGCGATGTCAGCGCGACTGTTCGGAATTAAAACGCGCTGAAGATAAAAAACAAGCAAGGCCAAAGCAAAACTTCCCAAACCAAAAGCAAAAAGCCTTCTAACAATCAAGACACTTCCCAGATGTACCCAGAAAGTTTATAAGCAGAGAGACAATCCTGAAATCTCGGAAAAAAGACCAATCAAAGTCAAACACAAAAGTGGGCTCAAGAGACAAAAAGGCTGATCCCCAGCGGAGTCGCCAAATTGTTGGAGAGGTAAATCCCCTGTACGGATAGAGGCGATCCCTACTAGCCCAGCAGGGGTCTAGCAACAATCACACAATGCTGCTACGCATGTTCCTAATTACAATTAAACAAGAGGTAAAGAGCACCTACTTGGATTCCTGCGCTGTCGTTTGACGAAGAGATGTTGCCTTCGCTCCTCCGCTTCGGCTGGTCACAATCCTCCGCGATCTCCGCGAATAGATACCTGCACACACGAAGGGGGAAACAAACACAAGCGTGAAATCTAGTAAAAGCAACCATACATCAGTCAGAAAAGATGTAATTCACATTTAACCATTGCATAGACAAATGAGAATGGAACAATAATAGCAGTCATCTATTATTAATCAGAATAGAGAAGAGTACAACCAAATGTTCTGACGTCGGTAACCTTCTCAGGAGGGGCCAGTCAGCATGTATCTCATGCATTCACCTTTGAGGATGATTCTCCCAAGACAAACAACTCTCTCTCTCACACAAATGGCACAAAACAACCTTCCCTAAGCAATCAATCACTTCCACACCTAGCACACCAAACCTATAGCAGCAATCTGAGCACTACAAGCTCTGTACAATCCAAGCTATTCCAAGCTAAGTCTAACTATCAAAAACTAGCTGCCCATGGTAATGGTGAGAGTTTATATAGGAGAAGGAGTCTCCTATAAGGGTGGAAGGATGAGCTTATCTTCAAGGGAAGTTGTTGCAAAGGGTCGAACAGACATGCCATAGAAGGGAGTTGACATTCACAAAGCTAACAACCAAGCCTGGAGTGATCTGGAAGGTTGGCTGTTTGAACAAATTCGCCCAAACTGGATCAGCGCGGATTATGAGGCAACTGACGCGATGTCGCCGCGTCTACATAACTGGGACAGTCATGTCAGCGCGGAAGAACATGGGAAAGGCGCGCTGGCGACCAGCGCGGAAAAGTGATGTCCTTCCGAGTTGGCAGCGCACGGAATACACTACAGGGTGCCAGTCATCGCGGGTATTTTGGGAACAGACGCGCTGATGAACAAAACTTTGGATAAATGGGTTTTTGGGCCAGTTCAGGAAGCAGGAACTTGGTGATTGTGAATTCTGGGCACAGCAGGGTGACTGACAGGAAGGTAGTGACAAATTACTGTGTAACAGGAAGCTTACACACAGCTGGAGCTTAACATCATCTCAGCTCAAGATCTGAAGGAGATGCATCTTGTTGGCATGATGTAGACCTACTGTGTTGTATGGATCAATTTCGAGAAAAAACTAACGACTCAATTGACAGAACAGGGGGCGCAAACCCTACTTGGAACGACAAGGCCATATTTAGAGTGGAAGAGAGTTTGCTCCGCTGTGAAACCTCTCCTGTGATGATGGAGATATACTGCGTGGGTTGCCTCATGTATACCCTGCTAGGCACTGTGAGGGTCTTGCTTTCCACTCTCCTCAAGGGCTACGGGAGCACAGATTTCAGTGGGATGAGTTTCTTGGCACTGCAGGTCCGTCATCCTTCTGGTCACCCACAGGGCATTCTCAACCTTGGCACCATGATTCTTGATGGAGTAGATCTTCACAGAATGAACAGATTCATCCCTGCAACTGGGGGGCTGTGGGTTTCAGAGATTTGATGGGGAATCCTGTCAAACCCAGGCCTTCATTTGTGAGAAAATTACTGTCCATTAAACCTAATAATGTTGTTGATGCCCAAGAACAACAATCCCGGTGTCAAGACTTCAACAGTAGTGCATGCAAGGAACAGGGCAAAGATCAAGAAAAGCAGAAAGATGGTGGTGAGATGGTTGAGAAGGAGAAGAAGAAACTTGTTGGCTGCTATTAGATTCTCATGGCCCCAAAATTGAAAAGGAATAAAGTTGTATTGAAGAATGGGGCTGCAAAAATTCATCTCAGTCCATCTGACAGTAACATCTGTGCCAAGGAAGATCAAGATCCTGTTGTGGCTTACAACAAAGCAGTAGTAATTTATGCATAGTGTTATCATCAATAATATTATTGTGCAAGAATACGTTGGTTTTATGTTATTATATTCTTTGTGCAAGTGCCTTCAATTCCTAGTTGATTCGTGAAGTGCTTATTATGGCATACATAAAAATTTTGAAATTCACGAGCCACTATGGATGAAAGATTGGTTTATGTAAAAGTTTGAATAGATATATGAATCTGAAAAGGGCAAGTTCAGTGCCTTCAATCTGCTACTTCGATATATATTCTTAGCCTATGTGGATGAACATTGGTTTGTGTAAAAGTTTGAATAGATATGAGTCTGAATTTTGCAATGGGCATGTTCAGTGCCTTCAGTCTGCTACTTTGATAGATACTCTTAGCCACTGTGGATCACACATTGGTTTGTTTAAAAATTTGAATAGATATATAAGTCTCAAATGGGCAAGTTCAGTGCCTTCAGTCTGCTACTTTGATATATACTCTTAGCCACTGTGAATGAAATATTGGTTTGTGTAGAAATTTGAGTAGATATATGAGTGAATTGGGCAATTTCAGTGCCTTCAGTCTTTTTGATATATACTACTCTTAGCCACTGTGGATGAAATATTGGTTTATGTAAACATTTGAATAGATATATCATATATGAGTCTGAAATGGGCAAATTCAGTGCCTTCAGTCTGCTGCTTTGATATATATAGAGTATATATATTTGTTTACAGGATGATCACTGCATTTTTAACTTATGTCCATTAATCAAATCGATCTTTCAAAGACACAGTAGGCTTTCCTAATCTTGTAGAAAATGGTCCGTCCATATTAAGCCATAAGGATGAATACCAAGCGAGATAATAATCATCTGATGCAAGTGACTATTGTTGAAAAATATTTCTAACTCTCGTTTTACTTTGACATTATTTTATAATCAAGAAAATGCGGGAAAGAAGGCTATATTACAAGCCCATTAGATGAAGTTGGGGTAGATTTTATGGTTTGAAACTAACTCAACCAAAATTTTCTACATTGTTTTTATCAATATGAAAGCCTGAGAAGATAGGTGCAAGTGAAGCAATGGAGTTTTGAAATCAATGAAGGAGATATTGCATTTTCTAGGAAAAATGCCATCATCCACAACCGATTAACCAATTCTTTCTTCCTATGTAGCATCCTTTCTTTGACATAAGTTGGACAGAGATGAGGACTTACACCGACATTCCATATTCAACAGCTCTACTTAGACATTGACATAACTCATATAGACATCTCTATGATTGGGACTCAACAACAGACAAACTCTGCTGTCAAGTCAGCTTCTTATGAAATGGCGAGAGTCTTCTTAAAAATTTCAATATTTCTATAGTTGAGGATTGTAGCAAAGCTCAGGGATGAAACTTAACTCCATGCTTATGAGGCATCCGCGTTCTCACAGTTACTTGCAGCTCATTCTCAGTTTTAATGGGAAGGTGATATATGGTGTATTATTGTTGCAGTGGCAGGGGATGGATTTTAATTGCTGGTTGGACCAAAAGAAATTGATGCAAATCAATATTAACTAGTTATTGATAATTTTGCCCACTGAGTTCCCTGAGGTCGAGTATAATGCTTTCCCTGCTTATCAAAGAATATTGCTTATCAAAGAGTATTGATTCCTTTTCAATAGGAGTAGCATGTGAGTGTTAGTTTTATAAAGAAGATTCTTTTTATTATTAATAAAAATATAGATAGTTAGTTTCATTTTAAAGGGTTATAAATATGAGTTATAAATACAAGACTTAAAAGGTTGTAAATATTTCAAGGGTTGTAAATATGAGTTATTAATTGTTTTTACTCAAAACATGATAAATAGCAATTTAGCAATTTCTTTTTAGTTGAGTGACTCAAATTCGTGTTTCTTTAGGTTGACGGTAAACCCACTAAAGTGGAAAAAATTGTGATTCCAATAATTAGAGGGATTGTCATCATGGGGTGATAAGAAATTTAATATTCCAAGAAGAGGAGGTAGTAGTAGATTCTAAATAAATTAGCAATGCAATAACATAAATGTTTGAAAGAAATTTAAAGAGATCCACCTTGTTGAATAATGCACACACTACATGGATAATGGATTTCCGCACTTTATGCCTTATGGCGTTTTCTTTGCAACATCTGGTACAAATGCTAGTTTTAGTATAATTATATTAATAATAATTCTTATTATTTCATTGCATGATTGACCAACAACTTTTGCAAACGTCTACCTTTTTGAGGTTCAAGATTCATGTACACTATTTAATGTGATTTTACTAACACGCTATTCCACAAAGACATGATGTGTTCTGATGTAGCCTGAAACTTTCATTTTCTTGTTATTAAGGTTTTGACATAGACCTCCCACCTACTTATTTGCTGGAATGAAAATGATGGGAATATTGTTCACGTTATTAGTCTGCAATTGCCTCGTCTCTTCGCAAGGCGACATTCCACACTCTTTTCAAACTGATCCTCCTCGTAAAGCGACATTCCGCAATTCTTTCAAACTCTTCCTCTTTTGAATTTTCTGTGGACTATCCTACCCGGCGGCACTACTACCGCCATTGCCTTCTTCCTGGAAATATTTCGAAGTATCAACTGCAGGATGAAGAAAAGTCGCCAACCGTACTTATCTAGCCATCGCCTCCTTTGTGGAAATGTTGCCGAGTATCAAATGCAGGATGAAGAAAAGTCTACAACTCCTTGTTTCGTAGATAAATTTCTGAAATCCATCTTACACGCTGGCACCACTGAGGCCATTGCCTCCTTCCTTGAAATGTCGGAAAACTTGATTCACTGCACGATAACCACAGAATAACAAGCGGAGAATGTATCCACGGCACGCCAACCAGCTTGTTTCACAGACTACTGCCACGTCCCTCCATAGATTCAATTCATGAATAACGAATATGCGTAAGCTTCGCTATCACATCCAGTGGAAACAAAATCACAAATGACCATCCGCGTAAAAATCACCATTCCGATCAGGATCAAATGTTAAAAGTCGGTTATATTTCAATCTCAAGAGCTGTCAATTTAAGAAAGTTAATATATATATTCCTGGCTTACTATTCAATTAAAAAAAATAAAAATAAAAATCTATTTCACTTTTATCGCTAAGGACTGTATCGGAATAGAGTAGGTTTTTCACCTTTTAAGCCACGCAACTTTTATCGTGTTTTTCACCTTTTAAGCCACGCAACTTTTGATCGTTGGTAGTTTTTCTCGGTAAGCCAATATTTTATAAATTTTGAAAACAAATAAACAATATTGTTTGACATTGGAATACGTGTTTAATCGAGATTGTTTGAAATATATTTAATATCAATACCATAGGAGTTTATGCACTAAAAAATACATTTGGCACTATGAAAAAAATGTTGTAGTTCTTAATTATTGCATAGGTAAAAAATTACAAAATACATCTGTCGCTAAGAAAAAAATGTTGTAGGTATAATTATTGTATAGGTAGAAAGTAAAAATATTAGCAAAATAATAAAAATTAGTTGGTTATGTGAAAGACCAAGAACGTAGAGTTGTATTTTTAGGTGTAGGCTTTTTTTAACTAACACTTGGTGATTTGGTTGCATTTTCTTTTGTTTCAAATTATTTTATCAACCATGTTTTCGGTGAATATTTGTATTTGTCAATATAGATTCATAATTTCACAATATTTTGTTTCTTGTGCCTTGATGGTCTTTGTATTTGCCATCTAGTTCCTAATTCAAGATTAATATTTCGGTCATAGATTACCTTACACTCTCCTTAAATTTTATTCTCCATTGTTTCAACTCCCCTTTGGATATGAGGAGGCATTTGTTCCAAAAAGACCTTTGTTGATTCTTGGTATGAGCTTGCACTCCCATGGCATTTGTTCCCAAAATGTTAGGGTCCAACCCTAACCCCCTTATTTATGTAATAGGATTGAGTCATAGTTATAGTTAAGTAAAGAGTCAATAAAACCCATATTAATAATTGTAAGTGGTTAATCAGCAATTAAAGAAGGGGCCACAGTTAGTTGCAAATAGGCCATGATATTAGAAAAATGGGATAAATAAGAACCATGGTTTTGCATGTATGAATCCTATATAAAGGATAGAGACTCCCCTCGAGGAGCATCGTGTCTTATTTTATAATTGAACCCAACTCTATTGGAAGTTGCCGCCTCGAAGAGGCAAGTTAACATTGCTTTCCTTTCTGAATAATAAAATACTTGTTGTTTCTTATTGTTCTGTGTTATGGGTATATTTCTTCGCATATTTGGTATTCAGGTATCTTCTTGCAGGTCAAGAGCATAACAAGTCATATCATAGCACTTTCCACGGCTGGTGGGATCTCCATTTTTAACAAAAAAAATTGGCTAGAGACGTATCCCGACATCTTTAAACCACGGGATCTGTTGTTGAGTGCATAAACCTGTGGATTTGGAGAGGCATGCACACAGGAAATATAAGAGGTGGTCACGCTTGTTGGACTCCCTTCTAACCCTTGTGGGTACCCTTTCGAGTAGTAGCGCATTAGACAGAACCGTGCACGGACTGTCTTCCAAGTACACTTTAGCTATATCAAAAGCCCCCTAGGCTCTCTTGAAACCTCACCATAGATAAACCATTGGCCATTTTGCTACTACAGTACACCGAGAACAACACTCGGGGAGATTACTCCCGCGTACGATAGGGTAGTTTGGTTGTACGACTAAGGGTACGGTTGATCCCCCTTGGTTAGTGCCCTAAAAGATTGGCCCAAGTAATACTGTCAGACCCTTATGTATATTGTAATCTGTAGCACCTCACACTCCTTAAGACAATAGTTCCTGGGTCTCTCTCTAGATCATGCATCATCTTTTCCAGATCAGATCTAGCAGGTGTGGTTCTGTCACAGCCGCAACAATCAGTTCCACCATTCAGATCTAGTCGTGGGTTCGGTAGCAGTTGCCACAATCAGATCCGCCATTCAAACCTAGCAGCACGGGTTCGATCACTGCCACATTCCTACTCATACTTTGCAGTTGAGGGAGTCGACAAATCAGACTATTTGTGTGGGCCCTTATACCTAAGCGCGATTCTCGTAGGACATTGGGCAGAATTGACTTTTCTAGGATTGAGCTACTGTAGTATTCCTAAGCGAGGAGTAAATGTCCTTTCGGAGTAAAAAAAAAAAAGGAAGTCTGAGACCCTCCCAGGACTCTTATAGGAGACTTAGCCCATAAGAATCAGGTCGATGAGCTGAGCAAGGTGGTACCATTCACTTGTTAGCATCAAAAATTTCGGGCGGTCCTAAATTTTAAAGTGCATTGGATCGGTGCATGGTAGAAACTAGAGCTCAAGCTATGGCCAATGAGAAGATAGACACCATTGAAACAAAGTTGGACGCAGTACTGTCGTTGCTGAAGACCCTAGCCAACACACTCGCAAAGGGCAAGTCGGAGGAACACTCGGAGGCATATGCTTTCAATGAAAAAATTTAGGCTGAGTCTAGCCATTCTCTTCATCTCTTTGGAAACCACCAAGAGTCCCAAACACAACCACCCAAGCTAGACATGTATAAATTTGATGGCTCTCATCCGACCACATGGCTAGCACAAATGGAGCAATATTTCACACTGAATCACATCAAAGATAATGCGACTCAGCTTAGTGTGGGTAGCATGTACTTGGACAATGAAAGATGGTAATGGTGGCAGTGGCATCAACGTTGCTATGGAAGGCCTTTGACTTGCCAGACATTCGTAAAAGCTCTTACAGATCACTTTGACCATGAATCTAACTTTTTGGGTCACCTCACTAACCTCCGATAGACAGGAACAATGAACGAATATATTAAAGCCTTTGAAGCCTTAGCCTTCCACATAGGAGGTCTACATGATCAGCTCTACTTGGAATGTTTTGTTAGTGTTCTCAAAGAAGCCATACAAGCCCATGTCCGGCTGCAACATCCAACCTCATAGCCGGATGCTTGCAAGATAGCTCGTGAAGTAGAACGTGCATTAGCAGCCCAGTCCCATCACACAAATTTCGTAGCCAAGGGTCGCCCCACCCAGGCTCAAAGCACTACCCAAACACTCAAGGTTCAAAAGGTGTCCCCAGTGGAAATGGCAGAAAGAAGAAAGCAATGATTTTGTTACTACTATGATGAGAAATACTCCCCTGGGCATAAATGCAAGGAGCCCAAATTCTTTCAAATTGATGCTATTGATCACAATTCATTGGAGGAAGCCGCACCACTTGAGGAACCAGAGGAGGAAGATGAGGACAACCAGCTGGACAATGTACCTGAAGAACCGGTTATCTCACTTCATGCTTTGGTAGGGATTTCTTCTCCCCAAACTCTCAATATCAGAGGATTTATTAAGCATCACCCTATAGTAGTCTTGATTGATAGTGGCAGTATGCATAACTTTATCCATCAAAGAGTCGTGGAAGTAGTGTATTGTTTTGTCAGAGCAGTCTCTAACTTCCAAGTCCAAACTGCTGATGGGGGCACAGTCAAACGTGAAGGCCGCTGTGAAAATGTAAAACTTCAAATGGGGGATTATCAGTTGAAGACCCACATGTTTGCCATACACATGGGAGGGTGTGACATTGTCTTGGGTGTTGAATGACTCCGCACACTCAACCCAATCACAGTGGATTACCAGGAGTTATATATGAGCTTTAAGCAGAACAACCACACACATACCCTCTGCGGACTCTAGGTGGGTGATCCCTCTATCATCATCTCACATAGGATGGAAAAATTGTCAAAACAAGGCCACCATGGAGTTATAGCCCAATTTAATGCCATCCAGGCCTTCAAACCCACTTCTCTTCATATTCATCCTTAGATGCAACATATCTTAAACAACCATCTACCAGTCTTTGACAAGCCTCATGAGCTTCCACCCTCAAGAGCGAAACGTGATCATAACATTACTTTGGTCCCAGTGGCCCAACCACCAAATGTGCGCCCATACGGATATCTGTTTGCCCAAAAGAATGAAATTGAAAAAATCATCAAGGAACTCTTGGAAGTAGGCATCATTCGTCCTAGCATTAGTCCTTATTCATCACCTATGGTCATGGTGCTCAAGAAAGATGGGGAATGGCATATGTGTCCAGACTTTAGGGCCCTCAACAAGTTGATGGTCAAAGATAAATTTCCCATCCCGGTTGTCGACGATTTGCTGGATGAACTAAATGGGCTTAATTCTTTACTAAGCTCGACCTTCGCTCAGGCTATCACCAAATTCGCATGAAATAAGTAGACATTCCAAAGATTGCTTTTCGAACTCATGAAGGTCATTACAATTTCCTGGTCATGCCATTTGGTCTTTGTAATGCCCCATCCACTTTTCAGAGCCTCATGAACCACCTGCTCAAACCATATCTCAGAAAATTTGTCCTTGTTTTCTTTGATGACATCCTCATCTACAGTCGCACCTGGGCCACACATCTTCACCATGTAGATCTACTCTTGCAACTGCTCTGGAAGCATAAATTATTTGTCAAGATGTCCAAGTGCTCTTTTGGCATGGAAGAAGTTTAGTATTTGGGCCACATCGTGGGGTGTGAAGGTGTTAGGGCGGACCCCAAAAAGATCCAGGCAATGTAGGATTGGCCTCAACCAAAGACGTTGAAAAGGTTGAGAGGATTTTTGGGTCTCACGGGCTACTATCGCAAATTTGTTTGCAATTACGGTCGCATTGCTAGACCCCTCACTCACCTCCTCAAGAAAAAATCATTTCTCTAGAATGATGAAGCAAAATAGGCATTTATAGCTCTCAAACATTCCATGTGTTCCACTCCCATATTAGCACTACCTGACTTCACCAAACCTTTTGTGATTGAATGTGATGCTTCAGGTATGGGTATTGGGGCGGTCTTAATGCAGGAAGGATGACCCTTGGCCTTCACTAGCCAACAACTAAGTGGGACAAATCTAGGACAAGAAGGAGATAATGGCCATCTTTCATGCAGTAGACACGTGGCGACCATACTTATTGGGGCGACGTTTCCAAATCTGCACAGACCATGAAAACCTTAAATATTTATTGGAGCAATGCCTATCCTCGCCACAACAAAATAAATGGCTCGCCAAAATGCTGGGATATGATTATGTGATAATTGACAAGGGCACGAAAATGTCGTAGTAGATGTGTTATCAAGCCAATTTGAGGAGGAAAGCACCCTGCTCGCAATCTCCCTTCCCATTCCTGAATGGATTGAAGAGGCTCACAAGGAATGGTTTTCACATCCTTTGCTCTCCCAACTGATTAATAAATCGCAGGCGGATCAAAATTCCACAACGGGCTACTCTTGGTAGGATGAGATTCTTCGCTACAAGGATAGAGTTGTGATATCACCAACATCCACTCTCAAAAGTTGCATTGTGATGGAGTTACACTCATCTCCCACTGTAGGCCATTCAGGCTTTCAGAAGACTTATGCTCACACTCGACGTTCATTCTTTTGGACAGGAATGAAAAAGGACATTCTTAATTTTGTAGCTGAGTGCGATGTATGTCTGTTCCATAAAGGAGAAATAGTAAAATCCCCACGCACATTACAACCATTGCCCATCCTGGCCTTAATCTAGATGGAGGTTTCTAGGGACTTCATTATGAGTCTTCCGAAGTCAGGCAACAAGTCAATCATCATGGTGGTTGGCGACAAACTTTCTAAGTATGCTCATTTTTGTGCCCTACCCCACCCTTTTACATCGACTTTGGTAGCTCAATCTTTGATGGACCAGATCTTCAAATTGCATGGCATGCTCACTTCCATTGTGTCTGATTGTGACCCAATCTTCACCAGTAACTTTTGGCAGTAACTCTTCAGGCTACAAGGTATCCAACTACAACTCAGTACTTCCTATCAACCCCAAACTGATCATCAAACTGAAGCAGTCAACAAATGTCTAGAGACCTACCTTAGGTGTTTCACTTTAGAAAAGCAACATTTATGGGTATAGTGGTTACCTCTAGCCGAATGGTGGTATAAAACCAACTATCTTGCCACCACCAAAATGACTCCATATGAAGCAGTTTATGGTCAACTCCCTCCTTCACCTATTTCTTACATCAACGGATGCTCGAAGGTACAAGCAGTGGATCAACTCCTACAGAAGCGCACAACCATGCTGGCCCACCTCAGAGAGAATCTCCATCAAGCTCAAAACTGCATGAAGAAACAGGGAGATCAACATCGTTCAGAACGCCAATTTCAAGAAGGGGATCATGTATTTTTGAGGTTGCAACAATATAAGAAAACATCACTCAAAGACAAGGGTTGTCAAAAATTATCTCCAAAATTCTACGGGCCATATCAAGTACTTCAGTGCATTGGAGAAGTCACCTACAAGCTAGCTTTACCACCCACTACAAAAATCCATCCAACCTTCCATGTCTCATGCCTCAAGAAAGTGATAAGGAACCATTTTGGAATTCAAACCAGTCTACTTGAATTGGATGAAGAAGGGTCAATCTGGCTCCAACCTAAATAGGTTCTTGACACACGAGAACGACACCTACGCAACCGCACGATCAAGGAAGTCTTCGTCAAGTGGAAGGACACCTCTTCGGAAGATGTGACCTGGGAACCAGCCACTGTCCTTCAACAGTTTCTGTAGCTTCAGCCTCGAGGACAAGGCTATTCTTATGGGGGAGGGCATGTTAGGGTCCAGCCCTAACCCCCTATTTATGTAATAGGATCAAGTCATAGTTATAGTTAAGTAAAGAGTCAATAAAGCACATATTAATAGTTGTAAGTGGTTGACCCGCAATTAAAGAAGCGACCATAGTTAGTTGCAAATGGTCCATGGTATTAGATAGATGGTATAAATAATAACCATGGTATTGACCCATGGTATTGCATACATGAACCCTATATAAAGGATAGAGACTCCCCTCGAGGAGCATCGCGTCTCATTTTGTAATTGAGCCCAGCTCTATTGGAGGTTTCCCCCTCGAAGAGGCAAGTGAACATTGCTTTCCTTTCTGAATAATAAAATACTTGCTGTTATTTCTTATTGTTCTGTGTTCTGGGTATATTTCTTCGCATATTTGGTATCATGGTATCTTCTTGTAGGTTACGAGCATAACACAAAAGGCTTTGGTTGATTCTTGGCATGAGCTTGCACTCCAATGGAGGAGTTTCCAGAATACACATCAGTGGAGGAGTTGCCACCATATGCACCATAGGAACTAAAAGTATTGGTCGCCTCTAAGACTAGAGAAGGATGATATAAGATGATATTTGTGCAGCATGACTAATCTCCTTGCATAGATTTGAGACCACATAAATCAAGTAACCAATAGTAGATAAAGGAGAGTGTAATGAATTAAAGAAGAGAGACCAAATATAGAGAACAATGCAACTAAAAACTACTAGAGTGAAGGCTTGAGAGACTAACGAAGAACCCATATAACATATTATTGCATACCTTCATATTTGAGTCACTCTGCAATGAATATTCCCTCCTCCATTCCAATGGTTGAATGATGACTAGAACTATGATGAAAACATTAAATGCTAGAGTGACTGAATAATGTAGATTGTACATTATTGTTTGTATATATGAGTTATATAACAACCATTTAACACTATAGATATTAACATAGAGTTAACTTTTATCAACATATTTGAACACACTTACAATTTTCTGGTCTTTAGCATAGCCTAAGTGATTATATTTAAACTATGCACCCCATTAGAAAATAAACTCTTTAATACTTAATACTTATTACCACTAGAAAAATAATAATAATTGAAAATTAAAACATATTATATTTTTCTAGTAAACAACACATTCCAAGTGATTATTTTAGAGCACCCCATTAAAAAGTACATTGTTTATTACTTATTACTATATCTATATATATATCTATATATATATAGATAGATATATATAATTTTAAAATATTATTTAATACTTTTCAAAACAATAAAGATATATTAATATTTTAAATCAATTTTTGATTGGTTAACTTCTTACATCACTAAAATAAATATATAATTTAATAAAAAATAAATATCTCATATTTAGAATATATAATTGAATGAAATGAAACAAATATATGTTAAATTTAATTAAAATAATACACATTAATAAATCATATAAAACCATTTTCACTTTAAAACTTCAATATATTAAGAAATAAAATAAAAAATGGAATAAGTTTTTTTAGTTGTAATAGTTATAATGGCATTCTATAAATATAATTTTAAGAATTTTATAATTAGAAATTTAATTAAAATTTTATAATATGTTTAAATTTTTGTCATATATGTTAAATTATATGCTTGGGGAGAATAAGACTTGGTTCTAGATAAAAAAATTAAATCCTTTATATTATTGTTCTTTAACAACATTAATATTTAAATGGAAATATTTTTCTAAATAAATTTCCAATTAATATAATGTTTATTATTGAAATTTAACACTAATATGTAAAATATAACAATAATAATGTATACTCAACATTAAGATTAATATATCAATTTATATGCATGAAACATTAAAATTAATATAAGCACAGATGTAGCAAGTGATGAGTGGAATCAAATCTCTTGTACAATTGAATTGTGTAGATTATATATAAAATTGTAATTTCAACAAATGTTTGCTAAATTTTAAACAGATTTGACACAAAAATATAACTAAAAAATGGCCAAAATGTAGAATAGCAAGATTACTTGAAATGTTTTAACCATAATATTTGATTTTTTTTTATAAACTATTTATAATATATATGTAGTTGGCATTGTCCACACTAGAATGTTTTTTTCCTCATAAAATAATGCTAATTTTCATTAGTAAAATGAAACATTACATTCTTCTTATGCAACTATGTGCATTATGATAGTTCTGTCTATGAAAAAAAAATTAAGGAATAGGCAATTATCGTTTCCGTGATCAAATATATATAACCTAAAAAGGTATAAAAAAATAAGACAACTTATAAAAAACGATAGGAAATATGTATCATACCTCCTCAATCATGATACAAAAAAAGACATTAATATATTCTCATATTATCTACTTATTATGGACATTCTAGGAAGGACATGTGGTAGAATGTACGAATGTATTCGTTTATCTGCTTAATGAATCTCCAAACTCCATTATTCTACCAAGAATGTGCTTTAGACACTGAGTTTGTTGTTGTGTTCCACTCCTTATAAATGTAACAACATGGCACTAATTAAAACCACGTTTGATATGGATTATTTATTCAATGGTAGGCCATAAGGTATGGTGGTGACATCTCTTAACCTCATTGAACTAATTTACTACAAGTATGGAATCTTTAAATATATACAAGTATGAACATCTTTTTTCAGAGGAAAACAATAGAATATGTTTTAAAACTAATAACTCTACATAATTATTTGACCTTCTGCCCATGCCAATCTGAAGCTTGTAAGTATGATGTTCATATAAGAAACTGATATTCCCTCCTCCACAATCACCATTTTCTAGGGTAACCCCCTCAAATTAAGCCCAAGGAATTGATAGATTAATATCTTCAGTCAAAACAATACGTAGAGCATGGAAAAAACGTAAGATAGATTAATATCTTCAGTCAAAACAATACGTAGAGCATGGAAAAAACATAAGAAGAAGGGAGTGAGAGGATTGATAGAATATGTGTAGCCACTCTATCTGGGGAAGTGATTTGTTGCTAGAAAATAACTTATTTCTAGTGATCCAAATACCCCAAGAAATAAGAGGTTGAAAATTCTTATGTTCTTTAATATTTACCTCTTCGCACCATAGTATTTAGGCTTCAAAGAAAGAAACACCATGCCAAATTGTTCAAAACCCAATTTGATTCCTACAACCTACCTATACCCACAACGTGAATTAGCGAGGTAGAAACAAATGAAGCACATAATTGTTCACATTTTTGCATTGAGTAAACCAACCAACATCGTCCTTCTTCATGTATTGTAGATTGTTCCAATTAGGTATTTTATTTTCATAGAGGCATCACAATAATACCTTAGCTTTTGCAAGGCATTTAAGCTTCCAAATTATCTTCCACCACCACACTTGAACGTCACGTCTGACCTTTGAGAAAAGATAATATGAAGATATCCAAATTTAGAAGTGTAATCCTGGAAGGGGGAATGTATATATAATAATGAATGCTCCCTAGCTTCAAACCACACATGCGAAGAATTCATGGTTGAAATATAGTCTTGCCACTGAGCAACAAAGACACTCGAAATATTCAAGTAAGCACTATCAACCCAACCTTGGGCCCAAATAATGGTGCACATATTGTCTTCCACCTGGTCAAGGATAACCATTCCTTTGTTATTTAGATAACTGACCAGCTCGCGAGGGAGACGAAAAGGCTCCCCACATCCAACACATAAATACACCCCAATCCTTAAATTTTCATTGTTTCCTACCTTCGAGGACAGTGCTTCAAATATCACCAAAAAAAGAATATACCATCACTTTCTAAATGATCGATACATTGTACTTTTTCTTGTCTAGAGAACACACCCAATCTTCAATCATGATAGGGAAAACATGCTTTCTGCATACAACTAGTGTCCATTTAAGTTGTTTGTAGATAACAAACTACAATTAACTGTCACAGCAAGAGATTTTTAATAATGAAAAATTCCTAATGCCCCATCCTCCCATGCCTTGGGAACAATTTTTTTTTCCCATCTCACCCATGGGAGAACTGACTCTTCTTTTGAGCCTACTCATAGAAACCGAGAACATAGATTTCACATAGAATTCAGGATACCCTTCAGAATACTAATTTAATGAGGACCAACTTTCCAACTCTAGAAAGCCATCTAAAGCTCCATACCTTTAACCTCTTTTACAATTTCGCAATTAACCATTAAAAAGCATCTTTTCTATAGTTATTTGGTTTTAAGAAAAAAAAAAAAACCAATATTTTAAGTCAATATCAAATATTTCTTATTTTTTAATATTGAAATATTTTATTATAATCAATATTAAAATTAAAATAATTAAAATTAACATATATATATATCTATATAATTGATATCAAAATATATTAATTAACATGAATATCTCTTAAAAAAAAAATCAATTATTTCTTTCTTTTAACAGTAAAATATTTCATTGTAGTTAAAATGGTAATCATTTTATAATTTTTAAAAGTATACAAATTATACATTGTTTTTTTATTTTAATTATTGTTCATTTTATAATTAATATAAAATTATATTATTTTAATATTTTAATTATGGTGGAGAATAAGTATGGAATAGTTTCACGACCTCATTTACTTATAAAACCAAAAAAAACAAAAAACAAAAACAGAATTATTAATGTGTCTAATACTTTTAATTAAAAATTAAGCCCATATATATCCTATAAAAAAAATTGTTATTTTTAATAATAAAAAAACAATTGTAAATTGGTAGTTAAAAAAGATCACATACGCTTCTATACGCAATAAGCTTTCTTTCCTGTAGTAATGTCGCTACAGACGAGCATTGAAAGCCGTTATTCGCCATGAAAATCACGGACTTCTCGAAGTAAAGGCAAAGTACATGCGCCTCTGGACACCATAAGTTTTCTTTCATGTTGTAAGGTCGCGACAGACGAGCATTCAAAGGCGATATTCGCCATGAAAATCACGGCTTCTCGAAGTAAAGGAAAAGTGAGACGTAGAAGGGAACCAACCACACATTTCATTTCTTATTTATTTTTTATTAATATGATATTCGGACTAGATTGTTTCCGTCTAAATGACAGCTGGGCAATTGGAAATTGATGAAACACAAGTTTTAATTGTTTAACTTCTCACATCACTAAAATAAATATATAATTTAATAAAAAAATAAATATCTCATATTTAGAATATATAATTGAATGAAATGAAACAAATATATGTTAAATTTAATTAAAATAATACACATTAATAAATCATATAAAACCATTTTCACTTTAACACTTCAATATATTAAATTTTAAAAATAAAATGAAAATTGGAATAAGTTTCTAAATTGGAATAAGATTCTTTTAGTAGTAACAGTTATAATGGCATTCTATAAATATAATTTTAAGAATTTTATAATTAGAAATTTAATTAAATTTTTATAATATGTTTAAATTTTTGTCATATAGGTTAAATTATATGTTTGGGGAGAATAAGATTTGGTTAGATAAAAAATTAAATCATCTAGATTATTGTTCTTTAACAACATTAATATTTAAATGGAAATTTTTTCCTAAATGAATTTCTAATTAATATAATGTTTATTATTGAAATTTAACACTAATATGTAAAATATAACAATAATAATATAAACACAGATGTAGCAAGTGATGAGTGGGATCAAATCTCTTGTACACTTAAATTGTGTAGATTATATATAAAATTGTAATTTCAACAAATGTTTGCTAAATTTTAAACAGATTTGACACAAAAATATAACTAAAAAATGGCTAAAATATAGAATAGTAAGATTACTTGAAATGTTTTAACCATAATATATGATTTTTTTTATAAACTATTTATAATATATATGTAGTTGGCATTGTCCACACTAGAATGTTTTTTTCCTTATAAAATAATGCTAATTTTCATTAGTAAAATGAAACATTACATTCTTCCTATGCAACTATGTGGATTTTGATAGTTCTTTCTATGAAAAAAAATTAAGGAATAGGCAATTATCTTTTCCGTGATCAAATATATATAACCTAAAAAGGTATAAACAAAACCCAATTTGATTCCTACAACCTACCTATACCCACAACGTGAATTAGCGAGGTAGAAACAAATGAAGCACATAATTGTTCACATTTTTACAATGAGTAAACCAACCAACATCGTCCTTCTTCATGTATTGTAGATTGTTCCAATTAGCTATTTTATTTTCACAAAGGAATCACAGTAATACCTTAGCTTTTGCAATGCATTTAGGCTTCCAAATTATCTTCCACGACCACACTTGAACGTCCGACCTTTGAGAAGAGATAATATGAAGATATCCAAATTTAGAAGTGTAATCCTGGAAGGGGGAATGTATCTACAATAATGAATGCTCCCTAGCTTCAAACCACAAGTGAAGAATTCAAGGTTGAAATATAGTCTTGCCACTGAGCAACAAAGGCACTCAAAATATTCAAGTAAGCACTATCAACCCAACCTTGGGCCCAAATAATGGTGCACACATTGTCTTCCACCTGGTTAAGGATAACCATTTCTTTGTTATTTAGATAAGTGACCAGCTCGCGAGGGAGATGAAAAGGCTCCCCACATCCAACACATAAATACACCCCAATCTTTAAATTTTCATTGTTGCCTACCTTCGAGGCCAGTGCTTCATATATCACCAAAAAAAGAAGATAATATCACTTTCTAAATGATCTATATATTGTACTTTTTCTTGTCTAGAGAATACACCCAATCTTCAATCATGATAGGGAAAATATGATTTCTGCATACAACTAGTGTCCATTTAAGTTGTTTGTAGATAACAAACTACAACTAACTGTCACAACAATAGATTTTTTGTAAATAATGAAAAATTCTTAATGCCCCGTCCGATTTTTTGTAAATAATGAAAAATTCTTAGTGCCCCATCCTGCCATGCCTTGGGAACAATTTTTTTTCCCATCTCACCCATGGAAGAACTAACTCTTCTTTTGAGCCTAGTCATAGAAACCGAGAACATAGATTTCACATAGAATTCAGGATGCCCTTCAAAGTACTAATTTAATGAGGACTAACCTTCCAACTCTAGAAAGCCATCTAAAGCTCCATACCTTTAACCTTTTTTACAATTTCACAATTAACCATTAAAAAGCATTTTTCCTATAATTATTTGGTTTTAAGAAAAAAAAAAAACAAAACAAAAAACAAAAAAACCCAATATTTTAAGTCAATATCAAATATTTTTTATTTTTAATATTGAAATATTTTATTATAATCAATATTAAAATTAAAATATATATATATATATATATATAGATAATTATAATTATAGTTATAATTGATATCAAAATATATTAATTAACATAAATATTTCAATAATAATTAATAAATATTTAAGTAATTTCTTTAAATCTTATGTTGAATATTTCAAAATATAAAAATTATATATTTTTTATATTGAAATAATTTAAAAAAAATCAATTATTTTTTTCTTTTAATATTAAAATATTTCATTGTCGTTAAAATGGTAATCATTTTATAATCTTTAAAAGTATACAAATTATACATTGTTTTTTTATTTTATTTTAATTATTGTTCATTCTATAATTAATATAAAATTATATTATCTTAATATTTTAATTATGGTGGAGAATAAGTATGGAATAGTTTCACGACCTCATTTACTTATAAAACCAAAAAAAAAAAACAAAATTATTAATGTGTCTTATACTTTTAATTAAAAATTAGGTCCATATATATCCTATAAAAAAAACTGTTATTTTTAATAATAAAGAAACAATTGTAAATTGATCATTAAAAAGATCACATACGCTTCTATACGCAATAAGCTTTCTTTCTTGTAGTAATGTCGCGACAGACGAGCATTCAAAGCCGTTATTCGCATGAAAATCACGGACTTCTCGAAGCAAAGGCAAAGTACATGTGCCTCTGGACAGCATAAGTTTTCTTTCATGTTGTAAGGTCGCGACAGACGAGCATTCAAAGGTGATATTCGCCATGAAAATCACGGCTTCTCGAAGTAAAGGAAAAGTGAGACGTGGGGAGCCAACCACACATTTCATTTCTTATTTATTTTTTATTAATATGATATTCAGATTAGATTGTTTCCGTCTAAATGACAGCTCGGGCAATTGGAAATTGAGGAAACACAAGTTTTAATTTCATGAAGCCCAGTGGTTCTTCGCCCACCTTTATACAACAACAGTTATTAACCGAGCTCCGAAAGACACACTTCAGCGGTGTGAGCGGGGTTGTTCGGCTAGACGATGGAGAAATTGCGGGTTCTACTAATGAGATAGCGAATGTTCTGGGTAATGGCTACAGTGCTAGAAGGTATTAATTCTAATTACCCTCTGTTAATGCAGTAGGTAGATTAATCTAGAGAATACAGTAGATATTCAAAGTGCAGGTTTTAGAAGACTGACGATCAATGTTAGTCGGCAGCAAGTGGCGGTAGTCGGCCATTGTTGTTGAACCATAAATGTCAGTCGGCAGACTGCTATCGCATCTACGGCTGTCTCTGTATATAAATTTTTATGTTTGTTAATGCAATGATCAATTCTATGAGTCTTCCAGTTTCCGATATGGTATCAGAGCTGCGCAGCAGGAGCATGGTGAGTGCCGTGTGAGGCTCGGTGGTATGAGCTAAAGCTCTATGGTGTTGAGCAATGTGAAGAAGCGGTTGAGTTCCAAGTTCTGTGTGTAGTGTTTAGTCTTTGAGTCTTCGCTCTCTTTGATATGGTATCAGAGCAATATCTAATTTGGTATCAGAGCCGAGGGTTTCGGCTGAGTGTTGTAGAACTGTGAGATGAGGCCTGGTGTAGACAAGGCCAAGGACGTAAGTGGTCCAGTGGTGTTGGAGTGTGGGAGCTGTGCATGTGGTAGAGTTGTGTGCTCATCGATTTGGGAGTTGTGTGCTTTGTTGTTTGCGCTGATTGGTGAGAGTTGTTCGGCACGGGAAGGCCGCGAGACTCTGGCGTGAAGTTGCTCGTTGTGTTGAGTCTGGCATGAAAGCCGTGTTGTGTTAAGTTCTACACTCAGTGTTGACGAACGAAAGTGTTAAGGAGCTGAGAGGATTGTTGTGCCCATTATCGCTGTTGTGAACCTTAATGACTGAGAAATGTTAAAAGGGGGTGCAGTGTGATTATGCCTGGTTGATGTTCTTGAGTGTGGTCATGTGGATGGTATAACACTGTGTGAACATTTTTATATTCGACAATCTCTGCAAAGCAAGGAATAGTGGATCCCCTAGTGTTGGAAGCGCTTGTGACTGTTAAGTAGACATTGTTGTGTTGAGTGATCATTGTGTAAACGCTGTGTAGAAGCTGCTTGTTTGCTGTGTATGAGTTGCTTGTTTGCTGTGTAAATGCTACTCATTGACAAGCGTTTGGAGGACGTTTCATTGCTAGTGGGCTAAGTGCACAAATTCTTGGTGGTGAGCAGTGCCATGGAATATTGTGCGCAAAGTTAAGATTTGGAGGTTGTGTGTTTGCTTTGAAGATCTTGTGGTATTTGCTAACTCTTACAATTGTCTGCATCATCTTCGTTAAAAAGACTTTGGTTTGGTTCTGTGATAAAGAAATGCGCTTGTAGATTTTGGAAATTTTTAATAATGAAAAGTGCATGAGTGGTGAAAGTTTTCTGAGACCTCATCATTGATTTAATTTGAAGGTGAAATTGTTGTTGGATTAAGGCTGAAAGTATGTCTTTAGTTGACAATAGAGTAGCATGTGATAGTGAGGAAATTCCCTATGATGCAGAAACATATGAAGTGAAATTTGATGATAATTATGTGTCTCATCAAGAGTGGTTCAATCTCATGCAAGAAAAACATCTTGTTGATGAGTTGTTGTTTTGTAAGAAGAGCTGCCTACCTCCATATACAAATCAAATGTAGGACAACATGTTTGCAACAACAAAATTGGTGAAAGAGGTTGAAGACATAAATCAACCATGAAAGCAACGAAATATGAAGAAAGCAAAGCTCTTTCCAAAGAGCACGATGACAAAAATCAATATGGTTCGGTTTATGAATCTAACATTGTTTTTAAGTGTGCAGATATTGATAGCCGAGAAAAAGCAATAAAAGAAGAAATTGCAAGCATTAAGAACAAGCATAAGTCCCAAGACCCTGCAGCAATATTGAATACAAAGAATGTTAATCCACAATCAAGAAAGGAGAAGCTCCATGACTATTTTATGGCAAGAAAAGTGGCAAGAAAAGTGAAGATGAGGTTGCATCAACAAATAAACAAGAGTGGACCTTTTAACAAGAAAACAAAAATGAAATGTTTTGTTGTAAGCCTAGCTGAGACTTAGACCAGCAGGCATGACAAGTAAGAGTATAGTGTCTTGTATATTGTGCTATGATATATTTGTCATATGGTTGGAATTAAGGGGGAGTGTTGGAAGGTATTAATTCCAACTACCCTCTGTTAATGCAGTGGCTAGATTAATCTAGAGAATACATCGGATATTCAAAGTGCAGGTTCTAAAAGTCTGCGAACCATCAATGATAGTCGGCAGCAAGCGGCGATAATCGGCCATTGTTGTTGAACCATAAATGTCAGTCGGCAAATTGTTGTAACATCTATGGTTGTCTATGTTTATAAAGTTCTATGTTTGTTAATGCAATGATCAAGCTCTTCTATGAGTCTTCCAGTTTCTGATATGGTATCAGAGCGATATCCAATAAAAAAACAATTGTAAATTGATCATTAAAAAGATTACATACGCTTCTATACGCAATAAGCTTTCTTTCCTATTGTAATGTCGCGACAGACGAGCATTCAAAGCCATTATTCGCATGAAAATCACGGACTTCTCGATGTAAAGGCAAAGTACATGCGCCTCTGGACACAATAAGCTTTCTTTCATGTTGTAAGGTCGCAACAGACGAGCATTCAAAGGCGATATTCGCCATGAAAATCACGACTTCTCGAAGGAAAAGTGAGACGTAAAGGAGAACCAACCACACATTTCATTTCTTATTTATTTTTTATTAATATGATATTCAGATTAGATCGTTTCCGTCTAAATGACAACCGGGGCAATTGGAAATTGAGGAAACACAAGTTTTAATTTCAGGAAGCCCAATGGTTCTTCGCCCACCTTTATACGACAACAGTTATTGACCGAGCTCCGAAAGACACACTTCAGCGGTGTAAGCGGGGTTGTTCGGCTAGACGATGGGGAAATTGCGGGTTCTACTAATGAGATAGCGAATGTTATGGCTAATGGCTAATGTTATGGGTAATGGCTACAGTGTAGTTGGGTATTGGAGTAATGAAGCTAAGCTCTCCAAACAACTCCCTCTGGTGCATTATCGCCGTCCAGCCACCATAATACTATCGACAATCTTAAAACTGTCATTTGGCCCGGTGGATCTACAGAAGTGCGTTGTGGTTGGGAGCAGCCAACCAGTTGCAAGAGATTGAAAGCTCCCAACCAGTTGTAAGAGATTGAAAATTGGAGTTCCCATAAAACATGGGTTCACTGAATTTGTCACAATTGCATTTGACATGAGCTGTAACCGAAACAACGTCACTGGTTTATGTATAGACGTATTTGAGGCGATTGTGATTAGACTCGATTATGCATTGCCTCTTGATATCATTGCCTAATGGGACGATAACCATACACACTACTAAGATGACCTTGTCTATCAAGTTTATCTGAAAGTGTCTTCTATGATTCCTTCTAATTCTTCTCATCAACAAGAATTCAACTCCGATCGATATTGATTTGAAGATTGGTCGGCAAAAATTTGATGCATTTGTGGGCGATATCACAATTTTAACTAAATCACTACCACATGATATGGTGTTTTAGGACAAAAGTTTGGGATAAAATAATACTTTCCTATCCAGTGGTATTCTTAATTTTTATTTATTTTAATCAATATTTTTTTTTTGGGGTGACATTTCGAGTTGAGCCCAACGATGGCACCTATATAATTTTTCTATTCATTTCTTTAATGACGTTTAGGGGGAACAAAAAGATGGAGCATATATCATTATTTTTGTTCGTTTTTTTTGGGCGACATTTCGAAAGGGAGTGGAATGATGGTATTGTTAGAAATTGTAATTACTCTTTTATGAGGCGTTAGTTTTAATTAGAGAATTAGTTAAATGAGTATTAAGTGTTGAGCTTTGAGTCACGTAGAAGTAGAGTGATAGATGAAGAGTTAAGTGGAGTTTATATTTAGATTGTGAGTGATGGATGAAGAGTTAAGTGTAGTGCATATTTAGAGTGTGAGTTAACTGATTTAAGTGTGCGCATATCAAGATATTTTAAGCAAGTTGCTAGTTGGAAAAGGTTAAATACTAACCCTTCACCTGGTTCATTTTAAGAATCATGTTGTGTGTGATCAATAGAAGAGCAACTCGTGTGATTTGTGTGTGAATTTATGTATTTTCTGTTGTCTCCTATGTCTTTCCAACAAATTAGTATCAAAAAATATTGCAAAAAGCCAAAAAAAAAAAAAAAAATTAGCCGCAATGCGAGTGAAAACAAAAAGAATAAAAAATTTCCCCGTGATGAATTCTATAATGCAACCTCATAGAAAGCATTATAACGCACTAAAGCTCAGTAGGAAACAGCCTTAACCGTCGCAAACTTATGCACAAGTCAAACTTATATTCATAGCGTTAGAGGGCTAACACGTGACTTCACTGTGGTGGAAGGCGTAAGCAGGGAGCACATCATAATAAGTGGAGCGTTACTAAAGCAAAGTGGGAATTTATTTTTAAAAGGTACGAAGACACAAAGCGATAAGTGGGAGCATAATAAAAAGGGCAAGGGCAAGACAATTTGTTAAGGAGTCGTGTAAGTTTTGAAAGGAGTATATAAAAAGTTTTTTTTTTAACTCCAAAAGTTTTAAAAAAATACATGGAGTGGGCTGGGAATTTCTGATAATTCCAGAACAAAATGAACAGAGAAAAATGCTCTGTTTTTAGCATAGTAGAACAACAAAAAAATTTGTTTCCAGAGAACAGAGATTCACACCCATAAAATAACTTGTATTCATTAATAGAAAACAACTGTTACATAAAAGAAATCTTCCTTTAACAGAGGAATTACACCAAAAAAACGCCTCATAGGTAGTCTATGAACTTCACTCTGTCTGTCCCTGGAAATCAACACTGATGTCTGTAAACATTTTTTTACTTTACTTGTTACATACGCGGTGCTGCATATTTTTCATTACATATGCCCAACAAAAAAAAAATCACACGCTGCTGCGCTACATTGCAGAGGGATTAACACTACTACAACTCTGTTTCTACGCTGCTACGTATTACATACTCCAGAACAACAAAAAAAACATAGCTTGACTTTTTGTTTTACCTGTGCCCTAAAACAGACTCCCGTGAGAATAAAAAACAATAAAATTAAATTCTACCTACATTTACCAACCACGGTAAATTCATTAAATGCTTCATTGATGAACGATGGCGGTCAATGGAAAATTTCACTTCACGTCAACTAATAAATGCTCCAACGTGCAGATCTGTACATCAACCGTTGATGTCAATCGGACGGTTGTCAGCAATTCCCCGGAGGTCCCTTTCAACCGAGCTTTACGCAGCGAGGAAAATGGTTTTGGAAAACAGCTACGGACACGTTTTAGTTGATGGGTATGCTCACTGCCCCCTCGAGGAATACCAGCGTTCATGAAAGGCGGTGCGAGGAGACCCATGGCGGTTTCGCATCGTTATACAGAAGTTGAAATTAATATTTCAACACTCGCCTTTGATTTCAACTGTTGGGTTATCAGTTATACCCAGACACTTCCTCAAAAACTCAAAACTTTTCTGCCCCAATGGTTTGGTCAGAATATCTGCAACCTGTTCTTGAGTTCTGCAGTATTGTAAAACAATTTCTCTTTTTTTTACCAATTCCCCGATGTAATGAAACATTGTGTCAATGTGTTTCATTCTCTTATGAAACATAGCATTCTTGGATAATGCAATAGCTGAGCTGTTGTCACAAAAGATCACAGTTCCTTTTGTTTTCTCTTGGCATAAACTTCTTAACATCTTTCTCATCCAAATTGCTTGACATGCTGCTACTGTAGCTGCCACACATTCTGCTTCTTCCTTGAGCATTTGCTGGACTGTTTCTTCCACCTTTGTTTTGGCTTCTGCCTCTTCGAAATGAACAAGGTCATCAACATGACGATATAAAGCGAACAAAGAGTTCATACCTTCATTTGCTGCCTCTTGTTCATAAATGTCACTTAAATTTCTGAACTTCTTACCTCTTTCATTTGGTGTACAAGTGCTTGAAGAAGCACTTGAATTTCCTCCTTGTGGTGTGCTTGGAGAAGCACATTCATTTCTCCTCAAGGGTGTCTCTTGCTGCCCTTTTGTTGGTGCTGTTGTTTGGGGATATATTTCAGCCATCTCCTCATTATCTTCATGATGTGACAAAGAGTTTTTAACATTCACTGTTTTCTCTATGCTTCCATCCCAAGCTTCCACCTCAATGAACTGAACATCTCTACTCACAATAAGCTTCTTGGTGGATGGGTTATACAACCTGTAAGCTTTGGATTCCTCATTGTATCCAATGAAAATACATTTCTCCCCTTTGCTGTCCAACTTCTTCCTTAGTTGATGTGGAATGTGTGCATAAGCCACACATACAAAAACTTTCATGTGGGTGACTCCTTGATTTGTCCCACTCCATGCTTCTTCTGGCACTCTATTCATGACTGCTTTTGTAGGGCATCTATTCAAAATGTACGCTGCATAGTGTACAACTTCAACCCAATAATCATTTGGAAAATGCTTTGCCTTTAACATATTCCTCGCCATATCCATGATTGTCCTATTCTTTCTTTCGGAAATTCCATTTTGTTGTGGGGTGTACCTAGTGGTAAACTGCTTTTGAATTCCATTTTCTCTACAAAAATGTAGAAGTTCTTTGGAGATATACTCACCTCCTTTATCAGTTCCTAGAACTTTGATATCCAGCCTACTTTGGTTTTCTACAAGTGCCTTGAAATTGAAAAATCTTTCAAACACTTCACTTTTGTTCTTCAGGAAATAAACCCAAGTTTTTCTAGTAAAATCATCAATGAATGTTAGAATATAGTGGCTGCCTGCAAGTGATAGAGTTTTCATCTGTCCACATAAATCTGAGTGGACAATCTCTAAGGGTGCTTTTGCCCTTATGCTTTTCCTAGATGGGAAACTTTCTCTGTGTTGTTTCCCCAAGATACAACCTTCACAAAGGCTATCTGGTTTCTCTATCAATGGTAATCCTCTTACCATTCCTTTTCTATTCAACAAGTTAAGACCTCCAAAGTTGAGATGTCCAAATCTCAAGTGCCACAACCAATTTTCATCTTTTGGTTCGCTTTGGAAAGCCTCTTGAGTCACCGCTGCTATTGTTTCTCTATTTTTTTTAATCTGCTTTCATCTTGAGAGGGAACATCCTGTTCCTTGTCATCTTTACTTCATCAATACATTGTTTGCTGGGTGTTTTATCCATGATGGTGTATACATCATCCACAAAGAAAACATTTTACCCCTTTTGAATAAGCTGTCCAATACTTAAGAGGTTACATTTCATTCTAGGAACATAATAAACATCTGTTATGGTTTTCTTTTCACCTTTCTTTGTTAAGACATTTACTTCTCCTTTTCCCATAACAAAAACTTTATTATCAGTCCCTAGTGTGACTTGTGACTTCACACTCTGATCTAACATAGAAAACAGGGCTATGTTTCCTATCATATGGTTACTGCAACCAAAGTCTAGAAACCATACATCTGCACTCTTTTCTTCAGCCATATTACAGGCTAAAAACAAATTATTTTGGCTGATATTTTCTCTACTGAAATTTGCATTAGTTCTATTATTTATATCATGCTGATTCTTCCTACATTCATTTGCATAATGCCCATATTTTTTACAATAGTGACATTGGACATTGGATTTATCATACCTTTGTCCTTGAGCATGATGTTGTCCACTTTGTTGGATGCTGCCTTGGCCTTGATTCTGATTTGGATTGCTGCCTCTTCCTTTCTTGTTTCCTCTGCCTTGACATCTTCCTCTTCCAAAGAACATCTGGGTTTTAAAGGCATGTTCTAGAGATGATTTTTCATTTCTACTTAATCTTTGCTCATGTGCTATCAGTGATGCCTGTAGTTCATCAACTGAGAACTTTGTGAGACACTTTGTCTCTTCTATGGTGGTGACAATAACATCGAACCTTGAGGGTAGGATCCTCAATAGTTTCTCCACAATCCTCCTTTCTTCAAGAATCTCTCCATGAGACCTTATTTTTGTGACCAAACCAATCACATGTGTGAAGAATGAGTCAATATTATCTGACTCCTTCATGCAAAGACTCTCAAAATCTCTCCTCAGCATCTGTAGTTTTGTTGTCTTCACTTTCTCCATGCCTTGATAAGCCATCTTGAGAGTTTCCCATGCTTGTTTGGATCTCTTATCTGCTGCTATCCTTGGAAACACACTCTCATGCACTGCTTGATACAAAAAGTAAAGGGCTTTAGAATCCTTCTTCCTATTGCTCTTCAATAGATCTTTCTCTGCCCGAGTTAAATTATTAACTCATTTTCATCTACTGGTTCTTCAGAACCATCCTCAAAAATTCCAATAAGTCATGGGAAGCAAACAAAGCTTTCACAGTTATTGCCCAATAGTCATAGTTTTTCCCATTAAATTGTGGGAGCTACGTATTACAGATACCCATGCTAGTGTTGACTCCAGCCATTCTTACACTCCTTAACTATGTTTCAAAATACTTGACTATGTATTTAAAATAAATAACTGTATACCTTGGATTCTTTCTTGACTGAGTCTTCACTTTGTTGGAGAAGCTGTTGCAGCAAGAAATCTTTCCCTCAGCTTTCTTGACACCTTCAAAGAGCCTGGACAAGCTCCAATACCATGTTGGGAATTTCTGATAATTCCAGAATAAAATGAACAGAGAAAAATGCTCTGTTTTTAGCACAGCGGAACAACAAAAAAAATTGTTTCCAGAGAACAGAGATTCACACCCATAAAATAACTTGTATTCATTAATAGAAAACAACTGTTACATAAAAGAAATCTTCCTCTAACAGAGGGATTACACCAAAAAAAAATGCTTCAAAGGCAGTCTATGAACTTCACTCTGTCTCTCCCTGGAAATCAACACTGCTGTGTGTAAACATTTTTTTTACTTTACTTGTTACATACGCGCTGCTGCGTATTTTTCATTACATATGCCCAACAAAAAAAAAAAAAATCGCGCGCTGCTACGCTACATTGCAGAGGGGTTAACACTACTACAACTCTGTTTCTACGCTGCGGCGTATTACATACTCTAGAACAACAAAAAAAAACATAGCTTGACTTTTTGTTTTACCTGTGCCCTAAAACAAACTCCCGTGAGAATAAAAAACAATCAAATTAAATTCTACCTACATTAACCAACCACTGTAAATTCATTAAATGCTTCATTGATGAATGATGGTGGTCAATGGAAAGTTTCATTTTACGTCAACTAATAAATGCTCCAACGTGCATTTATGTACATCAACCATTGATGTCAATCGGACGACTGTCTGCAATTCCCCGGAGGTCCCTTTCAACCGAGCTTTACGCACCGGGGAAAATGGTTTTGGAAAACAACTCAAAGCACGTGTCAGTTGATGGGTATGCTCGCTGCCCCCTCAAGGAATACCATCGTTCGTGAAAGGCGGTGCACGGAGACCCATGACGGTTTTGGCGTCATATTAAAGTGTTTTCTTAATTGGTGAAGGGGTTTATTATAAATATTTTTGTTTTTATATATAAATGAATTTTATAAAAATATTTTTTTATATATAAAAAATAATTAAGAGCTTTTATCAAAGGGTTTATAAAGTTTTTTTTATCGGTAACAGAATTTAGGGTTTTGTGAAGTCTGTCTACAAAATTATTTGGTTTTTTGTTAAACATGCCAATTTTTAAGTGAAGATTGTGCCTTAAGGGGGTGCATATTGAAAATCATTTTTTTTTTCGGGAGCGATATGGAATATAGCCTCATGCAATCAAGAAAGAAACTATAAGGCAAAAGAAATACCACAGTCATGGGTCGCAAAGCACAACTGAAGCATATTAAGAAAAGAAATAAAAAAGAAGAGGCAAACATCATTGCCATGGATAAAGAGGTTTGGGCCATAGCTGAGGAACTGAGATGTCAAGCACAAGACAAAGAAGGAATCGAAGGTGATTGGTGTAGCTTTGATCTACTACCACCTCATATGTTTACAAGTAAATATTTTGATCATTGGGTTATCAAGAGGTTAACTTTTCTTCGAGCTAAAGAGTTAACTGAGTACGAGTCTAATAACCCATATGATGAAGTATGTGATGCTTTAGCATTGAATTTTATAAAATGGGAATTGGATGAGAAGTGTTTGTGCAAGGTAGCAAAAGCTACAACTTCCAAGGAAGAATGGAAGATATTGGAAGCAGAGTTTGGCACAAAGGAGAGTGACGTGAAACAATAGGTCATGTGACAAGAAAAGAAGTCAGCTGCAGATATGAGAGTAGATGAGCAAGACTCTGAGAGGAAAAAAGAGATTGGAGAATTCCACTCAAAAGTGGATGATGGTTATCGAGACCATAAAATTGAAACCCATTATGAAAGCATGAAAATGGATAAAGAAGATGCAAGAAAGGTTGCAAAGACAGAAGAAGGAGTCTCTATGCGTGACGCAGAGAAAGAGCGTATTAGTGCTCACGGAATCCATTGTAACGTGGATGATGTAGATGATGGTGAATCCCACTATGGTGAGACACATGTGGATGATAACTGCAATGTTAGATGTGAATTGGTGAATCCAACAACAGCTAATGGATTTAGTGAACTTGAAACTATCAGCAAACACGTGCATGTTCAGATATCCCACAATAGTGTGGATGAACATTACGTTGATGATATGTGTGGTTTATTTTTTGAAATAGGGAATGATTGTGGAAATATGGTAAGCGCCACGTTTGATGAAGCATTGAAGGTTGAATCTATCTCTGTAGCAGTAATATATGAAGTAGTTGGAACTGCTCATGTAATAGTACATGATCTAGCAGTAGTTGATGATCAAGAAGAGGATCAAGTGATTGAATAGTTTTTAATGAGAATATCCACTGACCAGATAATAGTGGTACATAGTTTCAGTGAAGTTGAAAATAAGTTAGAGAAGGAAGAGGTAGAGCAGGAGGTTCTCATCAAGAGCAAAATAAATATTATTTTAACATTGTTTTTGAATATGCAGGTGTTCATAATAGCATGGGACCATAATTTGAAAACAAGGTTGTTAATAAATTTGATGCAGATTTGAAACCAATAGAACAAATTGAAGCGAGTCTTAAAGAAGTAGTTGGAGTAAAATAATTGAACGAAATGGTGAACGATGATCTTGAGTGTGAAAATTATAAGAAAAAAGCAGCAGTACTTGATAATGAAAGTGAAAATAATGATATGGATTTTTCTGAAGACAAACATGAATGAGTTGAAACCATTTTTTAGCAATGGAGTCAAGAAGAGATAAGATTATGCTATTAAGAAATATGGAAGAAAGAAACTCAAGAATATAAAGCACAAAAAGAAAAGAAAAAAAAACAGTTTGAAGATGCAAAGTTATGGCAGCAGTCCATAGTTGAACGAATATTTGAAGAGGAAGTTGTAGAAGACATGATCGAATTATTTTTCAGAACAAGTTCAAGACAAGTCAAAGAAAAATTGCAGAAGCAACAAGTGAATAAAACCTACAACAAGAACTTTCAACACAGAATGAAGCAATTTTGAGGATATAAAATTTGAAAGAAGAGAAAAATAAAATGCAATATTGTGAAAGTCTTGAGTCATTGTAAGCCTAGCTGAGAGATAGACCAGAAGGAATGTTTCAATGATAATTGATTCAAGTTAAGTCATGTTGGAGTTATGTTAAGTCATACGGTCATAATTAATGGGGAGTTTTGAAATTGTAATTAGTCTTGTATGTCGAGTTGGCTAAAATTAAAGAGTTAGTTAACTGAGTGTTGAGTGTTGAGGGTTGAGCATTAAGTCAAGTCGAGTGATGGATGAAGAGTTAAGTGTAGTCCATATTTAGAATGTGAGTTAACTGAGTTAAGTGTGTCTGCATGTCAAGATATTTTAGGCAAATTCCTAATTGGAAAAGGTTAAATACCCTTCATTGGGTTCATTGAAAGAATCAAGTTTTGTGTGATCAATAGAAGAGTCATAGCTCATGTGATTTATGTGTGAATTTATGTATTGTCTCTTCTACCTTTCCAATACGCACCTTCATGATTTTTTCTATAATTAAAGGAATGAGTGGAGGGAATGATATGATAGTGCCTTGTCACTAGATTGATTTGCAAGAGAGTAGGCTATAGTATTTTTAAACGAAAGCAAAAAAATGAAGAGAAACACGGAGATTTCTACAAGCGATAGGATACTATTCCTCCTAGAGGGTTTATCAGGATATGCTAAGCCTTACATTCCCTCTACCTTGTGCCAATCTTTCCTTCAAAAAATATTATATGCCTTATCGACCCTCTCTATGGAATAAGGACTCCCAGGATCATAGCTTGGGATTTTCAATGGCAGGAAAATCCGTCATTGATTCCCACTACTTCCTACTTCCTTCCCTCCAAAATTATTCTACCTCTCATCTAGACAAGGCTCTCAGGGCGCAAAATCTTCTCTTGCCATCCATGGTGTGTATTATAAACCTCATCTTGACATGGCTATCGGGGCCACATGATCTCCACTTGACATCCATGGTGTGTAGAGTCTAGAACGAAGTGCTCACACGAGAAGCCCAAGACCTAAAGATTGGGTACCATGCACTCCTCCATTTTCTCATTTTTTGCTTCGAATACGTCAAGCACTTAAATCTCTTTAAGTGAAGGGATCAATTACATGACCAAGGTCTCTTGTTAGGCCCAATCCATTAAAAACATAATTACTTTATGACTAAGGAACCCTCAAAAATCACATGAATGTATTTCAAATCTATAGTTTTTAGGGTTCGTTAATTATTGTACTCTACTGAGGGATGTTTCCTTGACTTCCATAGCTAATTTGCATGATTTAGGTTTTGATACCTTGACTAAGGTTTGCAAAGGGCTCAATGCTATCAACCTTGTGAATTGTATGAATTTGTTTGTTAATGCCTTGGAAAGCTTTAAAACTGTGACAATATCCAATAATTTGGTTTACATGGATGTTTTGTTTTCAATCCATCTTGTTTGATAAACATAGTTGACAATTATCCAATGATTCTTAGGTTCTCAATTGATCTTCAACCATTTATCGGCATTACCCTAGTTGTCCACTCGCTCTTGCAATATGCATGCCCTGTCTTTATAGGTTTGAGATACAAACTTGTGGAAATGATTCATATAATGTCAAATGCCTACTCTTTCTCATGGATTCTATGGGGAATGCTATTTTGACTACGTGGCACAAGGTACATTTACTTTATTTTATGAAGAGCAATCTCTTGTGCAAGCAACACATTTTATAGGTTTTCTTATGTTGACTAAAAATAGTTTGATGGTTTACGAGAGGTTGAGATTTATATCATGTCATTTTAATGGTGAGTTCACAAGATTGAAAATCCATAACATATGTCACAGGCTGTGAGAAAAATTGAAAATCTTCTTACAAGCCCAACAATGACAAGGTAACACAAACAACTGAATATGGATCCAAAGAGTAGTGACTATAGAGACATTGGAATTTATTATAGAAAAAAAGATCACGTCCATCTTCCATCACACACTCAAAACTTACCAATTCCATCTCCCTTCCATTGCCCTTCCATGCATTTACCTTTTCATCCACTTCATCTGAGAAATCATGAGCACCACCAATCCGATCATCATAGGGACATAGATTAAAATGCATGTTGTCGATTTCTCTTTGTTTCACTCTATGAGAATGGCCAACAATGCAATTGTCGGTCATTCTCATAGAAGGAAAGACAGAGGAATGATGTATTTCTACCTTAACCCTCCTTTTGCAGTTTGATGTTAGCGACCACCTTCTTACGCTTCTCTACTTGTTCATGACAATAGGAAAATGAAATAGAGTTATCTTGAGACATAGAAATCTCATTCCCATGATATCAAGAGTTTTGAGCAGTCCTGACGATATGGATCGAGGGGAGAATATATGTCTATGCATCAACTTGTGGTTTCCTATTTTTGAGTTTTTCTATACACTTTCTTGCTTTGCAATTAGGAGTACCATGGTCATCCTGCCAAACCTAATTTGGTTGAACTAATTTTGGCCATACAGTAGTATAGACTGATGTCCCTAGCTTCTACTACACCTATTTTTTTTTTCTTTACATAAGTCTCCTATTGTCGTCAGTTACAATTCCAATTCCCTTCACACGATCAACTATGGTGGAGCACCTTTTGGCTAAGAAGTCATTCACAACTTCACTGCTTTATTTCTAACTATTCAAGTTCAATTGTTGGTACTCATGCCTAATTCCAAAATTTCCTATTTTTAATCAATTTTACATTTATTTCGGTTTTTCATCACCCTTGAGCAAGGTTGAAATTGTAGCTACCTGTTTATCACATGATACATTCAGTATTCCACTTCAACATCTTCCCTGTTTGAAAATCTTTATCATCACATGTTAAGTCAGTTCCCATGGTTAAATGATAGAATTTCATTAGTGGCGCTGTATATATGTTGATGAAAAACTATTCCTCATTTATAAGACATTTTTTCTATCAGTTATCTACATTATTCTTATGTATGGTTCAGGCAAAATTTTCTCAATTCTCCAAAATACATAACATGGTTGATTTTGTTTGAACTTTCCATTTTCCCCAAATGAGAAAAAGACTATTTTTGTGTATGTGTGTGTGTGTGGCTATATAAATGTATCCTTGTGTTAAATAAGAGCTTGATTGAAGGTATTTATTGTATGTAAGGTTATGGATTGGCAATGTCCTTGATAGTAATTGATGAAGAAAGCAGACATTATGGAACAATCAGCTTGCTTGCAGCTCATGTGAAAGCTAAAGTGGTGGACACAACTATAGGCAAAGCTATGATTCACAATGACAAAGGGGAGATTTTTTTATGAGGTCCTATGATCATGAAACATATTTTCAGGCTGTCATCTCATTTTCCCATTGGATACTACTTTAAGAGCATTTAACAAAATTGTAGACTTGGTTTATTTCAGTATGTTTTTCATTTTTATTTTTATTTTGGGAGAGTGATTTAAATAGTGTTAATAACTTTCATCACTATGAGAAAAATCTTAAACAATTATAACACGATGATAAAAATCACAAGTAACAAATGAAACTTGTGAGCAAGAATCACTGCATGGCTGCCTAGTAAACATGTTGTTCCCCAAGCCCAAAATAACCTTAAAGATTTAAGTGCATTTGTCATTGTGCAATCCAACAAGTTGGTTTGTCTCCCACAAGTGCACACGTTGTGCTTTTGTAAAATTTTAAGGCCATATGTTCTATATTTTTTGTAGCCACAAGAATCATCTTTGAAGCAGGAATAGTATTCCCAAAATAATGAATTTACCTTTCGAGAAAGTGATCCGTGTAGGCATTCATATAGCTCCAAAATAGTTACTTTAATATGATGTCATAATAGTATCTTATATAGATTTATTTTCCCCATCTTTTTCCTAGAAATGATAGATGAAGGTTTCAACTACTCCTAGTAGGTTATTTTGTCAATGCTGAAGAAATTTTTTCAATTCTAGGCTCGAAAGGATGGAAAAAAAATGGGGATCTATGTTACATCGATGAGGAAGTGATGCAGGAGCATCCAGCTAAGGGTACGATGACTGGGTGTTTAGTCTCAGCTAAGGAGGACAAGTTCATTATCGTTTGGTTTCATTTATGTTTGTTGATCAAAACATTGTTTAGGAACTTATTTTTATTTCATTATTAGTTAAGGGATATCTAGGAACAGTACAGTTAGATTAGGGTCGTTACTGCCACACTGTTTTGTCTTTTTGTTCATTTATCTTACAACTATATTTTCATTTAAAAATATATATTGTATATCTTACAGCACAAGAAAACCCGAAAAGACCAAAATGGTTACCAATCGTGTAACTGTAGAAGCAACTGAAGAATAACTGTGAACAGTTTGGGTAACTGTATGAAAAGAATACAAAATCCAATGTAATACATTTTTGAAGGGGTTCGATATAGCAGCACAAAAAGATAATACATAAATAGACAATTTACAAAACCTGAGCATTTGAATCCATCTGTTATAAATAGTCTGTGATTTATTTCCTTTCTCTTTTTTCTAACTACTATTTGTAACAAATAGAAAAGGGTTTTACATTTATTTATTACCAGAATTATAAATTCAGAATTTGAAATGACAAAATAAGAGACCTAGCGTTGTCAGAGAAGCGAACTACGTGGTTCCAGCAACAGTAGAAAATTTCAAATTTACGAGTGCAAGCAACAGTTATAGAAATCGGCCAACAAACGAAGTCATCGAAGAATGTATACATGATAGAGGTAACCATGAGCATTTAAATAAAAAACTTTTCTTTTCTATTTATAGGCAAACTAAGCTAACACTAGCATGCCAAAGTTGCAATTGAAAAGTGCTTGAGACCCATAACAGCAAGGCCGAATAATTTCTCTCTTTAGAAAAAGTAAACAACGAAGTTAGGGTTTGAAACCCTGAATTGCTACAGCATTGAAAAAGAAGGAGAAATTATATACAACAAGGCTTGAAGGCCATTTGAAATTAAACAACAGATGGCAGTAACAAAGTCTTAGTTCCTAACCCAACAACCAACTATACCAGAAAAGGAACTGACATGGAAACACTCAAACAAGAAATACTGAAACAGGGAGTGACCCTACCGATTTCATTTAGGAGGAATCCAAGTGACGGTCCAACCAGGCGCCATCCCCAACCTGCAAAGAGACAACAAAAGTTTATTAGAGTTGGCATTCTAAAGAATAAGGAACCGAATGACAAACAATAAGGAAGAAAAAAACCACAAATGAATTTACTAGGAGGTTAGACAGTGCCGGATGAATGAAATCGTATTTGGGTTGTAGCCACAAGAGGGAGCCCTGCTCGCAAGGAGAGGCTACCATTAATACTTAAGTAGAGCCGGGCAAATCAACTATAGCAAGGAAGAAAAAACTCATCTTTCCACAGTCGAAGAAAGGGTCCATTGTGACCACAACCTACAATCATAAAAAAAAAAATCAACATGTCAACCAGAGAAATAGCCACAGAAAAGAACTAGAAATACATCTAAAGAATCCCAGTAGAATGAGACAAAACAACAGTAGAAAGAGTAGTGACTACGAAGAAGAGTAAAGGGCCAGAGGAATAGAGTAAACCCTCTCATGAAGTCAACGAATCCACCAGCATAGTAACCAGGGAAAACTGACCAGTAGCAGAAGAGGAAGAGTGGACAGAGTTGTACAGCCACCAGAGAAAGGAGTCCATAACCGAGCGCAGCAGAGCACCAGTTGCAAGCTCGTTACAGCCACAGACACTATCAACAGAAAGAGTCATCACCACGAGCCAGGAGGAAAATGTGTTAAAGTGATGTGTATGCAAGGGTTAGGGTTTCGCCAAAGAGCGGGAAGGAGAACCCCAACGAAAGAACAACTGTCCTCTCACTCACTAGTTTACGAGCAATGAATTCTACCATCAATACAAACAACAAAAATATCTACCCTAATCAGCTAAAGTACTGTTAATTGTAATTATGTTGACCTGAACTTTAAGATAAGCATTGATTAATTAACACTAATCCTCCAGCAAAGGGTTGGTCCCATCATATTCTGGTATCAGAGATAGGTTTTGGAGTTTTCCTGAGAAATGGAAGTTGGAAGATGAGGTCATGGAAGAGGTCCTCGGAGAGTAGTAGAGGAAGGATTGTGGGAGGAAATTAGGATCCTTAATGCCCGTTTGGAGGTAGTTGAAGCAGGAAGGAGAAGGGATCTGGAGGTAGGATATGACAGCGAAGAAGAAGCTATAGTTGCAATAGATGGATCGAATGAGGAAGGGCCGGAAATTAGATTGTTCAGGTCAGTCCTATTGGCTAGCAGCAAGCCTAAGCCAGAGATTCCAAATTACGATGGCTTCTTATCCACAAAAGTTCTGTTGGACTGGATCAGTGAATTGGAAAAATATTTCGAGTGTGAAGAGGTCAACGAAGATTAGAGAGTTAAGTTCACTTCCACAAAGCTGAAAGGACACACAGCCTTGTGGTGGGACAGTGTCCAACTGGGAAGAAGAAGGATGAACAAGTTGCCAATAAAGAAATGGCCAAGAATGGTGGCCATGATGAAATGCAGATTTTTTCCCAAAGATTACTGGATTGCACTGCATCGGCAAGTGCAGAATCTGAGGCAAAAAGGGATGATAGTGAGAGAATATACTAAAGAATTCTACCGGGTAAATTTAAGAACTGGTTACACAGAGGACACCCCGGAAAAAATCGCAAGGTATGTAAATGGAAAGAGGTTGGAAATATTAGATGAGATAAGCATTCTTTCCCCAAAAAATATAGAGGAAGCCTACCAGAGTGCCATGAAGGTGGAGGAGAAGATCACCAGAAAATAGAATTCTAGGAGAGGATGGGGAACCGATAGAGGAAGAGGACAATCCTATCGCAGAGGAAGAACTGCCAATAATAGTGAACAGGGTAGCAGTTCCAAGACTTCAGGGACAACATAAAAAGGAGATAACACTAGAGGCGGAAGGCCATATTGGAGAGGAAGAGGAAACGGCTGAGGAAGGGGAGCTGCCTATCAGTGCTACAGGTGCCACAAGTGGGGGCACAGGTCTTTTGAGTGTCCTGAAGCGGAACAAGCTCGTCAAAGAGGAGTGTATGTTGCATAGACAGAGGAAGTAGAGGCACCACCCCAGGAAGCAGAAAATGTGCCGGAAATAGGGGAAGCCTTAGTTCTAAATAAAGTGTTGTTGAAACCAGCTAAGGAGACAGCTGAACAAACTCAAAGGAAGGCATTATTCTGAGGAGTTTTTAAGTCGTATGGAAAATGCTGCAAGTTGATTATCGACGGTGGGAGCAAAAATAATATGGTTTCCATAGAGATGGTAGAGAAGTTGGGTTTGAAGCGGCTGAAGCACCCCACTCCCTACAAGGTATCGTGGTTGCAAAAAGGCCATTAGCTGTTGGTTGACGAATAGTGTGAAGTTGAGTTCCATATTGGTAGGTATAATGACAAGGTTGTTTGTGATATTATGCCAATGGATGTATGTCATATACTGCTAGGAAGGCCATGGCAATATGACCGGAAGGTAGTGCATGATGGGAAGAAAAACTGTTACAAGTTTGTCGAAGATGGGATTAAGCACACACTTGTGCCCATCAAGGAGGAGGAGGTAGCAGAAACAAGTGGGACGAAAGTGTTACTAATGGGTGGAAAACAGTTTTTGAAGCAGACTGAAGATAGTGAAGTGAACTATGCTATTGTGAGAAGGGAAAAAATAGTGTTGTTGCACACATAAATGTCTGATTTACCTGCAGAAATTCAGAAAATGCTGTAGGAATTCAATGATATTATAGTGGATGATTTACCAAATAAATTGCCTCGTAAGAGAAGTATCAATCATCACATTGACTTTATACCTGGAGCAAGTCTACCAAACAAGGAAACATACCGGATGAGCCCCAAAGATAACGAGGAAATAAAAAAACAAGTGCAGGAATTACTAGATAAAGGGTTGATAAGGGAGAGTTTGAGTCCCTGTGCAGTTCTGACAGTTCTCACTCCCAAGAAAGGAGGAGAATGGCGAACGTGCACAGATTGGATGGCCATCAATAAGATTACCATCAGGTACATATTTTCATTCCCATGGATGGACGATATGATGGACCGCCTGAGCAGGGAAGCATACTTCTTGAAGATTGATCTAAAGAGTGGTTATCATCAGATTCAAATTAGGGAAGGGGATGAGTGGAAGACAACCTTCAAGACCAATGAAGGGATGTATGAGTGGCTAGTAATGCCATTTGAATTAAGTAATTCCCCTACTACCTTTATGCGACTGATGAACGAAATGTTGGAAGAGTTCATTGGAAGGTTTGTGATAGTGTATCTTGATGATAAATTAATTTTCAGCAAGATTAAGGAGGAACACTTTCGACATGTTCGAAGTGTGATGGAGAAATTGTAGCAGAATAAGCTGTTGATAAATCTAAAAAAATGTACTTTTCTTCAAAGAGAACTGGTTTATCTGGATTTTGTGATTGCAAAGAACGAGTTGAAGATGGTCCTAGAGAATATTGCAGCAATCATTAACTAGCCATCCCCAAAAAGTCTGTTTGAGGTACGTAGTTTTCATGGGTTGGAAAGTTTTTATCACAAATTTATAAGGAATTTCAGTGAGATCTGCGCACCTATGTTGGATACTATAAAAAAGGAAAGTCAGCCTTTCCGTTGGACCGAGGCAGCAGAGAAAATCTTTTAGCAATTGAAGAAGAAGATTACAGAAAGACCAATCCTGAGATTGCCAGATTTTAACAAGCTTTTCCAGGTCCACTTTGATGCAAGTGGTATGGCCATTGGAGCTGTACTTAGCCAGGAAGACAAACCTGTTGCATTTTTCAGTGAGAACTTGAGTGGCAGAAGTATTCATCTTATGACAAAGAATTCTATGTTGTCGTCTAAGCACTAAAGCATTGGAGACACTATCTGCTGGGGAGTGAGTTTGTTTTATTTTCTGATAACTCTGCACTGCAATACGTGATGAAATAACATAACCTGAATCACAAGCATTCTAAGTGGGTCGAATATTTACAGAGTTTCACTTTTATGTTGAAACACATTAGCGGGCAGGCCAACAAGGTGGCATATGCGTTGAGCAAAAGAGCTTTTCTCTTGTAGGAGAGTACGATACAAATGCTGGGCTTTGAGCATTTGAGAGACTTGTATCAGATCGATGCGGATCTTGAAGAGGCTTATGAAGCCTGTTAGAATCCTTTGCTGAGAAACAATAGTCCATGGTTGGACTATAATTTACAGGAGAAGTTATTGTTTAAAGGGGGACAATTATGCATTCCTGATTGTTCGATGAGAGAGAATATCAATCGGGAGAAGCACAGTGGAGGTCTATCCGGGCATTTCGGCATAGAAAAAACATTATATTAGCTCAACCATTTTTATTACTGGCCAACAATGAGAAGCGATGTGCAGATATTTGTAACTAGATGTAAAGTGTGTTAGTTGGCGAAAGGACACAGTTAGAATACGAGACTCTACACACCATTGCCTATTCCGAGTAGACCGTGGGACTCAGTCAGTTTGGACTTTGTCTTGGGTCTACCAAGGATGTAGCGGGGTTATGATTCTGTGATGGTAGTAGTAGACCGGTTCTCGAAAAAGGCACATTTCATCCCTTGCAAAAAAACCAGCAATGCCACTCATGTGGCCCACTTATTTTTCACAGAGATCATCAGGCTACATGCCCTACCTAAGTCCATTATCTCCGATAGGGACGTGAAATTTACAGGGCACTTCTGGCGCACCTTGTGGAAAAAGATGGCCACACAATTAAATTTCATCTCTGTTTATCACCAACAGACCGACTGTCAAATAGAGCTGGTAAACAGGAGCTTGGGGAACTTGCTACAAATTTTGATCGAGGAAAATTCACGAATGTGGGATCGTGTAGTTGCCTAGGCAAAGTTCGCTTACAATGACTCACCCAATCGTAGCATGGGGCATAATCCTTTTCAGATCTTATATGGCATGCATCCTCGCGAAGTGCATGAGTTACGAGATCTAGGACAGTAGGAAAGACGAAGTGTTGATGGGGAAGATTTCGCCAAAGCAACGAATGACCTACACGAGCAGGTAAAGATGAGGTTGTAGGACAATAGTCAAAAGTATAAGCAGCGGGTAAATATGAAATGGTGAGAGGTACAGTTTAACATGGGGGATGAAGTCCTCGCGCATTTGTGCAAGGAATGTTTTCCTAGGGGGCCATACAACAAACTGAAATACAAAAAGATTGGCCCTTGAAAAATTCTCTGAAAATTTTTAGCCAATGCTTATGAATTATAGTTGCCACCAGGAATAGGCATCTCGTCCATCTTGAATCTGGAAGACTTGTTTCCATATACTGCCAATCCCGAGGAAGACAGTATAGCACGGCCTACACGGGACACACAGGAAGGGAGTGAGACTTGGATGAGACAAATGCCTTCAGCTCATCCCCTTGAGATCGAGAGGATCCTCGACACTCAGGTGGCCAGGTGAACTCGAAAGAAGGAATACCTACAGTATCTGGTCAAGTGGAAGAGCCGTCCCATTGAGGACAGTTTGTGTCTTGATGCCAGAGAAATACAACAGGTAGGCTATTTAGTCAAGAAGCTCATGGACTGGAGTCATGAATTTTTCTAACCCTAGGAGCCTGATGCAAGAGCATCCAACTCATGGTACCATGACCGGGTGTTTAGTCTCAGCTAAGGAGGACAGGTTCATTATCATTTTGTTTCATTTACCTTTGTTGATCAAAACAATGTTTAGGAACTTGTTTTTATTTCATTATTAGATAGGGGATATTTAGCAATAGTACAGTTAGATTAGGGTCGTTACCACCACACTGTTTTGTCATTTTTTTCATTTATCTTACAACTGTCTTTTCATTTAAAAATACATGTTGTATATCTTATAGCACAAGAAAACCCAAAAAGACAAAAATGGTTACCATTTGTGTAATTGTAGAAGCAACTGAAGAATAATTATGAACAGTTCAGGTAAGTGTATGAAAAGAATACGAAAGACAATGTAATAGATTTTTGAAGGGGTTCGATATAGCAGCACAGAGAGATAATACAGAAATAGAAAATTTACAAAACCTGAGCATTTGAATCCATCTGTTATAAATAGTCTGTGATTTATTTCCTTTCTCTTTCTTCTAACTACTATCTGTAACAACTAGAAAAAGGTTGTACATTTCTTTATTACCAGAATTACAAATTCAGAATTGAAAATGACAAAATAATAGACCCAACATTGTCGGAGAAGCCAACTACGTGGTTCTAGCAATAGTAGAAAATTTTAGATGTACGAGTGCAAGCAACAACTATAGAAATCGGCCAACAAATGAAGTCATCGAAGAATGTATACACGATAGAGGTAACCATGAGCATTTTAAAAAAAAACTTTTCTTTTCTATTTATAGGCAAACTAAGCTAACACTGCCATGCCAAAGTTACAATTGAAAAGCGATTGAGACCCATAACAGCAAGGCTGAATAGTTTCTCTCTTCAGAAAAAGTAAACAACGAAGTTAGGGTTTGAAATCTTGAACTACTACAGCATTGACAAAGAAGGAGAAATTATATACAACAGGGCCTGAAGGCCATTTGACATTAAACAATAGACGGTAGCAAAAAAGTCTCAGTTCCTAACCCAACGACCAACTATACCAGAAAAGGAACCGACGCGAAAACCCTCAAACAAAAAATACTAAAGCAGGGGGTGACCCTACTGATTTCGTTTGAGAGGATATCTGAGTGGCAGTCCAACCAGGAGCTGTCCCCATCCTGCAAAGTGACAACAGAAGTTTATTAGCATTAGCATTATAAAGACTAAGGAACCAAACAATGAACAGTAAGGAAGAAAAAAACCACAAATGAATTTACCAGGAGGTTAGACAGCGCTGGATGAACGAACTCACATTTGGGTTGCAGCCAGAAGAGGGAGCCCTGCTCGCAAGGAGCGGCTACCATTAATAATTAAGTAGAGCCGGGCAAATCAACTATAGCAGGGAAGGAAAAACTCACCTTGCCAGAGCCAAAGGAAGCCGAAGAAAGGGTCCATTGTGACCACAACCTACAATCTTAAAAAAGAATTAAATAGGTCAACCAGAGAAATAGCCACACAAAAGAACTAGAAATACATCTAAAGAATCCCAACAGAATGAGGAAAAAAAACAGTAGAAAGAGCTGTGACTGTGAAGAAGAGTAAAGGCTAGATGAACAGAGTAAACCCTCTCACGAAGTCAACAAAGCCACCAGCATAGTAACCAGGCAAAACCGATCAGGTAGCAGAAGAGGAAGAGCGGACGGAGTTGTCCAGCCACCAGAGAAAGAAGTCCATAACCGGGCATGACAGAGCACTAGTTGCAATCTCGTTATAGTCACAGGAAGTATCAACAGAAAGAGTCCTCACCACAAGCCAAGAGGAAAATATGTTAAAGTGAAGTGTATGTGAGTGTTAGGGTTTGGTCGAAGAGTGGGAAGGAGAACCCTGAGGCAAGAACAATTGTCCTCTCACCCACTAGTGTATGAGCAATAAATTCTACCATCAATACAAACAACGAAAATATCTTCGTTAATCAGTTAAAGTACTATTAATAGTAATTACGTTGACCTGACCTTTAAGATAAGCACCGGTTAATTAACACTAATCCGCCAGCAAAGGGTTGGTCCCATAAGGAAGTAATTCCCTTTGCTGTGGACAAAACAAAGGAATTAATCAAGTATAAAGAATTTTAGGCACAAAGCATTTGAGGGACCTTTTTACAGTAGATGAAAACCCAAAATATTGATCTTCTCAAACAAAACTTATAATTTTTCAGGTAGCTCCAACAAACTTGGATAAGTTTCTCCTCTCGAACCCAGATATTAATGATGTTGTTGTTATTCCATGAGTTCCATTTACTAGTACTTGATATAGTATGCTTCCCACTTATTGGGATAATATCACTACTACATGATAAGGTGTTTTAAGATAATAGTTTGAGACAAAATAACACTTTTGTGTCAACTTGTCCTTCTCCTAATTTTTATTTACTTTAACCAAACATTTATTTATCTTTTTTCATCTCTTTGGTGATATTTCGAGGGGAGTGTAATGAAGGCGTATATACAATTTTTTTTATCTGTCTATTTGGTGACATTTCAAGGGGGAGCAGAATAATGGTGCCAATACATTTTTTTTGATAATAAAAGGAATGAATAAAAAGAATGATATGATAATTCTTTATCATTCGATTGATTCTCCATATCAAAGGCTACAACTTCTATGAACAAAAGGAAAAAATGAAGAGGAGCACAGATATTTCTACAAGGAATGTTAGGGGATTTATATGTCTACTGTTGCCATTATGATACATGTGTTGTACTTGATGGAAACCCACTTGTAGCAGAACCACTGACTTGTATATGGTAACTAGATGAATCTACAGGAGAGATATCAGATTTGACAGAATGCATGGCAGTTGTGTTTATAGATGTGACAGAATGCATGGCGCTTGTGTTTATAGATGTGAAAAAATGCAGGGCAGTTCAAAGGAATCAGTTCAGAAGTAATGTACAATGGAAAATCACATTATAACAAATCTATTCAGAGGGAACAAAGTAATGGTACTTAAGGATAGGATGAAGGAACAAAGGACTACATATCAGAATAAAGAAGTTGAAGAAAAATGACATTTTTAGGTATGTTAAGTTGTATACGCGGGTTCGCTATACAAAAAGAGCGTACATGTATACACACACATTCACAAGAGGAAAGAACTTACATGTTGGAAAACCAAGGTTTTGGTCTGAGGTATTTAGTCCAAGGTATTTTGGTCCAAGGTATTGATCGAAGGTAGTTGGTTCGAGGTATTGACCCTAGGTATTTAGTCTAAGGTATTGGTCTTAAGTGGTTTTGGTCCAAGGTATTGAGACAAACCTAAAACTATATAATGAGGAGAAGATAACTAGGCCAGGGTGGGCAAGTATTGAATATCTTATGAAGTGTTAGATCAAATATGTAGGTTATGGGTTTCTGATGCTTTGCTTGATTTGAACTAAGGATGCACCTATATGGTTGGTGATGGATGATGGATCAGGATCATAAGGCCTAAAATGAATTATCATTATGTGGTTTGATCATGGATAGTCTGGATCTGAATACTGATGCATTGTTTATTCTGTAAATGTTATGATCTGGGTATGTCTGAAGTCGGGAACTGCAGTGAATTTATAAGTAAGTATTTGTTGATCTATACGTTGGTTTGCTTTGGCGAAGGTGCGTATACACGCTGGTTCGGCTCTTCCAAGCAACGTATGCAAAATAAAATATTGATGTTCAAGGCTGTTGTTTTACTATTGTCTGTCAATGAAGTCTTCTTAGATCTAAAAGTGAAATTGAATGCATAAAGAGTTTGTTTCTCATTGATTAATTGATTAAGAAAGAAGGGTGATCCTTGTTGCTATCTGTTTAGAAATCTGTAAGATGACAATAGATCTTCAGAATTTCACTAATTGGTATAGTTCGTGGTTCAGAGGTTTTATGATTCAGTATATTTAGAGGAATACGTAGGTTGGGCAAAAGGAAGTAGCGTATACATGCAGGTTTTCTTCATTAAAGGATCGTATACATTTTGAGACATGACTTTTAAGGTGACAGTTAATTCTGGTTGTTGATGTAGTATTCTGGGTTCATATTTGTGTACTCGTTACAGTGATCTATCTGTTCTAGTTGATTGGTTGAATTTGATTAAGTTTTAACGAATGGTTGATTCAGTTGTGTCAGAGGTTAAGTAATTGTTTGATTCAGTTATGTCAGAGATTCATGGGTTGTTAGTGATGGATTGATTCAGTTGTGGTTGATTCAGAGAGTGATGATTGAGTTTAAGTTATTAGTTGATGCAGATGTATTTGATGGTTGTATTGCAGTTATGATTTTGAGCTCCAATGTTGTTGATGGGTCCAATATGAAAATTGCATGAAACGTGGCCTTCAGATTGTGGTGTAGTGATCGAGGAGTATCCAGTCTGAAAATTTATGAAACATGGTCCCTAGAGGAAGAAAGAATGTCGTATCCTTCTGAAGGTCGGTGCCTAGGTACTAGTAAACATATTGGCTAGTACAAGAGCTAGGGGGTTGTAGCTCCCTTCCAGTAGAAGCTAGTAAATGAGAGAAGGTTGTATCCTTCTATAGGTGGGTGCCTACATACGGGTAGAAATCTGCACTAGTACAAGATTGTAAATAGATTTTCTTATTATTAAAAGAAGACAGAGATGACAACAGAAGGTGGTTTTCACCCACATTGGGTTTCCACCTTAAATCTTGGTGTTCATGTATGTTGCTTATGTGTGATGGTTTATTCTGTTATGAATTGCACATGGTTACTGTGTAATGTTTATTAAAGTATTGAAGCACATATTAAAGATCAACATATGATGAATTAACTAAATCATAAGTTCACTAGATATACGTTGTTTGCCTTAAGAACAGTTGTGTGCACACGTGAGTTCCCTTCATTGATGTAACGTATATAAATCTAATTATGGAAATGAAAAAGTTATTGATTTGTAAATATTGATTCACCCCCCCTCTAAGGTATTATTTCCAAAAATTGGTATCAGAGCAGGTCCTTTGGCAGAAGCTTGATCGCTTGAAGGATATCCATAGAAACAATGGGAAAGAAGAGAGCACCTCAAAAGAAGAAGACATCTCAAAGGAACTATGACGGTAAGAGAGACGATTGGGGATTATGTGGAAGAAATTCCTTAGATTCAAAATCACCTCAGAATGAAGATGAACAAGCAAAATAAATACCAGGTATGAATTTGTTATCCTCTGGTGATACATTTCTCTGTTCATTTGAAGATGATGAAAGTGAAACAACTAAATTTTCTCTTATGGGTGAAAGAGAAAGATATCAAATAGAAGTAGAATTTTAAAAAATAGCAGAAAAAATTAGAGGTCAACAAGATCTATTGGACAAAAGGGAGTGTGCCTTCAAAGAAGAAGCTACCAAACTAAATTCTCAACTGGAGGAAGGAAACAAAGTAAGGAAGCAGTAGAAGGAAAAGGAAGGTCTATGTCAAAAGCTACAGGATGAAGTGACATAATTAAGAAATGAAGTAAATAAAAGGAGCACAACAATCAAGAAAGTTAAAGATAGATCCAGTTACTATGAAAGTATTGAAGATAAGATCCTCTCTCTAAAAGAAGATCTTGAAAAATGAAATAAGCAGAATGAAGAACTACTCCAAGGTCTTGAAGAATAAAAAAACAAAGTTCTCAAATTAAGGCAACAAGTGGAAGAAGGAAGAAAAGTTTAAGCAATCATGAATAAGCAGTATCTTGAAAAGGAAGAGCAATATAAGGTTGAGGTAAATATACTAAAAGGTAAATTAGAAGAAAAGCATAAGATTTTACGATTTCAAGATAGTACTAAGATTTTGGATGATATTCTTAGTAGTCAAAGGTCTCCTCCCATAAAATTTGGTCTTTGTTTTCATATATCTGTTGAAGGTGTATCTAGCTCGCAAGGTGAGGCAAGGAACTCTAATGAAAAATCTAAAATGCTCAACGAGATAAGAGGTCAACCCCATCAACAACCAAGGAAAGAGAGGCTTCAAAGAAAATCATTTACTACTAACTATGAAAGTGATAATCGGTTCTTTCGTTTGATGAATAATTTTGAATGCAGCAAGATGCAGAAGTAGAATGGTTCAAGCTAATAACCATCACATAGAAACATCATCAACTTCCAGGTACTTCAAGGGATATTGTTTGTCTTGCAATATGTTTGGTCACAAAGCCATTGAATGCTATATAAGGAATATGAAATATGTAAGATGTTATGGATGTAACAAGTTTGGACATATAGCAAACGAATGTAGGAGAAAATTTCGAGCACCATACGAAAAGGAGAAAACATCATCACACTCGAAGATATGGAAGAAGGAGAAAGTATAGTCAGAAAAGTGTGGCATGGCACAGTGTACAAACATAACAAACTCTAAAAAATGATCTAGACAATTATCAATTATCTTTTCTGCCTTGATGATAGATGACTACAGTCTGTGGATGTTATTTAGAAGCGCTCTTGATCCTCATAAGTTGTTGATAATTTGATGTATATCTAATTGATGATGATGCCTTGATATTTCTTATTGATATATGCAATGATCAGATTTGGGAGTGAATAGGTGGCACAGGTTCAGGGGGAGAATTTGCTAAGATTCTAATATTGCATTTTTGGCATTATGTTTAGAAGTCTTTAGTACCGAATGATTCTTATCAATGGTGATGATGCTTATGTGGCTAAAGTTTTTTGATACATCATGCTATGTTGCAATTATTATATTGCTTAGGGTTACATAGATGTTATTCAGTTCATATTTATGGATGATTATGGATGAATTTTTGATGATGCATACATTACATATATTTTTCTTACATGGTGATCTTCATAAGGACAAGGAAAAGTACAAAGATTGAGTACGCAACTTCATTACTTGATGATGAGCCACTTGTTTCTTTTATGTTGCTGTCGTCATGTCTTCAAAGATGCATAAAGTTCATATGATGCAGTTATGATGCAGGATTCCTATAGTTCTTGGCTCTCACATAGTTGAGGATTGTTGTTATTGATGGTATCAAGAAAGCTTGACACATGATTATGAGCTCATGGTTTTCTAGATACATATTGCTATCTCTTTGATGGATATACAGTATGTTGGATACATGGATGATTACTTGCATAATGATAAATATTGTTGGTTGGCCAAGAGAATGGTGTTATTGCAGGCATAGCCATTTGAAGACATGGTTATTTAGAGACATGGCTTACTTATTCACATAATGATGATTACTTCTCACTTTATGATGATAGGTTTGGTATTCACATATGTTGATTATCATGGTTGATGCTTATCGGATGGAGGATGTCACCTAGTAATGATACATGGTTGATATATTGAGGGTTCTTGTGGAAAGATCATGCAGTTCTTGATGATGATGTTATGATCATATATGATGACTATGGTGTTTTCACATATGATATGATGTGAATGATTTTGTGTTACTGCTTGGAGATATGACATATGCTTAGTTGATTCATGGAAGGTTATGATAAGGCTCTTTCTACTAACGAAACGAAGCAAGTTGATCTTGATGAGATCAAGAGGACGAGTTGATATCTATATACGGCATAATTAGTCACATGTTGATGATATTTGTTTTGTCATATCTTCACAATGGATGATTGACATATACAGGTTGCAGGTCTAGATGTTGCTGACAGATGCTTATGGTGCAGATCATATATGGTGTATGATAGTTGCTAATGACTATCATGGTATTTATTAGATCTTTGGTCTTCATGTCATGTATATCACTCGATGAAAAGGTCATAATATGCTAATGAGTCCCTCTTGGTGATATGATGTAATTTGTACCCTCACTATGCATGGGAAGGATGATGTAGTAATTACTATATTTTAGTCATGTATAAACAATTGGTATATCCCCACTTGGTTGGGTAGATGAGTCAAATTTGGTATATCCCCACTTGGTTGGGAGATTGATGTATGTATGAGTCATTGGTGATAGGAAGGTCATACTCACATAGTTGAGTTATAGAGTCACGTTATTCTTTTGGAAAATATATTTGCAGATTCAACATGTGCCTAGGGGGAACATGATCAATGTTTATATTCAGTTGCTCAGATATGAAAGTCTTCATGTTCGTCATTCCTTTGCCCTTGATATCAAAGGGGGAGAATATCTTGGTCTGCCCTTTGCCCTTGATGTCAAAGGGGGAGAGTATTTTGGTGTTTCTTGTTATCTCTAACAGGTTCTACAACCTGGAGTATTCAACACCAACATGGTTTCCATCAAGTCCAAAGTGGGAGATTGTTCACATTATGATACATGTGTTGTACCTGATGGAAACCCACTTGTAGGAGAACAAGTCACTTGTATATGGTAACTAGATGAATCTATAGGAGAGATAATAGATGTGACAAAATGCATCGAAGTTGTGTTTACAGATGTGACAGAATGCATGGCAGTTGTGTTTACATATGTGACAAAATGCATGGTAGTTCAAAGGAATCAGTTCAAAAGTAATGTACAATGGACAATGACATTATAATAGGTCTATTAAAAGGGAACAAAGTAATGGTACAAAAGAATAGGATGAAGGAACAAAGGACTACATATCAAATTCAAGAAGTTGAAGAAAAATGACATTTTTAGGTACGTTAAGTTGTATACGTGGGTTCACTGTACAAAAAGAGCATATACATGCGGGTTAGCAGAACAAAAGGAGCATATACGTATACATGCACTTTCACCGGAGGAAAAGCACGTACATGTTGGAAAACCAATTTTTTGTTTCGAGGTATTTAGTCCAAGGTATTTTGGTCCAAGGTATTGATCCAAGGTATTTGGTCCGAGGTATTGACCCTAGGTATTTGGTCCAAGGTATTGGTCCTAAGTGGTTTTTGTCCAAGGTATTAAGACAGGCCTAAAACCATAGAAGGAGGAGAAGATCGCTAGGCCAAGGTGGGCAAGAATTGAATATCTTATGTAATGTTAGATCAAATATGCAGGTTATGGGTTTCTAGTGCTTTGCTTGATCTAAACTAAGGATGCACCTATATGGTTGATGATGGATGATGGATCAGGATCATAAGGTCTGAAATGAACTATCATTATGTGCTTTGATCATGGATAGTCTAGATCTAAATACTGATGCGTGTTTTATTCTGTAAATTTTATGATCTGGGTATGTCTGAAGTCGGGAACTGTAGCGAAGTTATAAGTAAGTATTTGCAGATCTATACATTGGTCCGCTTTGGTGAAGGTGCGTATACAAACTGGTTCGGCTCTTCCAAGTAGTGTATGCAAAAGGAAAGCTTGATGTTCAAGGCTGTTGTTTTACTATTGTCTATCAATGAAGTCTTCTTAGATCTAAAAGTAAACTTGAATGCATAAAGAGTTTGTGTCTCATTGATTAATTGATTGAGAAAGACGGGTGATCCTTGTTGCTATCTGTTTAGAACTAAATAATATGATAGTAGATCTTCAAAATGTCATTGATTGGTACAGTTTGTGGTTCAAAGGTCTTGTCATTCAGTATCTTTAGAGGAATACATAGGTTGGGAAAAAGGGAGTAGAGTATAGATGTAGGTTTGCTTCATTGAAGGACCGTATACATTCTGAGACATGACTTTTGAGGTGACAATTAGTTTTGGTTGTTGATGTAGTGTTCTGGGTTCAGATCTGTGTACTGGTTACAGTGATATATCTGTTCCAGTTGATTGGCTAAACTTGATTAAGTTTGAATGAATGGTTGATTCAGTTGTGTCAGAGGTTAAGTAATTGTCTGATTCAGATGTGTTAGAGATTCATGGGTTGTCGGTGATTGATTGATTTAGCTGTGGTTGATTCAGAGAGTGATGATTGAGTTTTGGTGATCAGTTGATGCAGATGTATTTGATGGTTGTATTGCAGTTATGATTTTGAGCTTCGATGTTGTTAATGGGTCCAGTATGAATATTGGATGAAACATGGCCTTCAGATTGTGGTGTAGTGATCTAGGAGTATCCATTCTAAAAATTTATGAAACATGGTCCTAGGAGGAGGAAAGAGGGTTGTAGCCTTCTGTAGATCAGCTCCTACATACTAGTAAACATATTGGTTAGTAAAAGAGATAGGGGGTTGCAGCTCCCTTCTAGTAGAAGTTGGAAAATGACAGAAGGTTGTAGCCTTCTCCAGGTGGGTGCCTGCGTACTGGTATAAGTCTACACTAGTGAAAGATTGTAAACATACTTTCTTATTATTAAAAGAAGAAAGAGACGACAACAACATGTGGTTTTCACCCACATTGGGTTTCAACTTTAAATCTTGGTGTTCATGTGTGTTGCTTATGTGTGATGGTTTATTCTATTATTAATTGCACATGGTTACTGTTTAATGTTTAATAAAGTATTGATTCACAGGTTAAATATCAACATATGACGAATTAACTTAACCATAAGTTCAGTAGATATATGCTGGTTGCTTTAAGAACAATTGTGTGCACACACGAGTTCCCTTCACTAAAGTAGCGTATATAAATTTTATTATGGAAATGAAAAAGTTATTGATTTGTAAATACTGATTCACCCACTTCTCATTATTATCTCCAACGAATTTGGATAAGTTTCTCCTCTCGAACCCAGATATTATTTATGTTGTTGTTATTCCATGAGTGCCATTTACTAATACTTCATATAATATGCTTCCCACTTATTGCGATAATATCACCATGTTATGAAACCAGCTCAAGAAAAGATAGAAAAGATAAATCCACGCCTTAGAATTCAGCCTCTTCGAGGGGGCAACCTCCTTTACATTACATAAATGAACAATTCTTGGATGATACAAATGACAAAACCTCCTTTCTATATATAGGAGTCTAAGGAGTCACAATATAATCCAGCCGACCTAACAATAATAATATAAAGCCACAAAAATAACAATAGAGGGATTCTATGGGGCACAGAAATAACAATATGGGGGTAATAGGGGCACAACAATATAAATAAGGGGTATAACTACAATAGTAATGGGGTAATCACTAGTATTATAGGGACCCAACATGCCCCTCTCCTTCAAAAAAGTGTTGTCCTCAACGCTTGAGCAGTTCTGGATACTTCTGCATAAAATTCTCATCCTCCCATGTGGAATCTTCAGCGGATAAGTTCTTCCACTTGATAAGATACTCTGAAATTGATCGATTTCGTAGCTGTCGAGTTCTTGTTTCTGTGACTGCTTCCGGTTCCAATATAATTTTTCCTTCCTCGTCAAGTTCTGGCAATATTGTTTGAACTGGGAGCTTGTCACCTATAACCTTCTTTAAACATGAAACATGGAAAACTGGGTGCAATCGAGAAGCTGCAGGAAGCTCCAATTTGTATGCCATAGTACCAATCTTTTCCAACACCTTGTACGGACCATAATACTTTGGTGATAATTTATTATCCTTCTTAGCTTGCTTTAGGGACATTTTCTTATATGGTTGTAGCCGTAGGAATACCCAATCACCTACATCAAAACTTCTTTCACTGCGATGTTGATCTGCCTGTTGTTTCATTCTATTTTGTGCCAACACGAGGTTATCCTTTAAGAGTTGGAGGACTTGTTGTTGATGTTCGATGTGATGTTCCACTGCCTGAACCTTAGAATTTTCTCTTAAATATGATGTGATTGATGGTGGTTGATACCCATAAAGTGCCATAAATGGGGTCATTTTTGTTGCTGTATGGAAGGAAGTGTTATACCACCATTCAGCCAGAGGCAACCATTTGACCCATTGTGTCTGTTTATCAGATACAAAGCAACGAAGATATCCTTCCAAACATTTGTTTACTATCTCAGTTTGCCCATCAGATTGAGGATGATAAGATGAGCTATGAGCTAACTGAGTACCAAGACAAGAAAATAATTCTGTCCAAAAATTTCCAGTGAAAATGGGATCTCTGTCACTTACAATAATCTTTGGGTTTCCATGTAGCTTTTGAACTGTTTCCATAAATGCAGTAGAAACTGTACTGGCTTTAAATGGATGTGATAATGCACAAAAGTGTGCATACTTGGTAAGTCTGTCAACTACCACCATGATGACACTCTTTCCCTCAGACTTGGGTAAACCTGTGATAAAATCCATTGAAACCTCCTCCCAACGTTGGCTTGGAATGGATAAAGGTTGTAATAGACCCGGTGTCTTAATTGTTTCAACTTTATTTTGTTGGCAAACCAAACATTCTGCCACAAACTTTTGAATATCTGATTTAAGGCCATCCCAAAAAAATTCCTTCTTAACCCTGTGGTAAGTTTTTAAAAATCCTGAGTGCCCTCCTAAGGGAGAAGTGTGCAATTCCATAAGAATCTTTTGTTTTAGCTGGGAATTCTTACAGAGGTATAAGCGATCTTTGTACCATAACGAATCATTTTGCCAGCTAAATGTATCAGAAGTACTGGAATCTTGTTGTAGCTTTCGAATAAGTGCCCACACTTCTTCGTCATTCTTCCATTCCTCCTTTGCTTCGTTTATCCAATCTGGTTGGATAATAGAAATGGCACACAACAATGCTTCCACATCCTCATCCTTTCTTGAGAGTGCATCTGCCACCACATTTTGCTTCCCTTTTTTGTAGATGATTTCAAAGTCATAACCCAACATCTTTGTGACCCACTTTTGTTGCTCTTCAGAGGATAATCTTTGTTCTAAAAAGTATTTAAGGCTATCATGATCCGTTTTTACCTTGAAGTGTCTTCCCATTAGGTAGGGTCGCCATTTCTTAAGTGCATGGAGTATTGCCAACATTTCCTTCTCATAAATAGCTTTGCTTAAAAACTTTCCCTTGATTGGACGACTTTCAAAAGCAATGGGTCTTTCATCTTGCATTAGAACAGCACCAATTCCATTTCCTGAAGCATCACATTCCACAATAAAGGTTTTTGTGAAGTCCGGTGTAGCTAAGACCGGTGCTTGGCACATTGCCTCTTTAAGATGTTCAAAGGCCTTTGTTGCTTCCGGAGTCCATGAAAATGAATCTTTCTTCAATAATGTTGTTAGAGGTGCTGCTATTCTCCCATAATTCTTAACAAACTTGCGATAATACCCTGTCAACCCAAGAAATCCTCGCAGATGCTTTATGGATGTGGGGATTTTCCATTCCTTAATGGCTTTAATTTTGCTAGGGTCTACCTTAACTCCTTCATGAGATACAATATGACCCAAATATTCCACCTCCTGGACTCCAAAGAAACATTTGGATCTTTTTGCATATAATTGTTTCTCCTCCAATAGTTGTAGCACCTTGTCAACATGTTCAACATGATCCTTCCAAGACTTGCTGTAGATTAGTATATCATCAAAAAATACTAACACAAATTTTCTAAGGAATGGTTTGAAAATTGAATTCATCAAACCTTGAAATGTTGAAGGTGCATTGGTAAGGCCAAAAGGCATGACCAAAAATTCATAATGACCCTCATGAGTTCTAAATGCCGTTTTCGGAATGTCTTCAATCTTCATTCTGATTTGATGATATCCCGAACGAAGATCCAACTTGGTGAAGTAAATTGATCCATGCAATTCATCCAGTAATTCATCAATGACAGGAATGGGGAACTTATCTTTAATAGTGAGCTTGTTGAGCTCCCTATAATCTGGACACATGCGCCATGATCCATCCTTCTTGTGCACCAATACTACTGGAGCTGAGAAAGAACTTTGACTCGGTTGAATTATACCAGCCTCTAGCATTTCTGCAACCATACGTTCAATTTCACTTTTTTGGACATATGGATATCTGTACGGCCTGATGTTTGGAGGAACACTTCCTGGAATCAGATGAATAGCATGATCATGATCACGCATAGGTGGGAGACCTTTGGGAGTCTCAAATACCTTGGAATGATTGTCCAGGACTTTTTGGAGATCTGGAGAAATAGATGATTCCAATGTGGAAACATCTAGCGAACATAATTGTGCAATTACACCTCTTTGCTCCTTTTTTAGAAGCTTTGTCATGCCATTAGAGCTGATTATCTTTCCTGGTTTCCCTGCAATACCCCTTAATTCAACTTCCTTTCCTTCCACAAAAAATTTCATGAAAAGTTCTTGAAAATTAAAAGCTATTGTACCCAAGGATTGTAGCCATTGGACTCCTAGTACAACATCAACACCTCCCATTGGAATGGAAAGCATTGGGCTAGTCAATACATATTCTCCCATGGATAGCTTGATATTATGGCACTTTCCAGAACAATTTATTGTTCCTCCATTTGCAATCATCACTTGACACTCTGGTGCTGGATATAGGAAGCAATTCAATTCTTTTGCTACCCTACAATGAATAAAATTGTGGGTGCTTCCTGAATCAATCAACACTATTACCTTTTTCTTCTTGATTTGTCCTTCTATCTTGATGGTTTGAGGAGTGGTAATTCCCGCCAATGCATTACAAGATATGGTCGGATTTATTTTTTCTTCATCTAGGCTTTGTTCCTGGAATATATCCTCTTCTTTTGACCTTTCTTGCTCCTTTTCTTCTTCCTCTTCACAATCTATGTAGAATAATTTCTTCTCAGCACACTTATGACCTTTTGTGTATTTGCTATCACAATTGTAACAAAGCCCTTTTGCTCTTTTTTCTTCCAATTGTTGTGGTGTCAACCTTGTAGGTTGTGGAAGACTATGGGCAACAACACTTCCGTCTTTATAGTTGTGAATGGTATGCTTCCTAGTTGCCATAATTTTGCTTTCCATTTTTCTTGCTAACCTGAATGCCTTCTCTAATGAATCAGGTTCCCAAAGGCGCACATCATGTTGGATATTATCCTTTAAAGACCCTATGAACACATCAATCCTATGCTCCTCTGGAATATCTTTTACCCTTATGTTCAATTTTTGGAACTCCTCAATGTGCTCCATTATTGAACCCTTTTGTTTGAGACTTATCAATTGGCTAAAAAAAGTGTTGCTTTTTGTATCCTCATAATGTGCTATCAATTCTTCCGTAAAAATTGCCCAAGTGATAAATTGTTTACGAGAACAAAGCCATTGATACCATACAAACTGATTTGGTTCCAAATATAAAGTTGCCATACGTACCTTTTGTGTGTTTTGCACATTATTGAGATCGAAGAATTGCTCCATCTGTAATATCCATGTGGCGGGATCCTTGCCATCAAACTTCCTCATATCGATTTTTGGAACATGGTGAGTCTTCGATCCAACATTAGCGTCTATGGTATCATGATTAACATTTCTTTTGTTCTCATCATGAGTTTCCTTTACTACCTTTTCACCATTAGTGACACTTTTTTGTAGCAACTTCTTCAATTCTTCCATATCTGTCTTCAAATCTATCTTCAAATCTGCCATGTCTCTCTTCAAATCTATCTTCGAATCATCCATCTTAGCTTCCATGCCCTTTATCTTAGATTCCACGTCACTTATCTTAGATTCTGTTAGCTTTTGTGAGCGTGACATTTGTTGCACTTGTTCTTGTAATTTTGATATATCATGTAACATTTCTTCTTCTTCTTCATGAGTCATAATAGAGCTTTCAAGTTCCTTACTAGGTGTTTGCATTTTCTTTCCTCTTGGCATCAGTTACCGATAATAATGCTTTACTATGCCCTTTGAATTCCGTTAAACCAAGCTTACACAAAAATTTAAAAAAAAACTACACACCTTTTTTCACTTTATAGAAGCCTGATATTGAATCTGATGTATCTCTGTAATTTCCAATCATCCAGTTCTGAAATTGCTACCTGCAGTAGCCTTTTGCGTCCTCTTTCCAATGCCACAAGTCTGAGCCAAATTGGATTCTCCAAGGAAGAGTTATGTGAAATCTCCCACAGTGACTTGCTTTTAGACTGGTTCAGTAGAGCAAACTTGTACGACATGCCACGAGTCACTGTTTCAACCTTTGAATCCAAAACACACATACAAGAAACTACAGTTCGTTCTCTTTCTGTACCAATTTACGAAATTTCAACCTGATCCTCAGAGAGAGAGTTATGACGATTTTCCCCAGGTCACCTGTTTTGAATGTAATTCAGGAGTCTGCAAAAAGGCCAACTTCCTCAGATCATATCTCCGAAACTATCGCGCAAAAAGCTCTGAAATTTGGATCCAAGGTATAGCGCCAATTCTTCTCAAATGGGTTTTTTTTGCTACTTCTGAAACGTCACAGAAAACAGGTTATCGCGAAAATGCCACGATGACCTGTTTGAAGTAGCGAAACACTAGAATCCAAAGCTCTGATACCAAATGTTATGAAACCAGCTCAAGAAAAGATAGAAAAGATAAATCCACACCTTAGAATTTAGCCTCTTCGAGGGGGCAACCTCCTTTACATTACATAAATGAACAATTCTTGGATGATACAAATGACAAAACCTCCTTTCTATATATAGGAGTCTAAGGAGTCACAATATAATCCAGCCGACCTAACAATAATAATATAAAGCCACAAAAATAACAATAGAGGGATTCTAAGGGGCACATAAATAACAATATGGGGGTAATAGGGGCACAACAATATAAATAAGGGTTATAACTACAATAGTAATGGGGTAATCACTAGTATTATATTAATGGGTCCAGTATGAAAATTGGATGAAACATGGCCTTCAGATTGTGGTGTAGTGATCTAGGAGTATTCATTCTAAAAATTTATGAAACATGGTCCTAGGAGGAGGAAAGAGGGTTGTAGCCTTCTGTAGATCAGCTCCTACATACTAGTAAACATATTGGTTAGTAAAAGAGATAGGGGGTTGCAGCTCCCTTCTAGTAGAAGTTGGAAAATGACAGAAGGTTGTAGCCTTCTCCAGGTGGGTGCCTGCGTACTGGTATAAGTCTACACTAGTGAAAGATTGTAAACATACTTTCTTATTATTAAAAGAAGAAAGAGACGACAACAACATGTGGTTTTCACCCACATTGGGTTTCAACTTTAAATCTTGGTGTTCATGTGTGTTGCTTATGTGTGATGGTTTATTCTATTATTATTTGCACATGGTTACTATTTAATGTTTAATAAAGTATTGATTCACAGATTAAATATCAACATATGATGAATTAACTTAACCATAAGTTCAGTAGATATATGTTGGTTGCTTTAAGAACAGTTGTGTGCACACACGAGTTCCCTTCACTAAAGTAGCGTATATAAATTTGATTATGGAAATGAAAAAGTTATTGATTTGTAAATACTGATTCACCCACTTCTCATTATTATCTCCAACGAATTTGGATAAGTTTCTCCTCTCGAACCCAGATATTATTTATGTTGTTGTTATTCCATGAGTGCCATTTATTACTACTTCATATAATATGCTTCCCACTTATTGCGATAATATCACTACTACATGATAAGGTCTTTTAAGACAATACATTGAGACAAAATAACACTTTTGTGTCAACTTGTCCTTCTCCTAATTTTTGTTTACATTTATTTATTTTTTTCATCTCTTTGGTGACATTTTGAGGGGAGTGGAATGAAGGCGTATATACAATTTTTTCTATTTGTCTCTTTGGTGAAATTTGAAGGGGGAGCAGAACAATGGTGCCAATACATTTTTTTCGATAACAAAACGAATGAACAAAAAGAATGATATGATAATTATTTATCATTAGATTGATTATCCATATCAAAGGCTACAACTTCTATGAACAAAAGGGAAAAAATAAAGAGCAGCACAAATATTTATACAAGGAATGTTATGGGATTTATATGTCTACATTAATTTCCGTCCACTTAGAATGTCACCCGAGGTTCGTAATCTTAGATCTGCAAAACATTGTAGTTCTGCGTATAGATCTATTAAGGTATACATACTATATTCTAGAAATCACACTAGCTATCTATTTTAGAAATCACACCAGCTATCTATACTTTGACCTCTACTTGAAAGTTTACATGTGTGACAACTGCAACTTTTCTTTCATCCTCTTGTGAATTCATTAGCAGTTGTGCTTGGGCAACTTATTCCTTCAAATATGGTTTTATATTTAGGGGAAACATCCTATTGCTTATCATACGAACCTTTGCAATCATATGTCTTCTTGGAGGATTATCCAAAATTTTGCACTCATCTTTTTTGAAAAAGACATCATAACCCTTTTGCATGAGATCTCCAATGCTTGTGAGGTTATGCTTCAAACTATGGAAGATATAAACATCTAAAATGTACTTCTTCTCTCCCTTCCTTGTTAGAATGTTGGCTCATCCTTTGCCCATGACAGAGGTTTTGTTATTAGTCCCTAATGTCACTTCACATTTCACATTTTCATCTAAATTGGAAAACATTTCTATGTTCCCTGTCATGTGGTTGCTGCACCCTAAATCTACAAACCATGCATCCCTTTGTTTTCCTTGTGCTGCATTAGAAGCTAAAAACATGCTATCTTGGGTGTGATTTTATTATGTGAAACTTGCACTTTGTTTATTACTTATTTCATGTTCCTTCTTTCTAAATTCATTTCCATATTGACCATACTTCTTACAAGAATGACATTGAACTTTAGATTTATCATATCTATGACCTTGTGTTTGATTTTGGCTTGGGCCTTCACTTGTATTTTGATTGTTGTCCCTTCCACTTGAGATTGAAGGGATGCCTCTTCCACCTTTGTGTGGGATTCTTCCTCTTCCTCTCGCATTTGATCTTCCTCTCCCTCTACCTTGACCAAGTGAAACTTGTTTCTTGAAAGCATGTTCCAAGGAGGAGTTTGTTGCTTTATTGAATCTATCGTCATGAGAAATTAGTGATGCATGAAGCTCATCCACTAAAAATTCTAAGAGATCCTTTGTCTCTTATATGGCCACAACAATGGCATTAAATATTGCTTGGAGACTTCTCAAAATTTTCTCAACTATTCTCCTTTCCTCAACTGTCTCACCATGAGACCTGATTTGAGTAACTAGTTTGTAAAAAATGAGTTTGAATTCGCAGACTCTTTCATACAGATCATCTCAAAATCTCTCCTTAGCATCTGTAGCTTTGTTTTCCTCACTTTTTTCATGCCTTCGTCGGCTTTTTGGAAGGTATCCCATGATTGTTTTGACTTTTTTGCTGCTGCAATCCTTCAGAAAATACTTTCATGAACTAGTTGAAAAATATAAAAGAGGGCTTTTGAATCCTTCTTCCGATTTCCCTCAATAAATCCTTTTCTTCTTGTGACAAGGCATTCTATGCTTCTGCATCTCTTGGTTCTTGGAACCCATTTTCCACCAAATCCAAAATATCTTGAGGAGAAAATAGATCCTTCATTGTTTAGCCCAATAGTCATAATTTTTTCCATTACATTGAGTTATATGGGGATTAGTCAAGCTTGTTCTTGAGGTTTCTATTTTTGAATGTAAAAAAACTTTCTCCTTTCTCGCAAATATGCTCCAAAGTTCTTCCTTCAAAGCAACCTTTTAACTGATTAAAAAAACACTCACTTACACTAATAAAATTTCACCTCCTCTGATACCATGTGAAGGATTTAGGTAGAGGAGTCTTCCTCAAGACTTGAGTTGCAGAGATTAAAAAACAATTGAGTTTCGCAACAAAAACAAATCTAAAACTCAAGAAAATTTATGCACTACAAAATAGAGTAAAATAGAGTAAACATGGGAGCAACATAAAAAAAAAATGGGTTATATTTCAAATACATTAAATACATTCATATGGAAGCTGCAACTCCTTCATCAAGTAAAACAAAAGTTCTTATTCTGATTTACACTTCACTAGGGGTTGTGAAGTCTGTAAAATTATGTAACAAATTATTTTTACGGGCCCACCACAAATTGCTCCACGATTTTCTCTTATCCTTCTTTCTAACTTTCATTTTGCAACTTAGAAAAATACTTTTACATAATACATTTTTTAATATTTTAATACATGCCAAAGTCAAAATTTTAAGACACAAGATGGGTGATTGTGCAAAAATGATTTTCTATGTTTCCGAGTACATATGTCACTTGGGGAATACATTTTTGGACCATACGTTTCACCAAATCTGTATTAAATTCTCATTTCACTTTAATTATTTGATGTGCCTCGAAATGGGGAATTGTACTCTTGCTCATAACTTCATTTAATGCTTGCACTGTAGCTTGCAAAAAGACTCTGTATTAAGTTCTCATTTGACTTTAACTATCTGATGTGTTGGGGAATTTGGAATTTGTATTCCTTCTCGGAACTTAATTTAATCCTTGTACTTTAGCCAGCAAAACAAAAATCTCTAACCTAGAAACAAAATATACTTGGTTGATTTATACGTGTACCACAAGTATGACGACAATCAATTTATTTAATGTGGTGGTGGAGATTAATTTGCCAGCAAATACAGATGCATAAATTCTCAATATTATTTTTTCTTGTGCCTTTGTGGTCCTTGTATTTTCAATCTAGTTCCCAATTCAATATTAATATCTGAGTCATAGATTACCCTACACTCTCCCTAAATTTTATTCTCCATTGTTCAACTCCTTTGTGGATACGGGTGACTTTTATCCCAAAATACTTTGGTTGATTGTTGGCATGAGCTTGCACTACCATGGCAATTGTTCCCCAAATGCTTTGGTTGATTCTTGGCATGAGCTTTCACTCCAATGGAGGAGTTGCTAGAATAAAAATCACTTGAGGAGTTGCCACCATATCCACCATAAGAGCTAAAAGTACTGGCCCAACCTCTAGGACTAGAGAAAGATGATTTTTGTGCAGGATGACTAATATCCATGGATAGATTTGAGATGAAACAAATTAGGTAACCAATATTAGATAAAGAGGAAACAACTTTGAAACGAGAACTATAACCCCAAAATGGAAACTCTAGCCCAAAGATCCCCAAAAACATGAAAAATCAACTTGAAAATTAAAAGTGTTGATGTCGGAATAACACTTTTTTTTCTAGGGTAAATTTTCAACATGCTTTAAAAATGGTTGTGACATTCGTGCAAAACTTGTGCAAAAAACACCCTAAAAACTGAACGTGTTGATATGTTGATGTTGAAATAATGTTATTTTTAAGGATAAATTTTCAACATTTTAAAGTAATGGTGTAAAAAATTCGGAAAACATTAAAATCTCGAAAGAATAATAAAACATAAATTTAAAAACAAAAACAAAAATTAAAACAATGAAAAAAATAGAAATTTAAAAAAATAATAAAAGATAAATAAAAATATATATTAAAAAAACATAAAATGACCCAAAAAAAAAAACTCAAATATATAAAAAAGACAAAAAAACGAAACATGAATAAAAACAAAATTAACCTAAAAAAGACAAAAAAAATCAACCTTAGAAATGTTAAAATAGAAAAACAAAATACAAATATATATATATATATATATATATATATATATATATATATATATATATATATATATATATATATATATATAAAATAACAAAAACATATTTTCAAAAAACACGATGAAAGAAAAAAAATAATGAAAAAAAAAGAAATAAAAAATGCATCATTCCACAATTAAAGAAAAAAGCAAACAAAAAAACATAAAAATAAATAAATAAATAAAACACATTTAAGAAAAAGAAACCTAATAAAGAAAATCAAAATCAAAATACAAAAGAATTAAACAACTTGAAAATAAAATAAAAAAATCATTGGAAAAACATTAAAACTAAAACATTATGAAAAAACATTATAAAAAAAATGAGAATTTAATATGGTTGGTTCGATGAACCACACTGGTACAAATGGTATTTCATGTGATCTTCATCGAAAAATCTTTTGTAAAATTTAATATATATATATATATATATATATATATATATATATATATATATAATAAAAAACAAAAAAAATTGTTAAGAAATTAAAAAAAAAAAAAACATGAAAAAAAAATTATAAAATAAATGATAATTATTATAAAAAAGATGTCCTCTTTGGGCTTGGGTGGGGCTCAATCTGATTCCCTGAATTGGTTGAGCCCGCCAAGAAGCCCAAAAACGCTATTTTAATTTTAATTTTTTTAATGTTTTTTTATATATTTTTTATAATGTTTATATTTTTTATTTTTTTATATAGTATTTAATTTTTTCCACATTAATATGATTTTTTTATTAAAAATTATTATTATTTTTTTTTGAAAAATGTTATATTTATATATCTTCTTTTTTCTTGTTTTTTTATTTTTAAGATTTTTTTTTCAATGTTATTTTTTTTATTATTTTCAATCGTTTTTCTCTATAACTTAATTGTATTTTTTATTTTTAAATTTTTTGTGTAAGATTTTTATTGTTTTTTAAATTATATGTCAAATTTTTATTTTTATTTTCTTAAAATATATTTTTTTTGAATTTTATTTTTCAAATGTTATCATTTTTTATATAAAATTCATAAAATTTGTTATTTCTCCTATTTTTTCATTCAAATTTTCAATTATTTTTTAATTATTTAATGTGGGTTTTTAGCGAAAATGTCCTAAAATACATATTTTTTTAATTATATCTATATGCAAAATGTGTATTTTCTGTCGAGTTTTTAAAATTATTATTATTTGGTGACAATTATTTTTTGTGTATTGAAATATTAATTAACGATATATGTATAAAATAAATAAATAAATAAATAAATAAATCATAATCTCAAAATATTATTTTTATTAAACTTTGTAAAAAAATTAAAATTTTCATTAAAAAAAATAATGGAAAGGAAAACAAAAGACAAAAAATTCGAAAACTGCTCTAAAGAAAGAGGTGGATGCACATTAACACTTTTCAAAATTAAAAAGAAAATCAATGATATTTAAAAACAAATGTTCATACTTGATGCATAAGAATATTTAAATTGTCAAAGATCTTTTCATATATATATAGAGAGAGAGAGAAAGAGAGAAATATACATTCTGCATCGGGACATTTCAATACCGCTTGATTTTTTTGCTACTTTAACAAAACAGATAATTATATCAGTTCTCGTTTCAAAATTTACATTATTGAGAGTACAATGAATTAAAGCAGAAACTAAATAGAGAGAAAAATGAAAGTAACAACTACTATAATAAAGACTTAAAAGATTAATGAAAAAACCATACAACATATTAATACATAGCTTCATATTTGAGAAACTTTGCAATAAACATTCCCTCTCCACTCCACATGGTTAAATGATGACTAAAATGGTTACAAAGATATCAAACCCTAGTGACTAAATAGTCTAAATAGTGTAACTGCGTAACTCATAGACCTTAACATAGAATTAACCTTCATCAACATATCCTTGCCACATAAAATTGTGCAAACAATTCGAACATGAACTCTTTAGTACATATTACCAAAATAAACTATAATGGAAAATTAAAACATAATCTATTTTTCTAATTAGTGGCACATTCCAATTGACTATTTAAAAACACCTATAAAAAAAAACTCTTTATTACTTTTATATATATATTAAATCCAAACCATTATTAAACAAATTTTAGAATTTAATAATTAATAATTTTCAAAACAGTAAGGATATATTAATTTTTAAAATAAATCTTAAATAATTAAAATAAATATTTAATTCTTAAAATATATAATCTAATAAAATTAACAAATATACCTATTAACTTCTTAAATAATTTAATAAAAAATAAATATCTAATATTTAAAATATATAATTTAATGAAATGAAACAAATATATCTTGAACTTACTTAAAATAATACACATTAATAAATAATATAAAACTATTTTCACTTTTAGACTTTAATAAATTTAAACAAAACTTTTTTAGTTTTTGGGATAAGTTTTTAATAATATTAGTTATAATGGGATTTTATAAATAAAATTTTAAGAATTTTCTAATTTTAATTTTAATTAAATTTTTATGAAATTATATATGAGGTGTATTGAAAAGATTCTAATTCTAATGGTTTAAAAATTGTTATAAAAAATAAATAATAAAATTTTGATATTCAAATTTGATAAATTATGTTTTAATTTTTTCTTTTCAAATTTTGGTGGGACCATTTATCATTATGTTTAATATATTATTTTGGTAGAGATTTTGAATTGAATTCATGACTTCACGTTAAGAAGTGTTTTAATAAAAAAAAATAATAAAAAAAAAAAATTGTGGGAACACTTTATCATTATGTTTAGTATATCATTTCGATAGAGGTTAAGAATTGAATTGGTGACTTCACCTTAAAGATTACCTTAACAAAGACCCCATGGACATGTTATAAAAAAGGTAACAGTAATTAATTGGTAAAATATAAATTATAGTGATAAATTTTATAAATATTAAGTTTTAAATTCTTACATTTTTTTAATATCTTTTTTATATTACTATAAAAAATATGTATATGGATAAACATTACAAGTTACTAGTCTGTCACTTGGGAATCCACACTAATAGCATAAATTCAAAATTTTATACTTGCATATCCCGTATCTTTTAAATTCTAAAAGAAACCAAAAATAGAATAAACCACAAGATAACAGTCATAACAATGACATGTTTACTAAAAATCTTTGTTTGAATATCTAGCTTACTTGATCATTACCTTCATGGACAATCCACTGAGTGGCTCATTTTCATCATCCAAGAAAGAAAAATCAAATTTTGTCATTTTTATGGGCATCAAAATTTCCTTTCTTGTCTAATCTATCTACTTTGTCCAGTAGTTCATTTATGAAGTTCATCAATACTTGTTGAGTTTATGCTAGTTCTGTAAGAACCCTTGCTATGAAGGTTTTTATTTGTCAATATAGGTTGAGAATTTCTATGTAGGAGGAATACGAAGCTTTGGTAGAGTTTCCTACATCATGTATTTATTCCCTGCTATCTTCATTGGCCTACATGGTAGGAATGAAACTTCTAGTTTGTTTAACTTGTCCTTCAACAAAAGGAAAAATTCTTATTTAATTGTTTTATGGATGATAATTCAAGATTATATAAATTACTTTTCAACATTTTCAAACATTTATCACATAGACTAAATTATATGTCTAGGAAGAATAAAACTTGGTTAGATAGAAAATTAAATCTGCTAGATTCCACTATTGTCCTTTAACAACATTAATACTTAAGTGGAAAATTATTTTTAACTAATTTTATAATCAGTATAGTGTTTATTATTGAAATTTAACACCCATATATAAAATATAACAATAATAATGTATACTCAACATTAATATTTCTATATCAATTTATGCATGAAACATAAAATAGAAATGGTTAAAAGGGCAATAATTGGTTTTAAGTCTATATATCATTTGAACTTCATAAAACATCTATCTTAAGATTTTAATATTGATTTTTTAGATTTATATATTAATGAGTGGTTAGGGTATACTTTTTTATGTTTAGATAAAAAATTCTCATTTCATACTTATAACTATTTCAAATGTGATTTTTCTTGTTTCAATAAAACTATTCTAAGTCTATCATAAACACAAATGTAGCAAGTGTTGAATGAGATTAAATCTCTTGAGGTGTAAAAATCTTGCAAAACATGAAAAAAATTGCACCTTTGAGTTTTGATCCTTCTCTGTGCCATATATATATAGATATACTATTCAAAAGTGCACTTTCAAATTTATAAATGAAAGGAATGAGTGGCTTGAAAATTCTATTGAACACTTGGATTGTGTAGATTATACATAAACTTACAATTCCAACTAATATTTGTTGAATTTTAGACAAATTTGACACAAAAAATATAACTAAAAATTTACCAAAATGTAGAATAGTAAGACTACTTAAAATGTTTTAACCATAAGCTTTAATTTGTTTATAAACCACATATAATATATATGCAATTGGCATTGTCCACACATTTTTTTTTTTAATATACATTTTAAAACACGTTAACAATTCTTAACCTTGCATTTGAAATATTTTATCTATGACCCATATTGAATTTATTATTATTATTATTATTTCAAATACAATACTATAAAATATTAAAAATTGAATGAATTAGCTATCTCCCTCTTCTTATGATCTAATTGAATTATATATCTCCCTTTAAGTAACAAATGAAACTTGTCAGCCAGAATGATTGCATAGGTGCCTAGTAAACATGTTGTACCCCAAGCCCAAAATCACCTCAAAGATTTAAATGCATTTCTATTTATTGCATCCATCAAGTTAGTTTGTCTCCCCACAAGTGCACACCTTATGATTTTGTGAAATTTAAGGCCATATGTTCTATATTTTTTGTAGCCACAACAATCGTCTTTCAAGCAAGAATAGTATTCCCTAAATAATGAATTTATGTTACGAGAAAGTGATACGCACAAGAATTCAGATAGCTTCAAAATCATTGCTTTAATATGATGTCATAATAGTCTCTTCTATAGATTGATTTTTCCCAAATTTTGGCTAAAAACAATATATGAAGGTTTCGACTGGTCCTTAAAGGTTATTTTGGCAATGATGAAGCAACTGTGTCAATTCTAGATTCGAAAGGATGTCTGAAAAATGGGGATCTATGTTACATCAATAATGAATGATTTCTCTTTGCTGTGGACAAAAGAAAGGAGTTGATCAAGTACAAAACACTTGAGGGGCCTTTTTATAGTAGACGAAAGCCAAAAATATTGATCTCCTCAAACAAAACTTAAATTTTTTAGGTAGCTCTAGTAGAATTGGAAAAGTTACTTCTCTCGAACAAAAATATTATTGACATTGTTGTTATTTCGCGAGTGCCATTTACTACTACTTGATATAGTATGCTTCCCACTTATTGGGTTAATATCTCTACTACATGGTAATGTTTTTTAAGAAAATAGTTTGAGACAAAATAACACTTTTGTCTCAACTTTTCCTTTTCCTACTTTTTATTTATTTTAATTAACATTTATTTATTTTTTACATCTCTTTGGCAACATTCGAGAGGAGTGGAATAAAGGCGTATATGCATTTTTTCTATGTGTCTCTTTAGCGACATTTCAAGGGGGAGAAGACCACTGGCGCCTATATATTTTTTGGATAATAAAAGGAATGAACAAAGAGAATGATATGATAATGCCTTGTCACTAAATTGATTCTCCATATCTGATGCTACAGTTTATATGAACAAAAGAAAAAAATGAAGAGTATCACAAAAATTTCTACAAGTGATGCTAGGCGATTTATATGTCTATATTAATTTCCCTCCACTTAGAATGTCAACCAAGGTTTGTAATCTTAGATCTACAAAACATCGCTGTTCAGGGTAAAAATATATTAAAGTATACATAGTCTATTATAAAAATCACACCAACTATCTCATCTAATGTGTCATTTGAGCACATTGTATTTAATCCTAAAATGAACCTAGTACAGATTAAGTACCAGCTACTTGAAACTAAGATCTTTGCCTTAACTCTTATATCAGAAATCATTCAATTTCTCTGATAAATTTTGTTGAAGTGAAGAAACCTATTAAATTCCACCAGGAATACTAAATATCATAAATTAAAGGATTGAATTACTTTAACAATATGGATTGTTTGTAGTACTAGAATTATATCTTATTTAAATCTAATGAAAATTCTCAGATTAATCACTCAGAACAAATCTAACGATAACGTAACTTTCCTTAATCCTAATTTCAACAAAATATTAACTCAAATAACTCTAACAATGGCTTGGCTCAAAAGAGCTTTCTTTGCTCACAATTTCATCTTAAGGTCTACAATCACACATTATCGGAACAATCTCTCGTTCAAGCCCAACTTGTAATAACGCAATAAATTTAAATTCTAGCTTTAATTCTCTGATCAATAATAAGCAAGACTGGAAGCACCATTCAATTCAAAAACAAATAACAAACGCTTAAATGAAAACTACGGTCATTCAATACTAAATCCAAACTTAACTAACAAATACCAAACATTCAGTATTAAATTTATAACTAAATTGATTTGATAAAGCTTGTATAGGATCAATGGTGGGCCCTTGCCACGACTTGTGTAAAGATAATTTAAGACATATTAAATTAAATTACTCACAAACCATCAACGATTAAGGAATAGGAGCCGAAATACTATATTATGCTGTGTTCAATAGAAATGATACATCATGATTCCCAAGTCAAATATAATGAAACACATATGTTCTCGCATAAATGTTACACTAAACTTCTTTCTCTTGTTTGTCTCTCTCCTTTTTAACCTATGACATTATCGACGATCCCTTTTTAAAAAGATCATTGTCTCAAAAAATTTCAACTGAAATATACAATAATAGCACATAATAATTCATTTGTGTCATATTAAGACAAAATCAGATCTTTAGAATCAATTTTCTAGTTTATACAAATCGGTTTCCACAGGAATCATTGTCTCATTTCAAATACAATTCAATGATTCGATACAAGGATTAACATACCCTTGGAATTTTTTGTTGGAATTTTCTGATAAATTCCATAACAGACAGACAAAAATCGCACTCTGTTTTTACACAGAAAAACAGAAAAATTCGCTTGCTGGAAACGGTGTTTCAACAACACAGTTTTTTTTCAGTTGCTGAAACAGGTGTTTCAGCAACGCTGATCGTCGTGTTTCAGCAACGTAAACTTTTGACGTCAAGTAATTTTTGAGTTACGAGGTGTTTCAGCAACGGTGACGGTGTAACAGCAACAGGAAAAATTTAACTTGTATTTATCAAAATAAACTAACTGTTACAGATTTGTCTTCCTCATACAGAGGGAATTTCAAAACTTCTATTGCTGAACATCTACTTCAGAAATTCACTAAGGAACGATTCTGTTCCACATAGATGAACATAAAAACAAATTACATTCAAATTTCTGCACTGTTGTGCATTTCACTGTTCTGAAATTATTCTTCTTCCTCCTCACGCTGCTGCGTGCTCTCCTCTGCTCTGTGTGATTCTTCAGCTGCTGCTGCTGCTCTCCTACTTTTCAATCCCTGCACTGCTGTGCAAAAATGGCTTCATTCATGTGAGCTCATGCTGCTGCACATTCTTTCTTAAAAACACAGAAATTACATTTGAGCGCTGCTGCACTACATTACAGAGTTAATAACACTGCTGTGGCTCTACACATATATAGTGCAGGAGGCGATCATAACTTATCCATCAACCGCCTCAACTTGCTGACAGAGACTCTGTTGCAATCTGCCGCTCATAATGAACAGATCTGATCTTTTGACATTCTGCTGTGCTGCTTGAGTCGGTTATGTGGAAACCCAAGACTGATAAATGCTGCGGCTGGCTCGAGGCTGATACTTTCCTTCTCAGCCATGCTTCCTCTTTAATGCTGTTTGGTGAGCAGTTATGACGCAGAGCCCAGATTTGATCTTCTTCCTGCTTTGGGAACACAAACAGGCAAACGGTGAAAAGACACTTATGGCGGTGGCGTGAATAAGCCGACTCCTTCATAAGTCCTCTATTGCGGCTCGCTACTGCTGCACGGCAGTTGGAATTAATATTCCAACACACCCCCTTAATTTCAACTGCTGGGCATTTTGTCGTACCCAAACATTTCCTCTCATAGAGGAATTCACCAACTGCTTCTGATGCAGTTTCACAACCAATTAAAATTGTCTTCCTCTTAATAGAGGGATTTACCTGAGACTGTGCTTAAGAGCACCTTCCTCATAACAGAGGGATTCACCATAACAATGTGCTGAAGAGCACCTTCCTCTTGAGAGAGGGATTCACCAAGGAACGCTGTTGTTCCACAAACCAATTTCTGTTATCTCAGAAAATTACAGTTTCAGCCAGGCTGTTGCTGAAACACACAGTTTCAGTCACACAGTCTGTTGCTGAAACACGTGTTTCAGCATCTCGCAGACAGTTGCTGAAACACGCCTGTAGAATGCATTGCTGCTCCAAAACACAGCGAGAGCATCTTCACAATAGTGCTTAGGCTGCAATATGCTCTACACTGCTATTCATTACAGACTCTGTCTTCTCCTGAAAAACATTACACTGCTATGTGTAAAATTTTCAATACATTTATGCTGCTGCATATTCCATTACAAAACTTTATCTCAGCAACTCTATCTCAGCACTGCTGTTTCAGCACTGTTGTTTCAGCACTCTCTCTATCACTGCACTGTTGTGCATAAAATAACTTCTCAAATTGCTCTTGCGCTGCTGCGCATTCCTTTCACATTTAACAACAAAAATTTCATGCTGCTGCATTTTCTTATTTGCATTGCTGTGTAAAAACGCATTTCTTCATTCTCTCTTAGTTCTGGTTTCATTTTCTTCGCACTACTGTGCTTCTCCTTCTTGCCATCACGCTGCTGCCTTTTCTTATGCACTCTTGCTTCACACAATCTTAGTCTTCATTTTTTTTATTTTCATAATGCACTGCTGTGCAGTTCCTTTCATTTCTCTGCTGCCACACATTATCATTCACCCATGTGCATTAAAAATCTGCTGTCCCTGTTTTTCTTTATGCATTTCTTTGCATGCTGCATTGCATATGAAGAAAAAACATTACAATTTTTTTTACTGCTGTGTATTGTACTCACTCTGCTGTGAGTATGACCTCTCACATTACATAGAAGGAAAATTCCTTCCATTGCTATGCATTTCAATGCATGTGCTCCATAACAAAAATTTCCAAACTGCTGTTTTATGTTCTGTCTTCCCACTGCTGTGAGGTTCTTCTTGCTTTGCATACTTTTCTTCTTGCGCTGCTGCTCTTTACATTTCAGCGCTGCCATCTTTTCTTGTTTATGCATTTCTGTGCATATTGCATAAACACAAAGCAAAAACATTGCTGATTTCATCACTGCTGCATATTACCTTTTAAATGGATTAACAAAAATTTCATTTGCAACTGCTGCGCTGCAATACATCCTCCATCAACAAATGACTGTTAATACAATTCAGCAAACAAAAATTACAAGCTCCCCTTTAATGTGTGCTTGTCTTCTTTTAGCAGACTCTTCTCAAAACAAATTTAGATCCACTGGGGAGTTCAAGGGGTTTTCATATTGCCTTTCCTTCCTTCTCCATACTTGTGTAACTTTCTTCTTTTGCATGGGTCTAGCTTGCATAGGAGCCCATGTCAAGTTACAGTCACGTGCCATATGCCCAATGTTATGACACTTGAAACATTCAACGTTGTTTATGAATAACATTTCATGATTTCTTCTAAAATTGTTTCTTGGAGGTTGTCGTAGACCACAACATCTATCTCCATGAAATGCTCTACAATCTTTTGCCATATGACCAAAGTTTGAGCAGGCATAACAATAACCATAAAATGAACTTTGGTACCTGTGAGATGGAGGTTTCCTTGATGCACTTCTGAAGCCTTGCTGCCTTGAAATTCTTTGATGACAACCATTGCATCTTGCCTCTTTGCCATCAGCTACATTTCTTCTTGGAGCTGGTTTTATGCTTGGAGCAGGATTTCTTCTATTGCTGCCTTCATTTTTCTCCTTGCCTTTGCTGGAACTGGGAGCATCACCTTCTCTTTCTGGCTTCTTCACATCTCCTTTGCTTAAGGCATCCTCATACTTGTTTGAGGGTTCACCTACATACCCAAGTCCTGATTTATCATATGGAGATCTGTGATAGCTGAGCATATCATCCAAGGCTTGAGAGCTCTTCATGATCTTGTTCATCCCTTCAACCTTCTTCCTGAGGAGGACAATCTCTTCTTCTAACTTTTCACATTCATTATTTTTCTTTGCTAGCTGTCCCTCAGTATCTTCCTTGCTACGAGTAGCTTCAGCTGCTACTATTTTAAAGGAGATAATATCAGACTTCATTTTGGAGGTTTCTGCTTGACTGCTCTCCATTTTCTTTTCAGCTCCTTTTGCCTGCTTCCTTGCTTCTTGTAGTTCGGACTTAAGGGAGGAGACCTCTGCCTTGCACTGTCCAATCTCTTCTACAAGTTTGTTCACTTTCTTGTGTCTTTGTTCAAGTTGACTTGACAAGACATCTGCCTGCTTCTTTACTTCATTCAGCTGATTTGTCATGGATATGACTTCTTCATGATGTTTCCTCTTGCATTGGTCAAGCTCCTTCTTGAGCTTGGCTAACTCTTCATCCCTTTCTTTTACTTGAAGCTTGATGAGGTCAAGCTTTTCATTCTCAGCTTCTATGATGGGTTCTTCTTGACTCATTGTCATGGTCAGTGCTCCCTTTGCATGAAGGTCATGCAGTCTGTCCCATATATCCTTTGCTGATGAATATTTTCCAAGATTCTTCTTCACTGAATCAGGGAGACCATCCAAGATAGTATTTGCTGCTTGTGCATCATACTCCATGGATTCTTTATCCATATTGCTGTCATCAATCACTGATTCCCAGACTTCAATCCCTTCAAACATTAGGAAAGCCCTCATCTTTATTTCCCATACATCAAAGTTTCCATCAAACTTTGGAACTTCAAATAGAATGTATTCTAATGGGTTGCCTTCTAGTTTAGTAGAGGGGGGGGACACATTTTTAACAGCCCTGGAGGCTTTCTTCTTAGACCTTGGCATTCTTATCTAGGCTTTAAAATCTCTGACTTTGTTTTTAAAATCACTGACTGTTTCTTCAACAACAACACAGAAAATTAATCTGAGAAATACCTGGATTCTTTCTTGGCTGAGTCTTCACACTGCTGGAGAAGTTGTTGCTGCAAGAAATCTTCCTTCAGCTTCTTTGACACTTCAAAGAGCCTGGACTAGCTCTGATACCATGTTGGAATTTTCTGATAAATTCCATAACAGACAGACAAAAATCGCACTCTGTTTTTACACAGAAAAACAGAAAAATTCGCTTGCTGGAAACGGTGTTTCAGCAACACAGTTTTTTTTCAGTTGCTGAAACAGGTGTTTCAGCAACGCTGATCGTCGTGTTTCAGCAACGTAAACTTTTGACGTCAAGTAATTTTTGAGTTACGAGGTGTTTCAGCAACGGTGACGGTGTAACAGCAACAGGAAAAATTTAACTTGTATTTATCAAAATAAACTAACTATTACAGATTTGTCTTCCTCATACAGAGGGAATTTCAAAACTTCTATTGCTAAACATCTACTTCAGAAATTCACTAAGGAACGATTTTGTTCCACACAGATGAACATAAAAACAAATTACATTCAAATTTCTGCACTGCTGTGCATTTCACTGTTCTGAAATTATTCTTCTTCCTCCTCACGCTGCTGCGTGCTCTCCTCTGCTCTGTGTGATTCTTCAGCAGCTGTTGCTGCTCTCCTACTTTTCAATCCCTGTACTGTTGTGCAAAAAGGGCTTCATTCATGTGAGCTCATGCTGCTGCACATTCTTTCTTAAAAACACAGAAATTACATTTGAGCGCTGCTGCACTACATTACAGAGTTAATAACACTGCTGTGGCTCTACACATATATAGTGCAGGAGGCGGTCATAACTTATCCATCAACCGCCTCAACTTGCTGACAGAGACTCTGTTGCAATCTGCCGCTCATAATGAACAGATCTGATCTTTTGACATTCTGCTGTGCTGCTTGAGTCGGTTATGTGGAAACCCAAGACTGATAAATGCTGCGGCTGGCTCGAGGCTGGTACTTTCCTTCTCAGCCATGCTTCCTCTTTAATGCTGTTTGGTGAGCAGTTATGACGCAGAGCCCAGATTTGATCTTCTTCCTGCTTTGGGAACACAAACAGGCAAACGGTGAAAAGACACTTATGGCGGTGGTGTGAATAAGCCGACTCCTTCATAAGTCCTCTATTGCGGCTCGCTGCTGCTGCACGGCAGTTGGAATTAATATTCCAACATTTTTTACATAGCTTGAACTAACTATGGAAAGGTTTCAAAAATGTTGACCATTGTCAAGAGGAGTGTGAAAGCATACTATTGGCTTGCAAGTGAGTGATCTTAGTTCCAAATTAAGGCAGAATATAGTACTGAACAACTGCCTAGTACCGAACTGTCCATCCCAGCGCTGATCATGAAATAAACTTGTCACAACTAGTGAGTTCATGTTTTCGTATCAAGGTACCCTAATAAAGATAGAAACACATTCGCAACATAATATAAAATTAGCTTAATCATCTATTTAAATCAACCAAAGAATTATGAAAATGCGCCTAATTCATGATCCTTTACCTTCATTCATATTTTTCGCATGCGACAGAAAAAATGATAGTTCTAGATACCAAAAAGGATGAAAATGAGGGAAACAATTATCGGAGATGGTGGATTAAGGTATCAAAAGGAGGCCTAAAATAAGTCTCAACATCTCCCACATGCTAATGAATTTGCATGCCCTCATGCAACAAACAAAATTTGTTCGGTCTGTCAAAATTTTGGTATTGACCAGCCCTCATATGCTTATTGCACTAACTAATATTTCTAGGAAACGACCATTCATTGTATGTTTTTTGTTGATGCCTTTGAATCCTATCATAGGCAGTGTACCTCCGGGTGGGTTTCAACTACCCTACCTTCCACCTGAGAAATTTCTTGTTTCTTTTAGTCAACCTATCATTTTTTGTTTTCAGTATTACATTTTGAGCCTTATACAGTTAATTTTCATCTCTCACATCCCTATATAGGAATAATTATGGGACTTTTCTTTTCTCTTGAGATATTTCCTCTACAACCTCTCTATTTGAGATTGTAGCTCTCTCTCGGAAAAATGAAGGACATCTTTAGAATGAAAACAATTATCTTGTAACCCAAATTTCTCATAAGATAACTTTTCTTTGACCTGACTTCTCATGGTTTCGGTAGCACCTTGGTCCCCAATAAGCCCATACTCAGATAGATATTTGCGATGATAATTACTTTGAAAATTAGCAATATTATCAAGAGTTCTTTCCTCTCCACGTGATGGTTTGTTTTTCATGTCTTTTCTCACAAGTGACTGAGAAGGTTCTTTCGTGCTAACATGTGGTTCTTTCTTGGAAGACGATGAAACAGACACCGACCCTAGAGGTTGAGTGCTATGTGGGGGATGTAGTCGATGCATCATCCTACGTGTAAGTCTCCTTCCTTGCTATAGAGTTTGAGTCAAAGGTTGATTCAAAGAATCTTCAGGTTGCTCTGGTGATAGAATGGAATCTTTTAACTCATCAATTTTTTTATTTCCATTCTTACTGTTACTAACCAATTTCTTCTTCTTCTTCTCCCTTTTAGTGTGTCCCTTATATTGATGAGATGTCTGCTTCCTTAACCAATTTCTTCTTCTTCTTCTCCCTTCTAGTGTGTCCCTTATATTAATGAGATGTCTGCTTCCTTTGTGTGGGGTTTCTCTGTTCCAGTTTTAACCGACGCGGTTTCTTCTTGGTTATCTCCTCCTTTTGTTTCGACGATTGCACTTCATCCTTTGAAATGTTATGATTCAACCCTTCTACTATAGGTTTTTTTCTTTTCCCTGGTTCTACGACATGGATTTCTTTCTTCAAAACATGGTTAGGGTTCTTTATTGTTTGATTTTATAAATATTCCCCTAAACCATTACTACGAGACGTTGCTCCTACCACTAATTTGGCTGACGACTCAAGATGGGTCTCATGCCCTTTTATTAATTTCCTGGGAGTAAGGATTTTACATTTTACAATGGTTTGATCAGCTTTCCTTAGAAATTTTTGTCTCCAAGAATTGCGCCCATGTATCCTCTCGATGCCCTAATTCATATGTAGTTACTATTTTAATAAGGTCGTAGTGACAAATTCGAGTTTTTGGAATTTTAGGAGACGATTGAACATATTTCATTACTTTCTGCAGGCTTTTCCATAAGAAGAATGGAAAATTCATATCACCATCATCTATAAGATGCAAAAGCAACCTCATATGGTAAAGAAAGGTGAATGCATAGTGTCTCTCGCATGTTAAGTAGGCCTGTAATGCGGTTAACCATGGACGCCATTCTTCTGCTATGTAGCTTCTAGGAATGCCCTTAGTCTAGTCAATATTTTTATACTCAGAATTTGAATTTTTCTCACATTTCTGATGCTCCACAAGATTTCCCTTGAAGTATTTCTCTGCATTTGTAGGTAAGCCAATTCCCTCCAACACCAGTTTTTTTGTGAGCTCAAATTCCATGTCACCTACCTTCACAGAGGTGCCATTCAATTTTTGTACAAATTTCAGAGCTACACTATCGTTGTGCCCCTGAAACTTTTGTAAAAACGTCACCCATCCCTTCTCCTCAAATTTGGCCTTACATTCCCCGTACTCTAGCCTGGTACTGAACTGTGCGAATGTAGGCTCATGACGTTTTCCCGGAATTCCAAATAAAAACTTATCCGAGAATGACAAAAGGGTTACAGATAATAGAAATGCTTGAATAGTGATAGGATTACATGTATATAAGAGGGTGTAAGGGCTAATAAAAGCGCAACTCGAGTCTTAACCAAATTGCATCCATTACCAATCATAATGAGGGGAGTACCAACCCTTATGATGACTCAGGAATGGTTATCACTTCAAGGATAAATGATGAGGTATGACTGGGGGAAAATGGGGTAGGAGAGAATATTTTTTAATTGAAAGAAGAAGAAAAAAACAAAAAACCAAAAGTATAGGTATTTTAGAGTTGGGCACATAACTTTTGTCATGATTACCATAAATGGAAGCTAAGAAATCATTTCGTAAACCCACAACCACATTCCTTGCGTAAATTCAAAAAAATGAAAAAATAAAATTCATACACGTGTCAGATTGTACAATGTTTTTTAGGGACTCATGACTAAAATTTATGAAGTACTCCTAGCTATTTCAAAATGCAGATGACTGTCACATAACTATGAATGAATTCATGGGCTGACTCTTTCTACACTGAATTTCTGTAACGAGTTTTGCACTAGAGTTTTGTATTGGAGGATGAAAACTGAAACGTTGAAGTTTTTTCCTACTCAGGCTCAATCTGAAAAAGGTTGATCTGTATTAACAATGAAATGATTTGATACTAGAGATTGTTTCATTAGGAGTATCATACTATTTTAGACTGGAACAAATATTTTGAATTACAATAAATTTTTTTTCCATAACTTCTTCACAATTAGAAACAAACTAACACAAACTTGATAATTTTGAACGGACAAGAAATATATTGCTTCAGGCTCAACTTTAGTGCCATTATTCTATGGATTTTTAACTCCACAGGTTTCATTTCCATATGTATTCTACCAAGCCTGGAAAAAACAACTCTTTACTTCGTAGCTCCCTAATTACCACTGTCGCATCCAAGTTTAATGAGCTTGGGTTAGACTCTGCTCAGAGCATTCATTTTTAGAGAGTGTGAAGATACTCAAAGTAGTCTCCAAGGGGTCTCCTTTATGTAAGTATTCTACCCAGCACGAAAAAGAGTAATTATTTACATGGAAGATCCCCAGCTATTTCCATCCCATTCATTTTAATAAGCCTGGGTTAGACTGTTATCAAATTATTTATTTTTAGAGAGTCTGAATATTGTCAAAGAAGACTCTAGTGGTATCATTTTCCATAAATGATCTGTTAAGTCCGGATAAAGGAATCAACTTACAGTTGACAAACTTCCTCTTTATTCTATTTGGGCCTAAGGAGGAAGGCATAATTAAACCCACTATTATTGATAATATATATATAAGTAGATACTATAAAAATAATAAAAGTTTAGCTTGAAGAGCCAACAGGAGTTGGGTCTTCTTTATTAATCAATTCCATCCTTGTGTTTTCTAGGACATTTTGTAAAAATTCATGTTTGGAAAGTGATCGATGATAAATCTTCAATCGGTGTCTATTTACCACAAAGGGAGTCTGATCATCCTCAATGATCTTACTTTTGATTGAGCCATTGTCAAAAACTTTCTCCACTTCATAAGGCCCTAGCCATCTAGCTGATAATTTCCCTTTCAAGTGTTTGAAATTATTATCATACAATAATTCCCACTCTCTTGGTTGGAAATTTTCTCTTTGATAAACCTATCATGCAAGCAGGCCCTCTTATCTTGCACCAACATAGTATTTTGGAGAGAATTTTGCCGAATCTCATCAATTTCGTTTAGCTGCAGCACTTTGTTTTTTAGCTCCATTCAAATCAATCCTTAATTGAACAATAACTCGAAAAGTTTTCACTTGAAATTCAATGGGCAGCACACCTACTTCCGAGACACTAGTTCATAGGGAGTATATCTAGCCACATTCCTCAATGTTATTATGTTATTATGTAGGCCCATACTGATTCTGGTAACCTGTCACCCCAGTCTCCATGATGTAGTTGAATTTTTTTAGTAAGAATAGACTCAAGACTTTATTGGTATATTATACCTGACCATTAGACTAATAATAGTATGGTGTAGACTTCTGGTGCTTAATTTGGTATTCTTTAGGGATAAATTTTACCAACTTCGAAGTAAATTTTTTCCCCTATTCAGTGACAATCTCCCTAGGTACTATAAAACGAGTAAAATTTGTCTTTGAAGAGGAAATACACAACATATTATTTGCTAACAAAATATAAAGCTATGGATTCTACCCATTTTTTTACGTAATGAGTGCAGACTAGGATATATCTCTTCTTTCTAGGCATAGGAGAAATAATCGAAACAAAATTTAATGCCCACTTTTGAAAAGGTTCAATTGATACCTAGGTTTGAAGAGGCATCTCGTCACTTGAAATTCATCTTCCCATTCTATTGCAAGCATCAAATCTAGAAAAAAAAAATTCTTAGCATACTTAAAAAGGGTGGGCCAATAATATGCCGCGTGAAACACTTTGTAATTTTTCCTTTTATCAGCAAAATTCCCACAACATGGCTCATTATGGCAAGATTCCAAGACATCATACATCTCATGTTCCCACTTACATCTCCCCATAATTAAAGGCGGTCCTATGTAGTACAAATCTCCTTTTATCCATGAATAGTTAGCACTCGACTGAACAACCCTATGTTTTTCCTTTCGAGATAAATTTTGTGGTAGCTTAACTAACACCAAAAAATTAGCCACATCAATGAAACAAGGAGTATGAGTGGATATCGAAAACAAATTCCCATCATGAAAGTCATCTGGAACGAGGGAAGCATCTTATGAAATGTTCGTTTTGGACAAAAAATTTGCAACTGAATTGTCACTTCCAAGCCTGTTAATCATAGTAATGTTAAATTCCTGAAGTAAAAGTAACCATCTCTTAATTCTACCATTTGTAATAGGTTTATTCATCAGAAATATAATAGTTTAATGATTAGTATCGATCTTTTTCATAACCAATAATATAATTCCTAAATTTGTTAATGGCATGGAATACTGCTAATAATTCCTTTTCAGTGAAAATGTACTTCAATTCTGTCGGTGATATATTTTTGCTAACAAAATAAATAGGATAAGGAACTTGATTCTCTCTCTGACCTGACACATCTCCAAGCGTTGTGTTTGATGCATCAATGGAAATATAAAAAGGGAGGCACCCTTTAGGCCCCCTAAATACTGGTGCAGTTGATAGCCTATACTTTAGTACCTGAAAATCATTTTGACAGTCAATATCCCATGAAAAATCAACATCTTTAGCCAATGAATTGAACATAGGAGCAACAAGTCTAGTAAAATTTTCAATGAATATTTTGTAATACCCTGCGTATCCTAGAAAGCTTCTTACCTCTTTTTCCGAATTTGGAAATGGGATTGATGAAATTACCTCAATTTTTGGAGGGTCAACCTTTACGCCTATTTGTGATACATGATGGCCAAGTAAAATCCCTTTAGTTTTCGTTGTTTTCACTTTTCATTACAGAGAGCTAAATGGGTTTCTTGAAAATAGATCAAAACCTTTTCTAAAATTTCCAAAGCATCCTAAATATCATTGCCATATATTGCAAATTCATCCATGTAGACATCTACACAATCATGTATAAGGTCAATGGAAATGGCTAAGGCAACCCTCTAAATAGTGGTTGGAGTGTTTTATGAGCCGAAAGGAAGAACTCGGTAAGCATAGGTGCCCCATGGAAAGGTGAAAGTAGTTTTCTCTTGATCATCTGAGGCTCTTTAGATCTGGTTATAGCCAATGTACCCATCTAAAATTGAAAGATACCTCTTCCCAAACAAGATATCCAGTACTTGGTCAATAAAAGGCAAGGGAAATTAATCTCTCAAGGTGGCATTATTCAACTCTCTATAGTCATGACATATCGTCCATTTTCCATTTTTCTTTGGAGAAACTACTAGGAGAGATATCCATTTGCTTTCAGAAATGGGAAATATAAAATTTTCACTCAACATTTTTTGAAGTTCCTCCTTAACAATCTCCTTAAGGGTTGGATTCATTCTTCTTGGTGGTTGTCTTACAGGTCTCCTTTTTACATTAGTGTAAATGTGATGGATTCACGTGTCAAGATGAATTCCTTTCATTTCTAAATAGTCCCAAGAAAATTCCCCAGATTATTTTTGAATCATTTTAACTAACTGCTCTTGTTATTCTTCACTTATGTCACGATCTATGTACAACATTTTTCGAGAGCTGATTTGAATAGGTTGAGAGCCCACTTCTTTGTTTTCACTTACAGATGCAATAGTAAAAGATGCAAAGATAGAAACATAGTAGGTTTCCTAAAAATTAGAGCTAAAAGCATGACTTTTACCACTAAAAGAAATAGGGTATTCAATACATCTTATGTGAGATAAAAATTGTTGCAAGAATATTAATAGAGGCAACATGCATTCTTCCTCTCCCTAAGGGTTCTCTAACCAAGACGGGACTTCATTAGCCAATTGAGCAGGTGGAAAAATGGTCATTTTTTGGATTTGGGATCCATTAGAAATTATCATTTCTCCATTGGTGTAGCCATTAAAGGCGTCGACAATAGCTATCCATGGTTTGCCCAAAACTATTGGATTTGAAGGTTTAGTTGTTTTCGGAGAGATGACACTAAAATCCACTAGATAGTCATAGGAAGTCAAAGTTACAACTACATCTTCTAGGATTCCGATAGGCTTAACAATAGACTTGTCTACCATTTCTAACACAATAGGTGTGGGTTTGAATTTATTTAATTGCAACAACGTCATGGTATAAATGGTCATTACATTAATGGATTCCCCCAAATCTATTAGAGTGTTAGGTAGAAAAGTTCCATTGATTCCTATAGTTACTACCAGATTCCATGTATCATCATACTTTGGTGGCAACCCTCATATTAATTCAGAAATTTGGTTAACTAATTTAAAGGTTTGGGCTTTATTCTTCCTTCTTCCATGTTTCTAGATACAAATATCCCTAAAGATATTAGTGTATATTGGTATGTCCTTAATGGCCTATAATAAAGGGATCTTTATACATATATTTCTTAGTTCAGATTCCAAATCATATTCCACAGGTACTTCACTTCTCTTTATAAGTAGTCTATCAGGAAAAGGAGTTTCTTTAGGTTCTTATGGTTCCTACGGCTCTTTTATTACATCATTCTTTTCAGTCTCCATTTGTTTATTTCATCAAATTTGTTGCAGTTTCAATTTGGGGATCCTCCCCTTGAATGAGCACTACAAGTTTATTCTTATTTAACATTTTCTCAGACCTAAGTTGAATTTCGTTTATAGGAAAATAGCTGATAAAATAGGTGGGAAAATACCGAAGTGATATGTTTTGAAAAGGTAGAGGAGGTTTATTACTACGATTAAATTGAGGTTGTGGAAGTGTTGGCCTTTGACGAGTTGAGTTGAATGACTGTTGCATCTGCTATGAAGGTTGATTGGAACTTTACGATAGTGGTAGTGGCTATTGTGATGGAGCTAGTAATGCAGGTTACTGCAATGTGGGATAGAGTGAATTATACCCTTGCTAGTACTAGGGAATATTAGGTGTCTATGGCGCATAAGGTGGGTATTTTGGTTGGTAATGGGGATATGCTGGAGCTAGGAATTGGGACTGATAAAATTTCCACAAGGATTTCCTATCCATCCTTTATTCCATGGTGAATTTTGAGGTGGTTGACTTGACCATGGAAGATAAGATGTCTGTGGGTTCCATATTTTAAATTGGGGAAAACGCTGCACATTAGTTTCTTGATCAAGATTATTATTTTGTGCCCTCCATGGTGGTCTTCTAGAAGTTTTGGGAAGCTCACTTGTTTCAGCGCCTCCTTTATAAATAGCCCTATCCCTCGTAAGGAAGGACATTGCTTAGTGGGTTGATCATGTGTGAAAAATCCACAAACCTCTATCACATTTGTAGGACACTCTATTTCAACATGCTCTCTTCTACACTTCAGACAGAAAATGGCTAAAGCGACCTTCTCCTCTTCCTATTTTTTCTTGATTTTATGGGTATGAAATTGGGCATTGGTAGTGTTAGCAATGATTGTCTTAAAGTTTTCGAAAATATTCCTTATCTGTATCCGAGTAACTCCTCCTTTTACAAGTTTATCAATTCTAGATACAAAGTCTATCGAATTGTAATGAATTACTTTGCATACTTTAGCTTGGCTTTTATAATAGGATTTTCAAAGCTCAACTCTCTCATGAAAATGTTTCTTGTATATGTATCCTAAGCTCAAGAGGTTTAAGGTTTGAATACAATCTTTTGTTAGTCTTTTTAAGAAGATAGTCCTAATGGTTCACTCATCTAATTTACATATTCGAGACTTGTGAAAGTTATAAAGGAATCTCTCAATATACTCTTCGAGGCTTTCTTCATCCATTTGTTACATCCTAAAAATGTCATTAATGTCTATTCTTTTACAATAATCTTTATAATTTTTTAGAAAAACATATTTCATCTCATCCCATGAATAGATGGTGTTTTCCCCTAAGCTCATAAACCACATAAGGGCTTAATATTTTAAAGTAACAGGGAATAGTTTGAGTTTCTATGCATCATCATGATAATTATAAATTATACAAATAATATCAAACTCAAACAAAAAAGAAGCAGGGTCTTCTAAAGACATACCATGGAATGGTGGAACGGATGCCAAAGGTATGTTATTTATAGTAATGATCCTTGTGACATCTAAGAAAGGAAATTGGAACATAGTCTTTGTTTCTTCCTCATGTTCAATTTCATCAGGTCCACCCCTAGGTCCATCTCTTCTTCCACCATTACCATTAATTATGTCATTTTTCCTATTCCCTTCACCTTCTCTTCCATCCATTCCCCCAAAATATTTAAGGTCAATGGAATCTGGTGTAGTGTTCCAACTAGAGGAAGGTTCAGCTCAATTATCTCTTATGTGCGCAAGTACTAAATCTCTCTGAGGTGCTCCTACTACAGATTCTACCTATGAAACTAACACTTTCTGGAGTACAGGTGATTTCTTTGTCTCCATAGCTTTTTACAATGCATGTTTCTCTTGTTGTACTACGCCTTTGAACTATATTGTCCCTTCTTTATTTTATGCAACCTTATTCAAGGCTACTATGGTAGAAAAAATTTCTCCTTTCTACACGATTCCCGCATAATGATTCGCAGGGTTAATTGGGGGTTCTTTGTAGGACCAAACAAATATGAAGGAAAATTTTCACTCTGGATAAATATTCTCTTACTGTCTCTAGGTATACCTCTAGTTCTAAATATAAGAAAAAGAAATAAGGAAATCAATTAGGGAAAAGCAGACTTTGGAGCAACCCAACCATAGTGGATTCATAGCTATTCACTCACCTCATACTATACTCTCTCTACCATCTAGTTTCCATGTAAATTTACTATCTCAAACATAAATATACTGAAATGCTAAGAGAAAAATGTTCCCTGGACTGTTAACAACTCCCCGACAATGGTAACACAAATGTTAGGGAATTTATATTTCTATATTAATTTCCATCCACTTAGAATGTCAACCGAGGTTCATAATCTTAGAGCTTCAAAACATTACGGTTCTAGGTACATATCTATTAAGGTATACATAATCTATTCCAAAAAGTGCACCAACATCTAATCCAATTTGTCTCTCTAGCGCACTTCATTTAATCCTTAAATCAACCCAGTACATAATTAAGTACTGAATACTTGAAACTCGGGTATTTGTATTAACTCCTACATAGGAAATCATTCAATTTCTCTTATCAAACTTGCCGAAGTGAAGAAACCTATTAATTTTCACTGAATAATACTAAATATCATAAATCATAGGATTGAATTACATAAACAATATGCAGTGTTTATAATACTGGAAATCTAGATTCTTTAAATCTAATGTAATTGCTTAGATCAATGTCAATCTAGGTTAAATAACCAATCAGAAAAAATATAACAATAACTTTACTTGCCTTCATCCTACTTTCAAGAAAATATAACCTCGAATAACTCTGACAATGACTTCACTGAAAAAGCTTTCTTTGCTTAGAATTTCAACTTAAGGTCTACATTCACACATTATCATAACAATATCTCGTTCAAACCCAACATGTAATAATGTAATAAATTCTAATTCTAGCTTTAATTCTATGATAAATAATAAGCAAGACTAGCAAAACCATTCAATTCAAAACAAAGAGCAAGTGGTTAAATGAAAACTACATTCGTTCAATACTAAATCTAAACTTAGATAACAAATACCAAACATTCAATACTAAATTACTAACTAAATCGAGTTGATAAAGATTGGCCAGGATGAGTGGTGGACCCTTGCCATGACCCATTTCAAGCTAAGTTAACACACAATAAATTAAATTACTCACAAAAAAATCAATCATTAAGGAATATGAGCCGAAATACTGTATTATGAAGTCTTCAATAGAACTGATACATCATGATTCCCACATCAAACAAAATGAGACACATATGTTATGGAAGAAATGTTACACTAAACTTCCTTCTCCTCTCTATCTCTCTCTTTTCTAGCCTATGACACTATTGATGATCCCTTTTTAATGTGATCATTGTCTCAAAATATTACAACTCTAATATACAAGAATAACACAAAATAATTCAATGGTGTCATATTAAGACAAAATCAGATCTTTAGGAGAATTTGTCTAGTTTATACAATCGATGCCCACAACAATCGATGTGTCTTGTCAAATACAACTCAATGTTTCCATACAAGGACTAACATACTCTTGGAATTTCTAACATATCCTGGACTAACTATAGAAAGGTTTCAAAAATGTTGACCATTTTCGAGAGGAGTGTGAAAGCATACTATTGGCTTGCAAGTGAGTGATCTTAGTACCAAATTAAGTGGATAATATAATATTTAACAAGTTCCTAGTACTGAACTCTCCATCCCAACGCTGAATCATGAAATAAACACATCACAACTAGGGATTTCATGTCTTCATATAAAGGTCCCCCTAATAAAGATATAATGACATTTAAATTCTAGGGACATAATATAAACTTAGCGTAATCTTCTACTTAAATAAACTAAAGAATTATGAAAATGAGCCTCATTCATGATCACTTACTTGCATTCATATTTTTCCCATGGGACATACAAAATGATGAAACAAATTGTGGAATATGGTTGAATAAGGTGTCAAAAGGAGAAAAAAAACAAGTCTCAACAAGCGACAAGGGATTTTTGCTTCTATAAGGCTTATCAGGATATGCCAAGACCTGCATTGTGTCTACCTTGTGAAAATACTTGCTTCGAAAAATATTGGATGCCTTATCAGCTCTCCTTATGGAATAAGGAACCCCTTGATCACAAATGAGGCTTCTCAATGGCATGAAAAGCCCTTATTGATTCCCACTACATATTTCTCCCTTCCCTTTAGAACTACTTTGTCCCTCATATTGAGATGAATATTAAGGCAGTAGGATATGCTCCTAAACTTCATGTTGTGTGGAGTCTATCGCTCATGTTGACACAACTATTGGGGCCATAGGATGTGCTCTCAGAATCCATGGTGTATAGAGTCTGGAATGAAGTTCTCTCATAGGAAACCCAAAATCTCACAATGAGGTGCCATGCACTTCTCCCTTCTCTCATTTCTCTCTACAAATACGTTAAACATTTAAATATATCTAAGTGCAGGGATCAATTGCAAGAGAAAGATCTCCAATTGGCCCTCGAATCCCTTAAAAACATAGTTACTTTATGATTAAGGAACCCTGAACAATCACATGAATGCATTTAAAATCTAGGGTTTGTAGGGTTTGTGAATAATTGTACTCTACCAGAAGATGTTTCCTTAACTTCGATACCCAATTTCTAATATTTAGGTTCTGAGACAATGACTAGGGTTTGTAAAGGGCTCGGTGCTATCAATCTCATGAATTGTAGGAATTTTCTTGATAATTCTCTGGAAAGCTTTAAAACTATGAAAATATTCAAGAATTTTGTTTAAAGTATTGTTTTAGATTCACTCCACTTAGTTTGATAAACATGGGTGATAATTATCCAATGTTTCTAAGGTTCTCACTTGAGCTTCAGCCATCCATCGACATTACCTTGGCCATCCAGTCTCCAGTCACTCACTGGTGCAATCTATAGGTATATTCTTTATATTTCTCATGTACAAACTTGTGGGAATTACTCATATCATGTCAAAATCCTACTCCTTCCCATGGATGCTACGGGGATTCTTCCTCTCACTATTATCCATAAGGTACTTTTACTTTATTTGATGAATTAAAATCCCTTTCACTAAGAACACATTTAATAGTTTTTCTTATGTTGACTGAAATAATTTGTGCCTTTAGCAGAGATTAAGTGCTAATGATCAATGGGAAGAATTTAGAGGAGATTGTTATGGGTGTGGGATTAAGACAATATTTAGCACTATAAACCATGGGTTGGCACTCTTTTCTAACAAACCCTTTGCAAAAGAAATTTTAAACCATAAAAGGAGATGAAGTATGAATGCTTACGACCATGATATCAAGAGACCTCACTTCAGACTGAGCTCCTCATTCACTATATTCAGTACCTCTCGAGAAATTATTTCTTTGGTTTTCTCCTCGAATATACACTAAATCCATAATGATATTCATTTTTCTTATTAAAGAAACATAGAGTGTGGCTTATTGTGTAAGAGTGAGGTATTGAATCACCCACTCATTCATTCAATGGAGAATGTAACACTAAAACAAGGGACAAAATGGATCATGTTAGGAAATGATGTACTTAGCCTTGTTTTGCAACCAAGAATTGACCAAACCTTTGTAATGGGACTCCTCATTATTTTCATTCATATTATTGGACGATAATCCTCATTAAGGAATGCCCATTTGTATAAGGAAACAATAATAAAAACCAGAGAGTTACATGGAGAAGGGAAAAATCCTAGAACCATAACATACCAACTTACAGAGAAGCCATAACCATTATCAATAAAGAATATGATAATTCCTTAATGAGATTTGGTTGTTCATGTTTCCCTTCATTTCCATGGGAGTGATGTCGAGGAGAAGAATGCTAGAGAGGTATCCCTATCCATGTAGACATAGTCAATAGAGAATCCTTAAAAGGGGTTATAAAGCCCGTGGATAAGATAATTTGGACTTAGAAAGATCTCATACCTTGCTTAGTATTTTGAAAATCACTTATCAATGTTAGGGTTGGATGGAAAGATGAGATTCAAAGTATTTTTTGGATATTTTATTCTTTTTAAAGGTGCCTTTTATTCTCAACTCCTTCCAGCTAAGTTTGAACCTTGAATTTTATAAAAAGTAAATCTATACAAATCCACTAACATACACCTGATAGGTAGTTCAACTCATACTTTGGCGGAGGCTCACTCAAACTTGAATGTTATTACTGTCATTTGTAATATGACCCCTATTCGAATCATAAAGGAAACCTCTTAATCAAGTCGAGGGCTCCACTTCAAAGTAAAATAGTGTAGGATACATTATTTTGATTTGTAATAGATCTTAATCTTAAAAGAGATTTATTGTTCAAGTGGTGGGTTGTACATGGTTTCAGTTGTTGGAATTAATATAAAGATTATGTTTTAGAACTTCCATTTGAATATCAAAATAGATTTATTGTTCAAGTGGTGGGATGTCCTTTGTTTCATTTATTGTCATTAATATAAAGCTTCTATTTCATAACTTACATTTTCATCTCAAAAGAGATTTATTTTTCAAGTGTTGGGTTGTACTCGATTTCAATTGTTGTTGTCAATATAAATCTTATGTTTCAAAACTTCCAACAAGTTTATGCTAGGGATTCCAAAAAAGAAATAAATATTATTATTATAAGTGGCCAATTTCCAAACACCGAAATTTCCATTGAAGTTTAAATGACAACATAGAGATTGACAACAACCCCTTGGACTAGTTGGTTTATATAAATTTTGTTTTACAATTTAGATGTTTATGTTAATATTACTGAAGAGTTCAAATATCCTTTCAAGTAATGTGCATATCCTTTTGAATATTTTTCTCTTGGATTTAATGCATGATATCCCTCACATATGATCTCCTTCAATGATTCTTTTACTTCATATGATTATCTTGTAGGTGACAAACTACTAGAACAATAAATTTATAACATATGATTTCTGCAACTTGTTTTGATCTATTCAATAACGCCAATGTTTAAGTCAACGTTTGATTAGTATTTGATCATTGGTTATGCTCAAAAGATGACATTTTCTATTGGTATGCAATCCATCCAAGGTCGTATATTTCAAAACCATAGCTAATCAAGAAACTTTTATCGAATAAATTTCGTTACTATGGAAAGGAGACACCTAGGCCACTTGTGTTGGCTTTGTTACATTGAGGACTAGTTTTTATAGATGGATAGGGATAGGTGAAGCACAGGAGGATCGCGATCCCTCTCTTTAATGTTTATAAACTTAAGGATTGGATTCTTGTAATGTCTCACAACTCCTCTATAATAAAAATTCATATAAAATGAAGAACTATAACAATTTCTTGAGTAAGGATTTTAATATTTTAACTCTTAAAAAAATATTGTCGCCTTCAATGCCTCTAGAACTATTCAATACATGAGGGCTTCACTAGTGGATTAATACCATACCATGTGGGTTCATATTGGGGGATTTATATTGAGGGAAAAATGACACTATTTGTTCAGCATATAATAGGGGTGAAAGGGTTTTAATATTGGCAAGTATAAAAAATGGAGCTCAAATTTAATGAAAAAATATAAAGGGGTATAAAAAATGCTAATGAAAAAATGGAAACACACAATATCTAATGAAAGTAGGGTTTTTTCTTTAATTTTGAAGGTGGATTGGGTTCGTATTGGTATGGGGTTAAATAATGTGATTTTTAGAGTTATTTTTCAATATGTAGCCAAATTAAGGGTATTGTTTAGTATGTCATGAATGCACATGCTATGTTAGAGATTCATTGAGTGAAGCCCCCATGATTGAATATAGCTATGTAATAGACCCAAAAAATAAATTCCTTAAATATATGCACCAATCTACTACCAATATATTCTTATAATTTGACCTTATTATGTTGGTGCATAACAACAAAGTCAAGCTACAATGTAAATTTGGGTTGCCAAGGTAAATATATGTAACAAGCTAAAAATTATTGATACTTATAATTTGAAAATATAAGCTTGACGCATAACTTCCATTTCAATTATAGAGAGAACTAAGTGCCTAATAATAGTAATCTTTAATAAGTATTATTAAATAATGAAAAAATTATATTGGATACACTTATTAATTGTAGTATAGTTTTATTAATGATATGTAATATATTTTTAAAAGTGTTTTCTTTTAGAATGTGAATTTATTGTTTAAATCGTTTGAATTTTCCTACCATTACTAAACAAAGATGTACATCAACTACACTTTTTCTTAGCGAGTCCCTCAAAGTTCAAGTCTTGTAGAGTATGTTATTCATGTTAGTCACTTATGTTATCATGTTACCAATGACAACCAATGGTGAAGAAAAGTGTTGCTTGCACTTCATCCATGCTTGTGAAATGGAAAAGGATGATGTCTTAGGAATACTCTAATTGAAAATAAATTCATGTTCATAGCGAGTTCGGAACATTAAAAAACATACCTCATAGCCCATACTGCATTCGGTCGTAGTTTCAATGAAGGAAAATAAGTATTTGAATTGCAAAAGAATTACAAGATATGGTTGTTGAAGTTGAACGATCTGTCTGCATCCTAGGAAGCCAATAATTATAATATCTAGTCATCTTTCAATTATAGAGTTTTGTAGGTGACTGCAAATTCATTAGTACTCGTACTGCTCTTTATGTTTTTTTTAACCATCCATTGTGTCTTTTTGTTCTACGATATCATGTCATAATCGATTGTATAACGGTCTACTACGTGCTATACATATTTTATAGACTTTCTACAAAAACATAATGTTTCAGTATACTTATAATTAAAGATTTGGGACTTATATTAGTTGAATTTCTTTTCAGATCTATTCCTACAAGAGAGAACATGTATGCCTAGAAGATTGACAAAAGAATTAAGGAAATCCCGAGCTCTATAATTCAAAGTGCACTGGAGCTCAGAACAACAACAAGAACTCATGTTCGCCACATAAGTGAACTACTTGGATTCATGGTGACCGCAAACCAAAACGAATTTGGCGGGTCTTAAGGAGATCTAAGAATAACTATTAGTGAAATAATGGACGAATACGAGACATTTTTCTTTGAAGACCATGAGATAACTTCCAATGTGCTGAGTTCCGTAGTATTCTTGTTCTCAATAAACCTAAAATGACATGAAATATTAAGGAAATAAGTTATCAATATGTGTACTATAGATATACCAGATGTGGACAAGCTTAGCAAGATGAAATTAGTATGCATTTTGTTTAATGTATCTCTGTCACTTTTGTGATTTTTTTAATACAAAAAACTCGAGCCATCACTCTTTTAGGACTAGAAAACACATCATATATTTCATGATGTATATCAAGATTGATATACCATGGAATGATAAGATGGTCACACAAGTTCCCTTGCTCTACATAAATAAGAAGAACTAGCATGTTCGCCTTTTCCCTAACCTCTAGAGACCCTGGATCTTTTCATAAAAAATGTTCTTTTGGTTCATATCAATATATCCCTAGCCTGTTCATTTATATCCATATAGATAGTTCTAATCTAAATGTTAAAACGTTTCCTAAGTTGAATAACATATTCCCCTTATTGAAGGTTGTCACTATACGTCATACTTTTGATAAGAAAAATAAGACTGCTAATTATGTTGTATACTACACACTAATTTATAGTTTGTTTATCAAATCATTTGTTTGTCATCAAAATGGACAACCTAATGGAGAGTAGCAACAAGAAGAAAATTGTTTACACATATAATTAACAAAATTTTCTAATTAATGGCAATGATAATGATTACGTTCACCAATACCATTAATTTTATTTATAATTTGGATATGATTACTTCAAATTCCCTATGAAATGTAATGCTTCTTTCCATGTGGTACATTATAGAGTCTTTATCCATAGCAAGATACAAAGAAACATTTACTAATGAAAGGACAAAGAATTTATCTCTGCAGTTGCCACCACTCGAGAAATCACCAAGTAGCTACTAAGTTGGAATTTATCTCCATGGTATCTACTATGGGGTTAGACTATTAAGGATCTATTCAATATTTATGGGGTTAGACTATTAAGGATCTATTCAATATTTTTCACTAATTCATTGTGACTTGTCCATATTATCCCCTATTGTGCATTTTCTGTTATGATTCATGAATATCGTTTGTTATCTTTTTACCGGTTCTATCAGTGATCAACACATTAAGAAAGTTGGTTTACCAAGAAAGAAAGGTTCATTCCAATTAAGATTATAAATATTGTCCAACTATTATATGTTTTTGGAGTTTTTGTCAAAATGTGATGTAATGGACTTTTAGTCAAATCGTTATCTTTTGTTGTTAAAAATTGTGTTTTTGACATCATATATGGATTATGGTAAGTTGTGCAGAATTAAAATTTAAAACTTATGATTCCAACAAATTCCTACATGATTATCATCAAAATTGACTATAAAATATATCCAAAAAAATTACTAAACTAGGTAGACTACGACATTTATATTTATCTTTATTTTTTATTATTGTTATTTATTTTGAAGTTCTAAATTTCTAGCTCACGAGGGTAGTTGTATCAGTTTGAAGACGCTAACAATGATTCTTTTGCAAGCTTTGGCTCACGGATGATAATGTAATATATTTTTTTTTAATATGGATTCAACTATATATTTTTCCAATTTTGACCAAGATGCATTTTTTTTTATCCTATAGGAAATTGTTAAACCTACATAAAACAGAATGCACATCTATAATCATACTAGCGTTTTTCCTATTCTAATCATAGTTATTTGTATAAATTTATCAAACATCCATAGAATATTAGAAGGTAAATTTATTTAAATCAGTGTCAAGTTGGAACCACCATATGATTAAGATACACTCAGTAGCTGGATCTTGACTCTTCTGAGTTTATTTTCTACTATGATTTCTGAAGAAATGGCTCCAATTGATTGAGTAGTTGGGTCTATACTCTTCCAAGTTGATTGGATACTCTCACGATTTTCTCTTTTCTTTGTTCTCTTTTCTATAGAGAAAGAAAACTAGTCAATGTTTCCCAACCTGAAAAGCCATAATTTCTTAGTTGATTGATAAATTTGGTACAGACATGCAATTCAAATGTGATTCGGACTCTATATAACACTTTTATATGGAGCAAAGAGATTTGTTACAAGTCATACATGATTGACTGATGAATTCATTACAGGATTATGTTGTGTGCAGAAACAACTCTAATATATCTAGTAGCTAGGTCTAGGCTCTTGCAAATCGATTTCTATGAGTTTTCTTCTTTAGAGAAAAGTGACTATTTAGCTTTTCCAAGTCTGAGTATTCATACCTACTCGATCAATTAATGAATTCATTATAGAATTGCAAGTCAAATGTGAGTATAACTTAATTAACCCTTTTCTTTAGAAAAAAAAGATTTGTCAGCTTTTCTTGTCTAAGAAGCCATACTTACGCTATCGACTAATGAATTTGATACAAAATTGGATGTCAAATGTCATTATAACTCTACAGACTTAGTCACCTTTTTATAAATAATACAAAATATAAAAAAGTTTGACCTGTTTGTTTTTCTAATCCAATTTCACCACAGACTATTAGAATATATGTCATGTAAAACCATGGTCTTTGTAGTATGTAGATTCATCAAATGGGATTTAGTGCATCTTTCGTTTTGATTTTTGGGAAATTTTTCATTTTTTCCAAGTTTGAAATAATTCTTACTCTTTAGCTTTGAACAATCAACTCCAAGTGACATTTATTAATATTAATAGCAACAATATTAAATAAACATTACTAATTTTGATTGGAATAGTATGTAATTGTTTTTTCAGTTCAATTGTGTCATTATATCTTTAAGATACAAAGGTTGGTTCTGATTTCCCTAATAACCCTAGTAATCTATGAAGTTATTTATATTTTATATTTTAAGTTGTTGATTATTTGTCTTTTAAGTTGTATTTATATTTTTTTCCTCCTGTTGGTAGATGACTATGGTCCTAAATGAAAATCTAAGGCTAAATCCACCTGCTACTAGGTTAATAAAAAACATGTAAAGCAATTAAATTTGGTCAAGTCTCTATTCTTAAAGTTGCAATCTTGTCATTTTCAATTTTGACAATGCATCACAATGAGAAGTTCCGGGGTTCAAATGAAAACTTGTTTAAGTCGAAAAGATTTGAAGCAGATGTTTCAAAGGCAGTCTTTCATCCAAATGTTTTTATTCCATTTTCCTCGAGGCCAAGAAATTGTGTTGGCCAAATTTTTTCCATGTTAGAGGCCAAAAGTAATCTCTCCATGATTTTACAAATATTTTCATGCAATCCATACCATTCTTGAGACATCCTCCCATTTTTGTTTCTGTGCGAAAAAGTTGTGTTGTTAACTCTGTCGCTGGGAAATAGTGTTAGTATTTCATACCTAGAATTTCAATGCTTTCGAATTATGGCACCAACCACTAATATGATATGTCTACATTTATTAGCCTACATTCCTTTAGGTTGATCCACATGTTGTTCCTATGTGATGCAGAAACATGCGAGTGAAGAGGCGACAGCTGGGAAATGTTTTTATTTTATTTTATTTTATTTTGCTGGATAGAGAGGAAAACACTTTGATTTTTTCTTTCATTTTGTTTCATTTAAAATTAAGGCTGACTCAACCATTGTTAGTTTTTAAAATTAGGAAAGAAGATCAAGATAGGATTAGTTAGGGATTTGTTTGAACAAACTGTTAAACAACTGAAAAGTAACTGAGGAACAGTTCCTCAACTGTAAATAAACTACTAATAATGCATTGAAAAGGAGAAACCAGAGAGGATGGAGGGACTGCCATCAAGAGAGGAGAGAGAGTCTAAAAGTTGTAATTTACAATTATTTGAATCTCTATAGTAGCAAACAATTCAAAATCTTTCATTAAGGAAGTAGATTAATTTTTATTATATTCCCTATGCATAGATGTTCCAGGCATCAAAATGAAAGCAAGACAGTGAAACCATTTATTCAAAAGATCTGAATAAGAATAGACAAGAATTTTGTAACAGGAAGCATTTCAAAACCAAGAACCAAATAGAGGTACACAAGCATATATATTTCCTTTCTTTTTCCTCAACAAAAAAGCCCAGGTACTATTATATTCAACATTTTAAAGAATTTCCTATACATTTCATTTTCATTTTTCATTCAACAAAATTCATTGTACAAACTCTATAACCTGGAAATCATGGAGGGTTCCAAACCCATGCAAACCAAAAACATTACAGTCCACAGGCTAGATCCTAATCAAATAGCAAGGGCATGAATGCCTAAGAGGCCACATACAGACATGAAGGAACCAAAACCCCAAGGGTATAACCGATTACAGATAGAGAAAAAAACAGAGAAATTACAGACAGAACAAGCAAGAAAGCAAGCAAGAGACTGCTACAGCCATGGAAAGAGCCTGCCCGGGTTTTCCCTAAGCCCGTGAATAGTCCCAAGGACGAAGCCGTGGAGCAGCGTTCCCATGGAAGGGCCTGCAAACCACCATAGAACAGGGCGGCGGTTAGTTAGGTCCATGATACCAAAATAACAGTGAATAGCCAACTGAAAGATGAGCGAGGGTTTTTACCTAGAGGAGGATCGATTTTGCGATGGAGGACGAGAGCCGAGACACGTAACAGAGGGTTTCCACTAGTAGAAGTGCCATGAACGTGTTCTTCCTGCTCACCAAGGAGCCAGAGCGTTAGAACCTCAAAAACAAAGGGTGAAATTGAAATTGGAACAAGAAGATTACATGATAACGACTTCGTCAAGCCGTCCCATGCAGCATCTAGGCAGGAACTTGTGTTTGCAAAGCTGAACCATCACTAGACCCAACATCAAACATACAAATCACCACAAACAGAGCAGAAACAAAGCTTGAGCCAAATGATAGAGAGAAATAGACTTACAGGTGGAAAATGACCTGAAACCCTCCAAAAACTAGAGAAGTGAATTGCCACAGAGAGCAAGCAGAGGCACAACACCAACAAACCACAAAGAACCAGAAAATCACATAAACCACCATACAGGACAAGTACAGCATGATACTTACCGGCCATCACAAGAATGAGGCGAAAGCAGTGAGCACCCACAAAGCCAAACTATAGCAAATAAGAAATTAATTCCAAACACCTTAGACGAAAGTGATAACCCATGGTTGCAAGCCCAAGGCCAATACAAAGGGCAGACAACATACAATAAACCACATTAAATTCATATACCAAAACCCTGCCACTAAATTTAATTCACAACCGAAAGAATTAAACGGTCACAACTACATGTCCCTCATCGGTATCGCCACCAACATTTGGTATCAGAGCATATTGTTCCTTTCTCTGAGTAAAGATGGAAGTAGGAAGAAGGGGTCGAGGAAGAGCCATCGAAAGAGTAGAAGATGAAGGGTTACGAGAAGAAATTAGGAATCTAATTGCACGTTTTGCAGGAATGGAAGTAGGAAGGCGTAGAGATCTAGAAGGTGGGGATGATAGTGAGGAGGAAAACATAGCCACGATAGATGGGTCAAATGAAAAATGACTAGAAATTAAACTATTGAGGTCAGTTTTGTTGGCTAGTAGCAAGCCAAGACTGGAGATCTCTAATTATGATGGCAGTTTGTCCACAGAGACATTGTTAGACTGGATAAGTGAACTAGATAAATATTTTGAGTATGAAGAAATCAACGAAGAGAAGAGGATCAGGTTTGTTGTCACCAAATTGAAGGGACGTGTAGCACTATGGTGGGACAATGTATAGGCAGAAAGGAGGAGATTGAACAAACCAATGATTAAAAAATTGGACAGGATGGTTGCTAGAATGAAGAGCAAGTTTATTACTAAAGATTATCAAATTTCCCTTTATAGACAAGTACAAAACCTGAGGAACAGAATGATGATTGTGAAGGAATATACTGAAGAATTTTATAAAGTTAACCTGAGAGCTGGTTATGTTGAAGATACCCCTGAGAAAACTGCGAGGTTTGTAAATGGTCTATCGATTGTGATCCTAGACGAAATTAGTATTCTTTCCCCTAAGACCATAGAGGAATCTTATCAGAGTGCTTTGAAGCTGGAGGAAAATATTTCTAGGAAACAAAATGCTAGAAGAGGACGTGGTTCTGGTAGAGGTCAAGGATGGAACTTTGGCAGAGGTAGGACTTCCAACAACAATGAAGAGGGTAGTAGTTCGAAGACTTCGTGACAGAGTGAAAGGGAAGGTAACACCAGAGGAGGAAGGTCATACCAATGAGGAAAAGTTAATTCTAGAGCAAAGGAAATGCCTATCAATGTTACAAGTGTCACAATTGGGGACACAGGTCCTTTGAATGTCCTGTAAATGAACAAACTAGGCAGAGTGGAGCATATGTCGCTCAGCCCGATGAAGTAGAGGCACCACCACAAGAGGTCTGAAATATGCCAGAAACTAGGGAAGCCTTGGTGTTGAACAAGGTATTATTAAAACCAGCTAAGGGAGTAGATGATCAGACACAGAGGAAAGAATTGTTCCAGACTGTGTGCAAGTCGCATGGGAAATGCTGCAAATTAATTATAGACAGTGGAAGTACTGGTAATCTGGTAGCTACGGAAATGGTGGGAAAATTGGGTTTGAAGAAGTTGAAGCACCCAACTCCATATAGGGTGTCTTGGTTGCAGAAAGGTCACCAACTACTGGACGATGAGCAGTGTGAAGTAGAGTTTCATATTGGCAAGTACAAGGACAAGATGACTTGTGATATCATGCCTATGTACATGTGCCATACTCTGTTGGGCAGACCATGGCAGTATGATAGGAAGGTCATCCATGACGGGGCAAAAAATTGTTACAAGTTTGTTAAAGATGGTATAAAGCATACGCTAGTGCCCATGAAAGAAGAGGATGCTACAGAAACCAGTGGGACAAAAGCATTACTATTAGGTAGAAAAAAGTTTCTACTACAGATGAAGGATGATGAGGTGAATTATGCAGTTGTGTGAAGGCCAAAAATGGTAATGATCCATACTAAAGTCACTGACTTACCTAAAGAGATACAGGACAAGATGCAAGAATTTAGTGATATTGTGGTAGACGATCTATCGGACAAATTACCACCGAAGTAGAGCATTAGTCACCATATTGATTTTTGTTGAGAATCAACAAGATGATGGAGCTTAGTGGAAAGGAGTCGCCTTCACTAAGTGGGCCCGTAGGGTATTTTTGGCACAAAGTCTACTTTTAGACTATGTCTATTTTTAGACATATGGATCATGGTCTATGAGTTGTAGGATGTTGTTTATGGATGATTGGTCATGTTGGGAAAATTATATGGACTTCTATTTCTGGTTCACAGCGGAGTGATCAGAGTCTATTTTTAGACTGCCAGGCTAAAAATAGAAAAGTCAAATATTATTGTCTCATAATAATATTTAGACTATAAACATTATCTTATCCTCTTTAAGCACTTCAATTTGAGCTACAGATGTGGCACATGCAGCTGTCATAAGGAAATACGCCTTTCTTATGGGTCAGTTGAGCTATTGCATGCAGGACTTCAGTTAGAACTCATGTGGTTGAGTTTGGTGGAGTTGATTGTGGATTTGATGGAGTTGTGTTCAGTTTGACTTTGCTAAACTAGTTGTAATTAGTTTAAATGCAAATAGACTAGTGATGAGTGATGTGAATTAATTGATTAAATTAATTCATTAATTATTAACTCATAAAGAAACTGGAGAAGACATTAGTTAACTCAGTGCATGTACAGTTCAGTGGAGACTGCTGTTAGAGGTTGAGATTGCTATCAGTTGTGACTATAGTTGTGCATGAGATCTTGCACAATCAATGGATTGAGTATGCCCATGAGGATTGCATAGTATATGCCCAATGAAATAGCCTGTGCTCATGTGATTTTCACTTGGTATTGTGCAATAGAGGTAGGCAAAGTAGCGGAGGAGATTTGAACCTGTGACTTGTTCGGATCTGAGCTAGTTTTGTGTGTAACAGGTGGAGATAGTGCTAGATACTTGTGAGGAGTACTGTACTATGTATTGTTACATGTTCTCAATCATTAATATACAGATAGTGTGGGGCTTTCAGCTGTAAGCTTTCCCCGGGTTACATACTGTGTTAATGTGTGCATGCGATTGATGTTTCATTGTTTTTTATGCTGCTAAATTGATGATCAACGTAGAGGAGGTTATGTATTATGCATGTATTCCATAATAGTGTATAATCGAGATAATATTTGTGAATAAGTTTTTATTATTCAAAATTTCTACATGGTATCGGAGCTGTTGATCATCAGATCTACTATTCAGAAAGTGTTTACATTTTATTTCTTCAGGCAGAGTCTGTAATCGGGCCAGGTAGCCTCTGGATTCATCCTTCCTTTGGAAGGTGAGATATCTGGTAAAAGCCCATACAGTCAATCTCTGTACGAGAAATACTTTGTTCTCACGAATCTTAGATCAGAGGCGGTTGAGTTTGGAGCTGGTGGAATTCGAATTTGCAGCAGTGTTTTCTTGGTATCAATGTGGCAATGTCTTTCAACGGATTGCGATTGGAGTATGCTCTTGAGGGCAGCTCAAACTATATTGCATGGAAGGACAGGATGGAGGGATTGTTGGATGATAAATGGCTAAGGATTTCATAGACGCTGATGTCCCAAAGCCTACTGATACCGCACAAGTTGATGCTTGGCAAGAGAAGACAGCAAAATGTCGAAGGATTCTGTTGGAGGGCATGAAGGATCACATTGTGTCCAGCCTGCATGGAAAGGCTTCTCCATACTTGACGTGGAAAGCGTTAACATATCTATTCCAAGGCAAGAGCGATCAGAGGAAGCTGGCACTCAAGGAAAAACTCAGAAACATCAAATGTGAGAAGGGAGACAGTATGCCCAAGTATCTCACGAAGTTCACTCAGTGTCGGGATGAGCTGGGAAGTGTGGGGGTGACTGTCGATGATGAGGACTTGGTGAGTTTGGATCTCCTTGGTCTTCCAAAGAGTTGGCCTTCCTGTCAGGACTTTGTCAATGGTCGAGAGAAATTGCCAGGATGGGAGAGACTTTGGTCAGATCTTGTGCAGGATGAGATCAGGCGGAATACCAGGGACGAATCTCCATCAAAGGGAACTAATGAAGAAAATTGCGCTTTGGGTGGCAAAGCAAAGAAGGGGAAGAGCAAGAAAGCTTCTCAATCTGCTGTGAAAGGCAAGAAGACGGACATGTCCAAGGTGAATTGATTTCACTATCACCAGCACGGACACTATGCCACTAATTTTCCGTAGAAGAAGAAGAACATGCAAGCTGCTGGATCTGCAGCAGGAGAGGCTCTAGCCTCGCAGTTTGAGCTTGATTTTTCATCGATCGCATGCATGGTTTCAAGTGTGATGGGATCAGTGTGGTTCTTGGACAGTGGTGTGTCTTTTCACATGATAGGAGATCGAGATTTGTTTTCTGATCTGGAGGACAAAGATCTTGGAGTGCACATCGAGATGGGTGATGATGGTAGATACAGTGCAACCAGTGTCGGTACCGTTTCCTTTAGGAGCGAGCATGTTCCAGGATTGAAGAAGAATCTTATCTCTGTGGCGATTTTAGAAGACAAGGGATATGATGTTGTTTTCAGTGAGGGAAAGGCTTTCCTGCATAGTAAGACAACTGGAGAAACTTGGAAGATAGGGGTTCAAGTGAGGAACCTTTATCAGTTGCATGTAGATGGCTGCGCAGAAATGGCATGCAAGCCAGAAGGATTGGTGAGCTGGGATGATGGCGAATTGTGGCATAGGAGATTGGGTCACCTTCACAATAGAGCCTTGAAGATACTATAGCAGATCACTACAGGGCTTCCTAAAGGCACTCTTGCGCAGTCAGATTAGTGCAAGGGGTGTACTTTGGGAAAGTTTGTGAAAGCCACCTTTCACGAGAAGGATAGTTTCACCACGACGATCCTTGAGAGAATTCACACAGACTTGTGTGGACCTTTCTCAGTAGCTTCGACAACAAAACACAAGTATTATGTGATCTTTGTTGATGATTTCTCTCGTAAGTGTTGGATCTTATTCATGCAGAAGAAGAGTGAGACATACTCAAAGTTTTGTGAGTTCAAAGCACTGGTCGAGAAGGAGTCAGGGAAGAAGGTGAAGGCTCTTAGGAGCGACAATGGTGGTGAATACATCTCTGACGAGTTCAAGGATTTTTGCAAAGTAGAAGGGATTCGAAGAGAGTTTATTGCTCCCCATAACCCGCAGCAGAATGGGTTTGCTAAGCAGAAGAATAGAATGATCGTGGGTGCTACACGGGCGACGTTGCATGATTAGGGCCTACCCCTTCCCTTGTGGGCGAAAGCATGCAATACAACAGTTTATGTGCAGAACCGTTGTCCTCAAAGGATACTTGGCATGAGTACACCCGAGGAGGCTTATTCTAGTAAGAAGCCTGATCTTTCTCATTTGAGGATTTTTGGTGCTAACATTTACATGCATGTGATGAAGGATGCCAGAAAGAAGTTGGAGCTAACGGCATAGGTTGGGATATTTGTGGGGTACACTGACATGCCCCACAACTATCGTGTGTATTTTCCAGACAGTGGCAAGACTGTTGTGTGACGGGATATAAAATTTTAGGAGGAGAAAGCCATGAAGTGTTCACTTGAGAGGGAGCTACACTTGCATGCAGATGAGGAGCTATTAGTTCCTAAAGATGAGCTTCAGGACGTGGATCAGCCATAGGACGAAGTTCATGGAGTCGAAGAGACCACTCATATAGCGTCAACCATCAGAGGGTGAAAGCGCTTGAAAGAAGCTGAGTGATTGGCTCAAGATGCAAAGAAAGTTGTAGGACCACCTACAGCCCAACGCAGGTAGAGACAGTCACCTGATCAGTACACTGGATACATGGCTCTTGTGAGCAAATGTGTTGTGACTGAGCCATCCTCTTTCGAGGAAGCTGTGGAGGATCCCGCATGGGTAGATGCCATGGTGGAAGAGTATGATTCGATTGTCAGAAATAAAGCATGGGAGATTGTTCCTAGACCATAAGGGAAATCAGTGGTGGGTTCGAGATGGATCTACAAAGTTAAGGAGGCAGCTGATGGGAGTGTGGAGAAGTACAAGGCAAGATTTGTTGCCCGAGGCTTTTGATAGATAGATGGGATCGATCATGAGGAGACCTTTGCACCTGTCGCAAGGTATTCTTCCATACGGATGATTCTTGCTCTCTCAGCGCAGATGGGGTGGCACATTCATCAGATGGATGTGAATACTGCATTCCTCAACAGAGTCATTGAGGAGGAGGTGTACATAGAACAACCCGAAGGTTTTGAGATCTTTAGCAGCGAGTCGCATGTGTGCAGGCTCAATAGAGCGCTGTATGGGTTGAAACAAGCACCACGTGCTTGGTACACACAGATAGACAGCTACTTCACCGAACTTGGATTCTCCAAGAGCGAGGCGGATCCTAACCTATACCAGATTGTGGTGGAGGGTAAGTTGCTTATCATTGTAATTTATGTTGATGATTTGATTCTAACAGGTGATGAGCTGTTGATACCTTCATGCAAGGATGATCTTGCTAAGGAGTTTGAAATGAAGGACTTGGGCCTCCTTCATTATTTCCTAGGATTGGAAATCTGGCAACGCAGTGATGGACTATTTGTTTCTCAGGGTAAGTATGCTCGGGAGATACTGGAGAAGTTCAACATGCATGGCTGCAAGCCTGTTGATACTCCTCTTCCCTGGAGGTTAGAGGAAGGAGGATGCCACTTCAGCAGAAGAAGTGGATGCCACTGTTTATCAACAGTTGGTGGGGTCGCTTATGTATCTGGTCAATACACGACCCAATATATGCTATGCTGTTAACCAGCGTTCACAAGCTATGGTTAAGCCAACTAAGCTCTTCTCGAAGGCAGGCAAACATGTATTGCATTATCTTAGAGGCACATCAGGATATGGATTGCGGTACAGATAGGAGGATGAGGTGAAGCTATGTGGCTTCACGGATGCAGATTGGGCAGGGAGCCCAATGCACTGAAAGAGCACATCAGGAGGAGTCTTCAGTATCGGGTCAACAACAGTTTCTTGGTATAGAAGGAAGCAGATATCCGTGGCACTCAATTCAGCAGAGGCCCAGTATATGGCAGCAATTTTGGCTGCATGCGAGGCTATATGGATGAGGAAGATCCTAGTCAGTTTGTTCGGTTCTCACTTCGATCCTACTGTGATTTACTGTGATAACCAGAGTTGCATTAAACTCTAAGCTAATCTTGTATTTCATGATAGATCTAAGCACATTGACATCAGGTACCATCATATCAGAGATTGTTTGCAGCAAAGAATCATGTTACTTTCATACATTCCAACGGAGGATGAGGATGCTGATATCTTGACGAAGGCACTCACTAGGAGCAAATTCAAATACCACTGACGCAGGATAGGGGTTGTTGATAATCCACATCTTGTTGAGAGGGAGTGTTGAGAATGCAACAAGATGATGGAGCTTAGTGGAAAGGAGTCGCCTTCACTAAGTGGGCCCGCAGGGTATTTTTGGCACAAAGTCTATTTTTAGACTATGTCTATTTTTAGACATATGGATCATGGTCTATGAGTTGCATGATGTTGTTTATGGATGATTGGTCATGTTGGGAAAAATAGATGGACTTCTATTTCTAGTTCACAGTGGAGTGATCAGAGTCTATTTTTAGACTGCCATGATAAAAATAGAAAAGTCAAATATTATTGTCTCATAATAATATTTAGACTATAAACATTATCTTATCCTCTTTAAGCACTTTAGTTTGAGCTACAGATGTGGCACATGCAGCTGTCAGAAGGAAATACGCTTTTCTTGTGGGTCAGTTGAGCTATTGCATGCAGGACTTCAGTTAGAACTCATGTGGTTGAATTTGGTGGAGTTGATTGTGGAGTTGATGGAGTTGTGTTCAGTTTGACTTTGCTAAACTAGTTGTAATTAGTCTAACTGAAAATAGACTAGTGATGAGTGATGTGAATTAATTGATTAAATTAATTCACTAATTATTAACTCATAAAGCAACTAAAGAATACATCAGTTAACTCAGTGCATGTACAGTTCAGTGGAGACAGGTGTTAGAGGTTGAGATTGCTATCAGTTGTGACTATAGTTGTGCATGAGATCTTACACAATCAATGGATTGAGTATGCCCATGAGGATTGCGCAGTATATGCCCAGCGAAATAGCCTGTGCTCATGTGATTTTCACTTGGTATTGTGCAATAGAGGCATGCAAAGCAACAGAGGAGATTTGAACCTATGACTTGTTCGGGTCTGAGCTAGTTTTGTGTGTAACAGGTGGAGATAGTGTTGGATACTTGTGAGGAGTATTGTACTATGTATTGTTACATGTTCTCAATCATTAATATACAGATAGTGTGGGGTTTTCAGCTGTAAAATTTCCCCGGGTTACATATTGTGTTAATGTCTGCATGCAATTGATGTTTCATTGTTTTTGATGCTGCTAAATTGATGATCAACGTAGAGGAGGTTATGTATTATGCATGTATTCCGCAATAGTGTGTAATCGGGATAATCTCTGTAAATAAGTGTTTATTATTCAAAATTTCTACAATATTATTCCAGGAGCCAGTTTTCCAAACAAGGCTGCCTACCGATGAGCCCGAAGGATAATGAAGAAATCTGGAAGCAGGTGCAGGAGTTGTTGGATAAAGGACTGATTTGGGAGAGTTTAAGCCCTTGTGCAGTTCCGACTATTTTAGCTCCCAAGAAAGGAGGTGAGTGGCGAATGTGCATGGATTCTCAGGCCATTAACAAGATCACTATCAGGTATAGGTTCCCTTTACCTCGGATGGATGATATGATGGATTGTTTGAGTGGAGCAGCATACTTTTCAAATATAGACCTGAAAAGTGCCTACCACCAAATCAGAATTTGAGAAGGTGACGATTGGAAGACAACTTTCAAGACTAATGAAGGCTTGTACGAATGGCTAGTTATGCCATTTGGATTGAACAATGGCCCCAACACATTCACGTAGTTGATGAATGAGATGCTGAAGCAATTCATTGGTAAATTTGTGATTGTATATCTGGATGATATACTTATATTTAGCAAGATGAAGGAAGAGCATTTTCGACACGTGAGGTATGTATTGGAAAAATTGCAGCAAAATAAATTACCGATAAATTTGAAGAAATGTTATTTTTTCAAGAAAGAGTTAATTTAGTTTGGATTTGTGATTTTTGAGAATGAACTAAAAATGGATCCAGAAAAGGTTGCAGCCATAGTTAGCTCATCGTCTCCCAAAAGTTTGTTTGAGGTACAGAGTTTTCATGGATTGGAAAGTTTTTATTGGAAATTTATGAAAAAATTTAGTGGGATTTGTGCACCAATGTTGGACACCATTAAGAAGGAAAAATCAGCCTTTCCATTGGACAGAAATGGCAGAGAAGAGCTTTCAGCTGCTCAAAAGGAAAATTACTGAAAAACCGATTTTGAGATTACCAGTCTTTAACAAACTTTCTCAATTTCATTGTGATGCCAGTAGGACAGCCATTGGTGCAATACTCAACCAAGAGGACAAGACGGTAGCCTATTTCAGTAAGAAACTAAATGAAAGTAGGTGGAAGTACACGTCTTATGACAAGGAATTTTATGCAGTGGTTCAAGCACTAAAGCATTGGAGACATTATCTGTTGGCCAATGAATTTGTCTTCTTTTCATACAATTCTGCGTCACAGTATATTATGCAACAACATAAGTTGAACCATAAACATGCGAAGTGGGTGGAGTACCTGCAGACTTTTACATTTGTGTTGAAACACATCAGCGGTCAAGCCAACAAAGTGGAAGATGCATTAAGCAGGAGGAATTTGATCCTACACGAAAGAACGATACAATTATTAGGATTTGAACATCTTAAGGAATTGTACGAGGTAGATGTAGATTTTAAGGAAGCTTATGAAGCTTGCCAAAATCCATTGTTGAGAGATAATAGTTGATGGTTGGACTATAGTATGCAGGAAGGGTTGCTGTTTAAAGGAGGGCAGTTGTGTATTCTAGAATATTCTATGAGAGAGAACTTAATCTAGGAAAATAATAATGGAGGTTTAGTCGGGCATTTTGGCATAGACAAGTCCTTGGATCAGTTGATCCACTTTTACTATTGGCCAAAGATGCGCAGAGATGTACAGAGGTTTGTGACTAGATGCAAAGTGTGTCAGCTTGCAAAGGGACACAACCAAAACATAGGGTTGTATACGCCCTTACCTATTCCAAACAGACCATGGGACTCAGTGAGTTTAGACTTTGTCTTAGGTCTACTGAAGACACAATGGAGATTCTATTCCATCATGATGGTGGTTGATCGTTTCACCAAAATGGCACATTTTATTCCGTGCAGGAAAACCTGTGATGCCACACATGTAGCATATTTTCTCTTCATCGAGATTGTCAGATTACATGGCTTGCTGAATTCTATTGTTTCGGACTGAGACGTTAAGTTTACATGACATTTTTGGGGAACATTATGCAAAAAAATTAGACACCAAACTAAACTTCAACTCAACTTATCTTCCATAGACCGATGGTCAAACTGAAGTGGTGAACCAAAGTCTGGGAAATTTATTGAGGAGTTTGGTTGGAGAATATTCTTGACAGTGGGATCGTGTGCTTGCACAAGTGGAATTTTCTTGTAACGATTCGCCCAACCGAAGCACGAGCAATAGTCCTTTCCAGATCCTATACGGAGTGCACCTACGTGGAGTACATGGGTTATGGGATTTGGGTCAGTTGGAGCGCATCAGTGCTGATGGTGAAGTTTTCGCAAAGGCGATCAACGATCTTCATGAACAGGTGAAATTAAAATTACAAGTCAGCATCCAAAGATACAAGCAGAAAGCAGATTTGAAAAGGCAGGAGGTACAATTCAACATAGGAGACCTGGTATTAGCACACCTATGCAAGGAGAGTTTTCTTAGAGGCGAATACAACAAGTTGAAATGGAACAAAATTGGGCCTTGCAGGATTCTTCAAAAATTTTCTGCGAATGCTCATGAATTGCAGTTACCCCCAGATATTGGAATTTCACCCATTTTCAATGTGGTAGATCTATACTCCTACATTGAGGTAGATGAAGAAGACAGTTCAGAAAGACGAAAATGGGACACTCAGAATGAGAATGATTCTTGGATTAAAAAAATGCCCCCAACAAAGCCTCTAGAGATTGAACAGATCCTAGACACCCAGGTGGCCAGACAGACTTGAAGGAAAAAGTGTTTGCAGTACCTAGTCAAGTGGAAGGGTCATCCTATTGAAGATAGCTCTTGGTTAGATTCTGGCTAGATTCAAAGTGTTGGGTACTCTATTGAAGAGCTCATGGATAGGAGCCATGAGTTTAATTTACCCAGGGAGCCTAATCCAGGAGCATGCGAGTGAAAATTCCATAGCTGGGAAATGTTCTTATTTTATTTTATTTTGCAAGACAAAGAGGAAAACACTTTGAGTTTTTGTTTCATTTTGTTTCATTAAAAATTAAGGCTAACTCAGCCATAGTTAGTTTTTAAAATTAGGCAAGCAGATCAAGATAAGATTAGTTAGGGATTTGTTTGAATAAACTGTTAAACAACTAAAAAGTAACTAAGGAACGATTCCTCAACTGTAAAGAAACTGCTAATAATGCATTGAAAAGGAAATGCCAGAGATGATGGAGGGCTGCCATCCAGAGAGGAGAGAGATCCCAAAAGTTGTAATTTACAATTATTTGAATCTCTATAGTAGCAAACAATTCAAAATATGTCATTAAGGAAGTAGATTAATTTTTATTATATTCCCTATGCATAGATGTTTCAGGCATCAAAATGAAAGCAAGACAGTGAAACCATTTATTCAAAAGATCTGAATAAGCATCGACAAGCATTTTGTAACAGGAAGCATTTCAAAACCGAGAACCAAACAGAGGTACAAAAGCATATATATTTCCATCTTTTTTTCGTCAACAAAAAAGCTCAGGTACTATTATATTCAACATTTTAAAGCATTTCCTGTACATTTCATTTTCATTTTTCATTCAACAAAATTCACTGTACAAACTCTATAACTTGGAAAACATGGAGGGTTCCAAACCCATGCAAACCAAAAACATTACAGTCCACAGTCTATATCCTAATCAAACAGCGAGGGCATGAACACCTCGGAGACCACATACAGACACCAAGGAACTAAAACCCCAAGTGTATAGCTGATTACAGACAGAGCAAGTGACAAAGAAATTACGGACAGAACAAGAAACAAGGCAAGCAAGAAACTGCTACATCCACGGAAAGACCCTACCCAGGTTTTTCTTAAGCCCATGAACAGTCCCAAGGACAAAGCCGTGGAGTAGCATTCCCCTGGAAGGGCTTGCACATCACCACAGAACAATGCAATGGTTAGTTAGGGTCACGATACCAAAATAACAGTGGATAGCCAACTGAAAGAGGAGCGAGGGTTTCTACTTGGAGGAGGATCGATTCTGCGACGGAGGATGAGAGATGAGATCCACAACAGACGGTTTCCACCAGCAGGAGTTCCATGAACACGTTCTGCCTAATCACCAAAAAGCCAGAGCGTTAGAACCTAAAAAACAAAGGGTGAAATTGAAATTGGAACGATAATATTACCTGAGAGCGAGTTCGTCGAGCCGTTCCATGTAGCGGCTAGGCAGGAACCTGCGTTTGCAGAGCTGTACCGTCACCAGACCCTACATCAAACATACAAATCACCACAAACAGATCAAAAAAGAAGCTTGAGCCAAATGACAGAGACAAATAGACTTGCGGATGGAAAATGACCTGAAACCCTCTAAAAATCAGAGCAGTGAATCGCCACAAAGAGCAAGCAAAGGCACAACACAAACAAACCACAAAGAACTAGCGAATCACAAAAAACCACCATATGATACAAGCAAGGCACGATACTTACCAACCATCGCAAGAACCAGGCGAAAGCACTAAGTACCCACAGATCCAAACCATAGCAAAGAAGAAATGAATTCCAAACACCCTCGGTGAAAGTAATAACCCATGGTTACAAGCCCGAGGCCAATAAGGAGGGCAGACAACATAAAATAAACCACATTAGAGACATATACCAAAATCCCGTGACTAAATTTAATTTGAAACTGAAAGAATTAAAAGGTCACACCTACGTGTTCCTCCTTGGGATCGCCACCACTATGCCTCAACTACCTTCCATATATGCCTTTACATTATTTCTTCAAATTTTTATCCTAATGATGCATTTTAGGTTTTGAAATTCAAATAACATTTTCCTTTTTCTTAGAAGTAACTTTATTTTACAACTTGTCTCCTTATTCAATCATTCTTCTGTCCTCGAACCCAACAAAATTCTCGAGTTTGGTTTCACGCAAAATTTTGATGCCAGACATAGGCTCCAAACATTGCTCCTTCTGAGCTACTACTGGGAATTAGAGTCACACAACCTTCAATGAAAGAATTCCCATTTGTCCCCAAATGTTTTCTTATCTAATACCATTCTTATTGATTAGAGATATATGACCATAAAATCAGAGAAGAGTAGATACATGGAGAATGCATTATTTATAATAAAGCCATTAAACACATCACTATAAGTTTCTTTTATACATCAAGTGGTAAATTATATAATTACCTTTTTAACTAGCTTGTAGGTTGTTAATATTTATTTTTGTCTTCTAAAATTAGGGCTCTTAAGTTTTTCAACACATCATTGAATGCTTGTGATAATTATAGATACCAATTACAGTAAAATAGGAGCACATTTTTATATTTCTAGTTAAAAATAAATAAATTTGTGGCTGATCACCTCCCTTTACCCCTTCATTTTTGTAATTATTTTTTATTATTAAATCATTGGGAAGTTGAAGCAGATTCGTCTTTGAGAGGCGCATGTGGTTATCATTTATCCTTCATACAATAACACTCATGCAATAGGAAGAAGGGGGATCAAAAACCATTGTTATTGTTGTGTTTCTACTAAGAGCAAGATGAGCTTTGAGATCCATGCTATCAATACTCTTGCAGGTCAAATTCATAAACCAAAGGTATAAAATTTCATTTTTCCTTAGTTGAGGAATCTTGATAAGTATTAGATCAAGATTTGATCCATTTCCATCACTTGTTAGGTGATTTTAGTGATGGAGATAGTTGATATTTGACGCATTACCTATGAATTTCTAGTGTGTGTTTTCCTGGACAACCTGAGTAGATTGATTTCCCTAATTCCTAGTACAAAGATCCCTTGTCCAACTATGCACTCAAAACACTAGAGGGGATGTGGGTAGTTTGAAGGACCCCGAAGCGGAGAAGGGGTCACATATCTTTGTTTGTGTAAGTTGAGTGGGGCAAATACAATGAAAAAAATGGTTGTGGTTGTAGGGGACATTTTTCCTAAAACTTAGCTATGTTTGAGATGCCTTCATTGAGCAAGAGCCTTGTGTGTACCTAAGATAGAGAGATTATATATGCCACTGGATCCTTTGTCTGAGATTGGGGTTGATTGTCATGTTGAGAGATGCATGAACATGGCATGTTGATGACTGGATGAAACATTTCCTTCTTCCATCGAGTTGGTTACAATGATATAAGGTCTCTTATTGTGTATTTTTATGTTTATTGCTTGAATGATTGTATGATTTACTTTTCATTATGATCATGATGGATGTCTTAGTATATTGTCTATGGGTTTCATGCTTCTTGCCATATATCTTGATTGGATGGTTGTAATGGACAACCCATAGTATAGATTAATTATGCTCTTCTTCCCATAGAAACATGTTTACCTTCAATATATATATACAAGAGATGGTGCTAAGAGTTGCTAGAGTGATTATAGTGTGATTGATATATATATATATATATATATATATATATATATATATATATATATATATATATGTATGTATATGTACATATATATATTAAACCAAAGTTCACTGATGGGACTAGGAATTTATAAGAGATGAGTGTTTTACATGAGTAGGAATTTGATTGTTGATGGCAGGATCTAGAAATGCATCGAATGGTGTAAACTTACATAGTTCAAAGAGATTTGTATGTCTAGTTCCATTTTACTTTTGGGTAATATGTTTCAACCAAGGTAGTTTGGAAATCTATCTTTTTAATTTTCAGAATTCAAAATGTTTTTTTAACTTTGATATCATTAGACTATTGTAACTTCATTAATTTCAGGTACTTATGACAAAATCTTGGGGACCTTGTTAGATATGCGCCTACAGATATTCACAGCCTAATTGTCTCATTTGGAAATTCATTTGGAGTTTTAGAGCCCATATCTTTCCTCCCTTTCGCCCTCATATTTCCCTCAATGATGATAATGAGCTAAGTCCTTGCTGCTATATCAAGGCCTTATTCCTTTTCTTTCTTTATCCTAACATTTATTGATCATTATTTTTTCATTATTTTCCATGTATCTCTAATTTTATCCAACATTATGTTTTTGGAGTAACCTTAGTTACTCCTACAGGTTCTTATTATTGATTGTATGTTATATTTTAATTTCATTGATTGCATTGACCTAAAATTTGTCACTTGTAGGACGTGAATATAATTATGCTATATCTCATTTAATTTTTTGACAAAACAAAGTGAAAATCATATTTTTGTTTGAATTTTTTTGGATGGTTATGCTATTTTTTAATTAGTGACTTTTTTGGGTTGTTATAGAGCTTTATTGATTGGGAGTTTATCCTCTATATGGAGTTATTATGCAGATGAGAAGCCAACAATAGAGTGTACACCCATGTTATGAGTTGTTGCTTGCTATTGGTGAAACTTAATTAAACAAATAAATTGATGCCAAAAGGTTATTGCATTTATTATCAATTGATTTTTCCTTTAGCTTGTGAACCTACTCAATGCTTTTTGCAAAATGACGTATTTGCGAAGTTCAAGGATGTTTTCTATAAACAAAAATCCAAGGAATTATTTTCCATTTGATAGTTAGTAATCACCATGGTCTCAATTTATAATCTTTAGAGCCACATTGAATTTGTCATATTCATTTTCTATCCAGTTTATGCCTCATGCAGTATTCATCCGATTTTGAGAAAATAACGTAGGTCATGATGCCAAATTGGGACATTACTTGTTTTAGATTAAAAAAGTCTTCTAGTTTGGTGATTTCCAACGATTTTACATGGTCACTGTATGTACAAAATATATGTTTCAATACCAATACTAAACAATATGTTCACGTGGGGTCCACAATGTTGTTTTTTATAGTGTTCTATTCTTGTTCAGCTAACTTTTCAGGGTTTTCTATTTCTAAAGAATGGTTTGTAAAGGTCCCGTATTGTGTGCATATGAAATTCCTTATTTTATGGTTTGGAAGTGTTCTCTATTTATATTATTGGAATGGGGTGACTAGATGCTATACCTACCTGTCATTTCTTGTATACTAAGTCCATGTTAGCAAGAACGAATTTTTAAAGAGATTTTCTTCAAGTTGATTGATTCATTGTGGCCATGCTTTGTGCTCCATCATTTTGAAATAAGAGCCATTTTGTAGGAGTTGATGTGTTGTTTTTATTTACAGAGGAGAATGTGGAAATTATCGTGTATGAAGTATCTATTACTACATTGGTTCAACGTAAGAAAGTACATGTAGTTGGTGATTGAGATAAACCGATTGCCTGTTAACATGACCTTTAAAAGGATGGTGCATTTTATTTCGTACTTCTTAAGGTAAAGGTATTAATTGATTTAAATAATTTTATCATCTTAAGAGATTTTCATATTTCTTGTCATGCACAGTAGTTGGAATCTCGTTATGATCGTAATGAATGATTACCTATGAAATTTAATATAACATACTGCAGTGTGTTTTCCTTTTTCTCTATGTAATCGTCCTCATATTGTACTCATCTAAATAATTTGTCATAAGTAATTTATGAAAAATGAAATTATTTTCTCCCAGCATTCAATCTTCAATTTAAAGAGTAAGATCTAAATGAAAGTTGTGTTGGGAAATTAAACTCTCTCTCGACTAGGAAAAATTAGCAAGGTAAATTACTGAAGTGATCCTGATAATTAAAAACTAAGGAATTCTTGAAGCTTTCCTATATTGCTCTATATTTTTATAGAGTGTTGTCCCTGGAATGTTGCAAAGGAGGACAGTATGTGGCCCTGTTATGTCCCACAATATTTTGAATACAGAGATACCCACCTGTAGATTTCTACAAGGATGAGAAAACTTCATCTCTAGTAATATATTATCTCTAGGTAATGGGAAATAATGAATGAATTTTGTACAATAATGGGATTGAACATATATTGCACCGCTCTCAGAAGGACAGTTTCAACTTAGATGAAGATGTCTCCTACAAAATACCCCATACATGGAAAGAAATCCACCTTATTGACTTTCCATATAAAACAAGTTGTAGGGGTATCAACAAGACCTATAATTGCAGCTACAATTTATTGATGATATCACCACAACACAAGTGTGGTGTAAGGGTGAAGTTAGAAGAAAAAGAGTAACCATCACTGTTATGACCTTAACTATGCTTGATACTGCACTCTTACATCCTGCATTGTAATTCGCAACTGACCTAGAGAAAGAGAGTACAGTATAAAGTTGTAATACATTTAAGTCTATCAAATATTTTATTTTTTTTTGTGATTTAATCATGAAAATCATTGTTTTGAATAAAATAAATGCTCTATAGTCCCGACAGCGATTTCTACCCTTGCTTAAAATTTATCGTACATATTAAGTTTTTATTTATATATGATAGGGAAAAAAGTTATAATCATTCTTTTTGAATAAAATAAATTCTCTATAGTCCCGACAACAATTTCTACCATTGCTTAAAATTTATCGTACATATTAAGTTTTTATTTATATATGATATGGAAAAATGTTATATATGTATACTTGTTGTAACACAGAAAGTGGTACTACATCCCGCCATATTCATGAAACCAATGGCCATCATATCCTTGTTTTGATCCACCTCATAACCCTTTATAGAAGCAAATGTTCTTCCCACTACAATTCCCTCTACTAAAAGCAGATAGATATCCTAACCGTGAAAGATATATTGATATTTTAAAAACAAAACAAGTGTCATTCTCGCATGTACGATTGATATAACACATATTACTTTAAAATGCAATTCAAATTTAATAATTTTTTTACACTTTATCAAATTTTTTCTTACCGTGATTGCAATCAATCATGTAATACCAATGGTAAGTAAGGACCATGAAACAATAACATGTTTACTAATGGAGGGTTTAGTCCTTTTTTATAACTACCCTTATGAGTAAATTTAAAAACAAATTATATAAATGCTTTGAAGATGACGGGATTCAACATATTGACAAGAAAACATAATGCTAAATGTCATCCCAGTTATAAAGGAATTTAAATATAAATGACCCCCCTTAAAGTTAGCGAGGAATCCTCACATTATTAATGTTACGATTCTAAGGTCTTGTAAAGAAGATGGTTGTTGTAGATAAAATAATGATGCCAAAGGAGCAAGTGCCAAAATACAAAACAGTTTCGGTTTCTTTTGGCTCTACAGAACAAACAAATGTAATTGTAATTAATATTTAACCGTAGATGTGAAGATTCATTTTTGTGTTTTATATTTTTCTATCAGTGTAGATCTATTTTAAAATATGAATCTAAACATAAAATATTAAAAAAATTCAATCTCTTAATATATCTAGGCCATTAGCTGTTTTCTTTTAACAACACACACATGCACGAAAATAGACACAAAGACCTTTCCCACCATGTGCCCTTGGTGAAATAACATTAATGTATTGAGCATTGTATTTGGAGAAACTTTTCATGGTCCGGCTCAAATATAAGTAAGAAATTGGAAGATAAAATAGGAGAAAGGAACATACATAGTAGATGGCAATGAGCGGGAAAAAAAGGAATAAAACTCCAATGAGATCACTCTACCATGTCCACTACAAAGAGAAATTCCTAAGAGCAAGCTCCTCTAAAAGATACTTCTCCGTATTAATTAATGTAGTTGAACAAAATATTTATATAACGACCTAATCAATGCACTCCAAAAGAAAATGCAAGACAAAAACCACATCATGCTGAGAGCGAAGTGTTTGATTCCTCGGACACCTTTGAATTGTTGGAGAGATGCTTAAATAGTTGTCCCTACCATGAAACCAACTACGATTAGTTGAGACAGAGTTGATAAGGAATCCAAGCATGTGTAAACATGAACATATTTGTGAATTAAAAGAAATGTATTAGGTTATGTACTCAAAATGTGAGAAAATGGGCTAGAATATATCGATTAGGCTATTAGGATTGGTACTTAGAACATCAAAAAATTAGTTGTAACATATCAATTATAGAAAACTATTCACCCGAGGACACCCAAAGAAGCTTGGAAAACTCTAGCAAAGAATTTTTTAGTTAAAGTTGATTGCAAATACAAGACACGAGCATCAAGTGGATAAACCTATTCACTAAGCATGAATGCTAATACTAGATAATCTTTTGATACATGCCCAACTGCAAGGTCTTATGAACTCCCTAGCATGGAATATGTTAAGGGTGGTACAAAACTATAATTTGCAAAATCCAATAAGGAGATTACACAAAGGTAAAACCATTTAGAATCAAAGAAGTTAACATCAAAGTAAATTAAAAAGAGAAAAAATAATTTGTTTTACATGATTTCTAATTCCCGGAACTCACATACACCATGTATAGGTGGAAAGTTTTCAAGTCTGGCATAGATTTTTCCTTGAAATGTAACGAGAATAGTTGAATACTTAATGTTGGCATCGTTTTATTTTTATTTTAATAACAATGTAGATTCTGCAAGTCCAAGTAGCTCATTCATGAGCTCGGGTTTCATGATGAGGAAATGCTTTGCGATGTGTGTGGATGAGATAATTTCTCATTGATAAGCATGTTATTAGTTTTCATTAATGGTTTTCTTGCAGTTAGGAAGTTTTTATTGTGCTCAGTGATGGTTGGTGTTTCTCATACATGGATTGATGATATGATAACAAACTTTCCCCTTTATGTTCCTCCATAATTGATGATGAGCTTGATGGCATGTGGTCATTTCAAGAGAGTTCCATAGTTGACTAGGGTAGGATGATGATTATGTTGGCATGATTATTAATGATATATAACAGTATGTTAAGCACTTTGAATGATTTCACATTTTCATTTATTTCTGATTGATTCAAATTTGATCTAGTAGAACAAGGCCATAACTTAAAATCCTTGGTTCTCAAACATCCTTGCGTAGTTTTAAATGTGCCATATATGGATGGAAAGAGGACTCAAATAATTTTATAGTGATGTAAAACACCTTACCAAACTCCTTAGGGTGCTAGAGCATTAAAACAATGTTTCTTAGCATTTGATTCCGTTAAATAAAGTATTTCAACAATTTTGGTACCCTAGATTTGGAGGGGCCATTCTTTGATTCCCTAGCTCATATTGTAGAGTGCAATATATGGTTGGAGATCCTACTTAGAGAGATTTATAGTTTTATAGAGTTCTCCCCCATATTCTGAAGGGTTTTAGAGATCTATCCACTTCCTTCAAGCTTAATTTTCACCTAAATTTGGTGACTAAGACATTTCTTGTTGATTCGTGACTTACCATTGATTTATATACTTACCTTGGGATTCAAATTTTTTACATATTTGGAGGTAGTTGTACACATGCCATTCTAATGTACATTCACACCCCACATGTGTGGTTTCTTATGTACACTTGGCATTTTCCTCATGATGACACATCATCACTAATTTTCATTGACACATATTTGGAGGAAATCTATCATCTCTCAATCTCACACATGTGGTTGAGGGGGTGTGGCATACAATTTTTTTTATTGACTTGGATGATGTGTCCACACATCATAGGTTGATGGATCAATTGACACATCATACTCTAAGTTTGATTGTAGGATTTGACCTATTTTTATGATTTCCTACAGATGGAGATTCACATGATTATCAGCTATCCCATTGGCTTGAGGAGGCCATTAAAAGAAACACATGTGGGCTACTTTTCACATCAACAGAGGAGTTGTTTGATAAAGACATGCTTTTTGGAGACATTCTAGAGACTTAAACCCTAACTTTGTTGAAGCTTTACTTTGTTGGAGATTATTTCTTTCCTTGGAGACCCTAAAACCCACTCTTGGAGGCCCATTGAGGTCTGCATATTACTCGTTCCACACTCCTATTACTTGAGTATGAGGGCGTTCTGCATGTATCGGAGGATTTCACACTTATGGAGGCTCATTTTATCATGTCTTAGACACGAAATCTTAGAAGTATCTGTTCTTCACCTCCAACATTAGTTTTTGTTGGTTATTTGCACATTTACTCTCACATGATATCTTAGGAGTGATACACTTTCCAATCTTGTGGTGTAGATTATGTGAATTGGTTCTTTATAGTTTTCTTATTTACATTTCACTATAAATTAAGCTATATGGAATGTCCCACAAAAAAAAGTGGGTTATTTCCTATTGTTATGAGATGAATGTGTTTGCGATCTAAATGCTTGCAACATGGTACTACAGCTAAGATTTGGTCAGTAGCACCCAAACAAAAATGTGAGCTACCGACTACTTGTTATGGATTGCATTCTTTGCGGGGTGGGATATTCCCACCATCATTGTTTCTTATTTAAATATCAACCATAGTGAAAGTTTTGGGAATTATTTAGTTGAAATAAACCTAATATGATAACCAATCTTGTTTCTATGGTAAGCATGAGTTATTTTATAAATGAATGTTTATTTAAAAGGAAATAACATTATTGATTTCCTTTCTTTTCTACTATTTCTAAGAAATGGGCCTACTATGTTCCACTTCTTTTATCTTCCTTCGGTACTAATGTAGAAGTTGTTATTTATATTTTTTTTGAGTTTTGATTCAAATAGATTGTCGTCTCTTAGAAGAATATGTCTTTGACAATCCATTTATTAATTGAGGAAGTGTCTGATATTGGCCTTGCACATACTTAACTTTTGTAGCATGAGATGTAAATATCACATTTACACAGCTTTCATGTGTGTCATTCACTAATTCACCTTTATGGGTGTTTGAACTTTCATCTACATGTATTTCAATCCTAATTGAATTCTTTATCCTAATATGTATATTTATTTTGCATAAAAGGGTAGCAGGTTAAAAAGGAATTTTATATATGAATGTATTTTGTTAGATTCTCTGCTTTCTAACAATTAGATTTGCATTGGAGGAGTGACTAACATAGGAAGGGTGGAATTAGACCTACATTTACTGTATAGATAAGTAATTGACTGTGGTGGGATTGATTATGTATATCTTATATCTCTCTTATATTCTGTGAGTCTTGAATTTTGAGAAGCTTATCATGTTCTATATGCAGCATGCATTTCAAATTCATTAGTTCATGGTATTACAATGATTATTCAAATTGTATCTATAATTTTATCCAGTTGATTATCAACATTAGTAGTACTGAAGAGTGAAAGAAAATGCAATAACCCAAGCTACAAAGCATTGTAGTTTGTGGTTTGTTTCTACCATTGTATTTAGGAACTATATAATATTTTTCCAAACACATTGGAGTTGTAAGTGATGGAACTAGTTATGGTCTATTTATTATGGCAGTGTTTTCCATTTTTTTTTTTATCTTTTTGATATTCCATCATCTATTTATTTTCTATACACTGGTTTTTATCAATCCTTTTCAATGTTAAAATTATAAATAATGTTTGAGGGCAATAAAATCAAAATTTTAGTTAAATCTATCTGTCTAAGAGGTTATGGATGTTCTTATTCTTTCTTAGTTATGTTGTGAATTTCAATCTAAAGGAGTTCTAGATATCTTATTTCATTATGAGGAGTTTGATGTGGTTGTGATAAAATTCAATAGTACTTGCATGTACATGGTATATTCAAAACCTAAATTTTGCGAAGTGTGTATCCTTATAGACCCTATAGATCCCACATTTGTGTTTTGAGATATCCATGGTAAGGACTAAGGGTACTTGTGTTTATTTTATTTTTCTTCATAGAGGAATATATGCATCTTCTAACTAGTTTTAATTCTCATTAATGGAAGAGTCTTTTAATTAAAAATTTTGAAATTTATAGCAAAAATAGCTAATTCATTTAAAAATTAAAATTATTTTATTCTTAGCATATGCAATTTATGTACTGGCAGTTATAGTGACATGAATTTTTAGCTAGTTTATAGATTATAGATTTTACAGAGATAATGCCATTATGTGTAGAGTATTTTTTTTAAATATATTCCTATATATGCAATTTCAAATCATGTTGTAACTCATATAATTCGTGAAAAGGTTCTAGCTCAATGGAAGAGCACCTACCTTATAAGTAGGAGGTTGGTGGTTCGATTCAACTATGTTGTAACATGATTTTTTTGTTTGTTTTTCAAGTTTTTTGTGATCCTCTAGGATTGACCTATGGCTTTAGGATTTGTGACCCAAGGGCATCTAATCCATCAAAGTCACCCGAGGATCACACTCATCCTGGGCCACACTAACCCTTAGCTGACTATATTTTTTGGCATGTCTCCTCCCCCTAGCACAAGCCACAACCACTGCCCGGTGAGGTTTGATCCTGGGTCACCTTGTTGATTAGGCCCATCCTCAATCGATTGTGCTAGTGAGACTTGACTTATAAGTAGGGCCTAACCCCAAGGGGTCGAGGAGATTTGACACTGTGGCCTTGTAACTAGAGAGGTACTTAACAATACGAACTCGACCAACTGAGCTAACCCTTAGGGATTGTTCCCTAACATGAATTAATCAAAATTTGTTTTTAATTTTTTTTATTTTTATATTGATTTATTTCAATAGTGAGATATTTTTGGACTCATTGTTTTATATTGTCTCAAGAGAAATGAAATTGAAATTGCAGTGTATTTAAACATATTTCTTTATTGTCTCTAGAGATACCATAGTTAGGATTAAAGACATATTGTCTATATAAAGACAATATGTCTTTAATCCCGACTATTGTCTTTGAAAGGGAAAAGGTAAAAAAAAAATTCTCCTAAGAGGATAATATTTATGTTATATATTGTCATTATAAAGACAATGTTTTAAGACAATAATTAAAAAAACTCTTTAATACAATACATTAGTTCTTTTTTGTCTCATGCTAAGACAATTTACCTAAAAATTATTTGAAATATTATCTTAAAACCCCCCTATGTGTTTTAGTGATCGAACTAAACATATCGATTTCACATTTAACCATTCACAGAATCTGGTCTAGTGATGGTAGTTTCTATCAAGGAAGATGAGACAAATAATTCTTGGGTGTCCATGTTGCCTTTTTCTCCAAGAATGTGGTGCACAACAGGGGTATTTTTCATATTAGCAGGATCCGTAATATGGCTATTTGAGCATAGAGTAAATCCATAGTTCAGAGGAAAACCCAATGACCAAGTGGTGAATCTCCTATGGTATTCTACCAGCAATAATTTACTCTCAATAATTATCCATGAAATATGCACCATTTTATTTATGTTTATGGCAATTAAAGTCTCCAGTAAGAAAACTTTTCATATTTTTCATTTGCTCTGTTGTTCTAGGTTTTCATTCTTGATGTTAGTTTTCCCTCACTGTGAGAAATTATCCTTCCCTTTGAATTTCTTTTCTTGTTCTCTAGTTTAAAAAATAAAGAAGAACAATGTCATTATCTACATGTCTTTAGATGAAGTTTTCTCTCCTTGTTTGTAAACTGTACTTCTGGGGAGAAGTTAGTGAGCAATTTGTCTCAATCGGTTCTTGTAATCTAGCTATTCGTAGTTCTGCTTTTAACATCCAACTAAACACCTTGTTTGACGTCTATTCTCACAGTAGAAAAATTGAATCCTATTGTTAAAGATGTTAAATCCCTCCATGTCTATCGAGCACTTGTAAGGCATAAAGAAGGCTATTTTGTTAGTGAATACATACAAGAGGAGTTGTACATAGACAACAAAATCATTAGAACATTTTTTTCAGGAGAGGAAGCTTGAGAGGTTGTTTCAAATAGCACAGTTCATGCCATTTTCAACGAGATTCCTTATATCAAAATTTTCCTAGCTTCACACTATCGTTATATATAGTTGGGTCTATCTATAGGACTAGGGGTTATAGATTTGTAATTTTCTTCAGATATTGAAAAACATTGTCTAAATTTAAATATCTAAATGACTTATATATATGGCTAGTCTCTCACCATGAACAGTTTTGCATAGGTATTTCCCAAAAACGTTCCTCTGCTCTCTGATATTTTAGTGTTGTTCTAGCTCTTTTAGAGGGTAAAAAATTACAATGAATTCAATCCAAGTGGTTGAATAACAGCGAATGCATAAATTCTTAAGGAAAAGTAGGTTCCAATAGGTAGAGAATGGACAACTTCTGAGGTCTATACCTGATCACTAGATCTGTTTCATTAGTATCTTTGACTATATTATTTTCCTTGCTTCTCTGTAATTATATGAGGGAGCCTAATGTTAAGAATAACATTGATAGTGAGGTCAGTGATCCATCTAGAAGAAATTCATTGAATAGGCCAATGAAATCATTCATGGTGTATGTCAACCAGAAGGAGAGTTCAACCTCACATTAGGGAAATTTTGAGGTGAAAAATGGACCTCAAAAAAAAATTATACAACCAAAATAAACCTTATAAGAACTAATTGGATCCAATATGATGATGTCAATTGTGGAGATGATTCACCATTTTTGGAATAAAAAATGTAAAAATATTAAAAATAAATAAACTACTTTTTCAACTCATATTTTCAACTTATCTCCCTATGGTTTTACTCAAATTTCGAGTGGGGGAACTCATTAGATGCATAATTTAATTCTTCATCCAAGGAGTATCTATGTTTCTGTGTTTAATTCTTTCGACGGACCTTTATACAAAAGAATGAGAAATACATGAAAAATGTGATTACAATCAAGCCTTTCCATGTATTTCTCATTTTTCGAGTAGCAAGGTCCATCAAAAGTATGAAAAATGGGTGTGCCTTAGATAAGGAATTAAAATTTTCATCCAATGATTTTTCCCACTCAAAATATGGGTAAACCACTAGGTGATAAGTTGAAAATACTATTTAAAAAAAATAACTTTTTCCTTTTTCTTGGTAAAATTTGGTAATGTAATCTAATTTGATTTTATTATTTCCACTATTATTTTATAATATCCTTATGAGGCCTATTTTAGACCTCAAAATTTATGTAATTTATGCGAAGCCAAAAGTATCATAAATTAGCCTCAACCAGAGAAAAGGTCCATTATCTCTAACAAATTTCACAAATAACCCTTCAACTCTTGGAACAAGTCCTTTCAGCACCCGCACCCGCACCCGCACCCGCACCCGCACCCACACTTTCCGAGAGAAGCTTCTCTATCATGGATCATGAAAATCTTGTTGATGTCAATGTAAACGTAACTACGTGCACTTGTTTCATACACCTAATCATCTAACAAAAGAGGTTCCATAAACTCTTACCCACTACGATGAGTTGAGACTCTTACCCAAAAACTCTTGCATATACATGCCAAACCTTTTATTTGGACTTTATATTATGGGATTTCTCTTACTTTTCTTTGATCGAATTTATCTTTTGAAATTCTCACGATTTAGTTATTTCCTACATATTGTACACACTATAATAGAATACATGGGCATGAAAAGAAGTAACCATGTTAATATGGGTATGACCCTACCTAAGCCATTTGTCTATACATGGTGAAAGATCTTACAAGTTAATGAGATGTATGATAATCACTATTTAGAAAATTTATGATAAACTTTATGTCGGATCTTATTAGTTAAGGAGATGTAAAATAATCACTATTTTAGCAAATATATGATAAAATTCATCTCATTCTTGGGAGTGATTTTCACATACAATTACTAATGAGTCCAAAGTAAAATAGGACCTTTTGGTTACAATTTGTTAATATTCAGTCAAAATGCTTAGGTTTTTATAAATGTTTGGGATACCTACTCAATTTTCTTTGGATACCTACTTAATTTCTTATGATCAATTCAACAGCCAGTTCTCTGCCATTAAGTTCACCATGGAAAAAGAGGTCAATGGTTGCCTCCCTTTCCTGGATATTCTTATATCCAAGAATAAGGATGTCTATCTCTCACACTCTGTGTTCCGAAATAAAACGCATACTGAGCAGTATCTTCATGTTGATTCCCATCATTTCCCTGCTCAGAAGATGGGTGTTCTTAACACCCTCGCTACTCGTTCCCTTAGGATTTCTGATAGTGAGAGCTTTGATAAGGAGAGATCCCATCTCCTTGATGTCTTTTTGGAGAATGGATATAGTAGGCGCCTAGGTCAGAAGGATTTCCGAAAAGCCTCTAAAAATGTCTTAATTAAGAAAGAGCCTAAAGAGCATCGTCTAGGTGTCCATCTTCCCTATGTCCAAGGAACCACGGACAAGATTGCTCAGATCCTTAAGAGGTATGAGTTTCCATCAACCTTTAGGCCCCTTAACACCATTCGCAATTTCCTCCGATCGGTAAAAGATCCCATTAACCCTAAGGACATGAAGGGTGTCTACCTGATCCCTTGTTCTTGTGGGACCCCCTATATTGGGGAAACAGGGCGCTCCATCTATTAGAGGATCAGCGAAGATGCAGCTGACCTAAGACATGGGAGATCTAAGTCTTCAACAATGGTGGAGCATGTTGAAAAGACCAAGCATCAAGTGTGTATAGAGGAGGCCAAGGTTGTCGCCAAAGTTGGTCAATTCCATCATCATAAATTCAGGGAGGCTATTGAGATTGAAAGAAGGCCAAATAATCTCAATAGGGATGATGGATGGAAGATTAGTAGATGTTGGATCCCCGCCCTCTCATCCTAGTCTTTCTCTTCCGCCTTTCCCCCTCCCCCTCTCCTTTTTCATCTTCTTTGCTTTCGTTATGGTTTGTCCTTCTTGTTTTCAGGCCTTTTCCGGTCCTCCTACGCCTTTTTAGACGCTCTTTCTCTTTACTTCTTCATGATAGGTTTTTATTTGATGATTATGATCGTAACTATTATATAAATATAATCGTTAATATTATTAATTTGATCATAAATATTATTAATTAATTATTATCATTATCATTATTATGATTATTATTATTATTTTATTTTATTTTAATATATATATATATATATATATATTTATTTATTTATTTATTTACTTATTTTATTTTATTTTTATTTTTATTTTCATTTTACTTTTTAAACTAACCTTACATTATTTATTTTAACTTAATTTATTTATTAGTTAATTAATTAATTAATTAATCAATTTATTTATTTATTTTTTATTTTTTATTTTTTATTTCTTTTAATTTTTTATTATTATTATTTTTTGATAATTATATTATTAAATTACTTTTTAAAATTATATATATATATGAATGATTATTAATAAATAAAGTATTTAATTACTTTCTCAACCTATGATTAATATATATATATATATATATATATATATATATATATATATATATATATATATATATATAATTTTAATAATAATTATTAAATAATTTAAATAAATAAATAAATTATCTCTTTAATCCAACCATTAATTCTAACTTTTACCTTAATAACCTAATATCATAACATTAATTATAGAATATATATATATATATATATATATATATATATATATATATATATATAATTGTTAATAAATAAGTTAAATAAATAAATAATTACATCTTTAACCTTAAAATTATTTTATTTTCATATTTTAACTAACTCACTTAAAAATAAACTAACCATTAAATTATTATTGAATAGAAATACTAGTCAACCTAATATTATGATTTTAATATATATATATATATATATATATATATATATATATATATAATACCAATAATAATTATTTAATAAATAAATAAATTATCGTTTCAAACCAACCATTGAAATTATTAATCCTAACTTTTACCTTAATAACCTAATATATATATATATATAGATAAATTTAAATTTAAATTAATAAATAAATTCCCTTTTAAAACCAACCATTTTACCTAATTTAACTTATTTCCATAAGAAAAACATTAATAATTATAATAATAATATTAAATTAATAAATAAGAATTTGACCTGGGTCCTAAAGTCAAAATTAGCCGTTAGTCAATTTAGCCGTTGGAGACTCTGCTTGGACTATTTATCATGCTAAGCTAGATCTTCTTCTTCAACTTATCTTGACGATGAACCACACTAGTTGGTTCGAAACGCGTCGACAAATGTCTCTCTTTATGTGATTTACGCTGAAGCTCTCCTTATAAACACTTAAACTTTTATAAATTTTTGCGATAGCTGCTTTATTTTTTATAATTTTTTTAAATACATTTAAAGGGAAGCTTTATTTCTCATAAATTTTTGAAAAAGGGAATTTTTTCCTAAATTTTTGAAACGGGGAAATATTTTTATATTAATGTTTAAGAATGATTATAAGTTAATAATGGTTCTTTTATGATGTGTTAATGATAAAGAAAAGTAACTATAGAAATATTGAAACAACTGAGATACTTTTACGATCAATTAAATATAACATAAGAAAATACTAAAAAATAAAAAGTTGAAACGATTTAAATAATCGATATACTTTTACACTCAATTAAATATAACATAAAAAGATAAAAAAAGAATATGAATGAATTGATTTTAAAATATATATGTTTTATTTATAGAATTTGTCTATACTTATATAAAAAGATAAAAAAAGAATAGGAATGAATTGATTTTAAAATATATATGTTTTATTTATAGAATTTGTCTATACTTATATGAATTTGAATGTGTATTTTATTTCTTAGGTTAAATATAATGTATATATTTTTATAAGTATATAGATTGAATACCTCAAATTTCATTGAAAAATAAATTATAAATTATATATATATATGATTATAAATTTTAAATATTTCAATGTGAAATATAACTTCTTTAAAAAATATCAAGTTAATTGTAGTATAAGTAAAAACAATATACATTTTAGGATTTTGATATATGTGAATAGAAAGTTATATTAAAAATAGTAAAAAATATTATGATTAATTTTATTATTAATTTAAATTATATATTTGGAATTTTCTAGTTCTCCTTGGTGTATTATTCATTTCATTCATTGTGTATTTATGTAAACTATACAAAAGTAAGGTTAAAGATAAAATGTTGTTTTAATCTATTGCAATCCATATTAGGTTTTTCATTGAAAAGCTAAATTTAAGGAAACCAAATCACTCAATACTTGATTCTCTTGTATAAAAAATGAAATGGAAGGAATAATGAGCTAACAAAGGTATGTTGACATTTTTTTTTAGCTTATTCGATATATTTTCTCAATTTGATGCTATTTTCTTGTCTAAAAAATGAAATGGAAGGAATAATGAGTTAACAAAGATATGTTGACATTTTGTTTAGTTTATTCAGCATATTGTCTCAATTTGATGTTGATAGGTTACCAAGTGTGACAAATACATATTTATTACATTTTGATAATCGTTACCCTTTGCGATGTCTTATTTGTATGATAATAGGTATCTTATTCATATATAGGAAAAAAATGGTTTTAAATGATATTTCAATGCCAAATGTTGTAAAATGATGCATTGTCAATTAATTAAATATAGGATGAGTTTTGTTGTTGTAAAAAAAAATCATCAAATAAATGAATTTTGTTATTTTAACTTACTAAGAATTTCCAACCATAAAAATAGATACCATGATTTTTTATGAGAATGTAAATATGTCTATAAATTATATTACAACACAAGTGCTATAATTATGAAAAGTAGCATCACTTCAAACAATTATATTTACCATTTAAAATATTATGATGCACATATGTATGAAACTCACGAGTGCTCCAAGTAAATTAACCACACCAATGATTTTGAATAAATAAAACGCACCAATGCTTTATAATTTTTTATTCACCCATGCTTTAATGAAAACAAATATGAGCCCATGTGACTTTGGATTGATGGTGAATGGGTGCACTGCCAAGGTATTTCTTGTGCTAAGTCATTTATTCAAGTCAACCATAGTTTAGTCAACAAAAAAAACTACATATTTAAGGATGATGATTTTATACTCTTAAAGTGTAATGGTGTGCTAAACATGTATTAAACATTAATTTTTTTAAAATAAGAAAGCTAAATGTCTATGCTTAAAAGTTATCCCAACAACATTGTGTTATAAGACAAAATATAATGACCTATTGCATATTATTTATGAGCATAGGTGCACTCTGTTACTAATTGACATATTCATTGCTTTATACTTGAACTAGAACAAGTACATTTTGTTAAGCCTAAACATGTACACTAGTATAGACTTTATAGAGATACATTCATGTGGTACCAAAAAGTGCACTACAAAAAATCCTTGCTATAACCTCTAGGTGCCCTAATTTTTCTATTTATAAGGGGAATTTTTTCAAACTTTCTCAAAAAGCTGCTTTCTGAAAGGAAAAGATTGAAACAAAATACATTTTGAGAATTGTGGAAGCACATTCCTATTTGAGAGGGGCATGTGGTTATCATTTATCCTTCATACAACAACACTCATGCAACAGGAAGAAGGGGGATCAAAAACCACTGTTATTGTTTTGTTTCTACTAAGAGCGAGATGAGCTTTGAGATCCATGCGATCAATACTCTTGCAATTCAAATTTGTAAACCAAAGGTCTAAAATAACATTTTCCCCTAGTTGATGAAGTATGATAAGTATTAGATCAATCTTTGATCCATTTCCATCACTTGTTAGGTGATTTTAGTGATGGAGATAGTTGATATTTGATGTATTACCTATGAATTTCTAGTGTGTGTTTTCTTGGACAAACTGAGTAGATTGATTCCCCTAATTCCTAGTACAAAGATCTCGTGTCCAACTATGCACTCAAGGTACTAGAGGGGATGTGCATAGTTCGAAGGACCACAAAGTGGAGAAGGGGTCGCATGTCTTTATTTGTGTAAGTTGAGTAGGCAGATATAATGGACAAAAATGGTTGTGCTTGTAGGCGACATTTTTCCTAAAACTTAGCTATGTTTGAGATGCCTTCATTGAGCAAGAGCCTTGTGTGTACCTAAGAGATAAAGAGTATATATGCCGGTGGATCCTTTGCCTGAGATTGGGGTTGATTTTCATGTTGAGAGATGCATGAACATGGCATGTTGATGACTGGATGAAACATTTCCTTGTTCCATCTAGTTGGTTACAATGATATAAGCTCTCTTATTGTGTATTTTTATGCTTTACAAAAGATTTTTCGGCGAAGATCACATGAAACATCATTTGTCGACGTGTTTCGAACCAACTAGTGTGGTTCATCGTCGGGACAAGTTGAAGAAACAGATCCAGCTTAGCAAGTTAAATAGACAGAGCATAACCTCCAACGGCTAAAAAGACCAACAACTACTTTGGACTAGGTACTGAGATCAAAACCCCCTTTTTTTAATAATTTAAGGAAAGAGTTACCCTAGGGGGACCAATCCTTCAAATAAAATAAATAAAAATAATATTAACATAATAGTTAGTTAAAAATATTAATAAATAATTTAACAAATAAGTAAAAAAATTAATTCATGATAATAGTTAGTTAAAATAAATAATTAAAAATTATATTTAAGGGAGAAAATTACCCTAGGCGGACCAATCCCTAAAATAAAATAAATAAAAATAATTTTATGAATAAAATTATTAATAAATAATTATTAATTTAGTAAAAATTATTAATAACTAATTTTATGATGATAGTTAGTTAAGTAATTGCAAAGTTATGCTAAATTAGTAATTAAAATAATTCATGATAATAGTTAGTTAAAATAAATAATTAAAAATCTTTATTTAAGGAAAAAAATAAATAAATAAATAAAAATAAAAATTACACTAGGGGGAGCAATAAAATAAATAAAAATAATTTAATGATAATAGTTAGTTAAAAATTATTAATAAATAAATAAAAGTTTTATGTTAAATAAATAATTAAAAATAGTAAGATAAATTAGTATTAGAGGAATTAGAAACAGGACTATAAAGATAAATAAAAGAAAGAGAAGGTATGAATGAAAAATGTTTTATTATAAAAGTCAACTTAAAAAAAAATGATAAAAATAAAAATAAAATAAAAATAAAAATAAAAATTAAATTAAATTAAATTAAATTAAATAAATAAATAAAAATTAATAAATAAAAGTTAAAAAAAAAAGAAGAAAAGCGACTAGGTCGAGAGTGCTGGGACCCAACACCAACTGATTTTCCAACCATCATCTCTATTGAGATTATTCGGCCTCTTTTCAATCTCCAGCGCCTCCCTAAATTTTCGATGATGGAAGTGCGAAACCTTAGCAATAACACTAGCTTCCTCAATACAAACATGATGATTGGTTTTCTTAGCATGCTCAGCTAAAGCGGAAGACTTAGTTCGCCTATGCTTAAGGTCTGCTGCATGCTCACTAATCCTCTGATTAATGGAGCGACCAGTTTCCCCAATGTAGGGGGTCCCACAGGAACAGGGGATCAAGTACACACCTTTCATATCTTTAGGGTCGATAGGATCCTTAGCTGATCTGAGAGACATGCGAATAGTGTTCAGGGGCCTAAAGGTCACAGGGACACTATGCGTCCTAAGAATCCTACCAATCTTATCAGTAGTACCCTAAACATATGGAAGATGGACACCAAGAACCCGCTCCTTTGGTTCTCGTTGAGACAACGAATTCTTGGAAGCTTTAAGGAAACCCCTCTGACCCATGAATCTACTATAACCATTCTCAACAAAGACATCAAGGAGATGGGATTTTTCTTTCTCAAAACTCTTCTTATCCGAGATCCTTAGAGCCCGAGTAGCAAGGGTATTGAGAACACCCATCTTTTGAGCCGGGAAATGATGGGAACTAGCATGAAGATACTGCTCAGTATGCGTTTTCTTCCGAAAAACTTGGTGGCCGAGGGAACCATCACTATTCTTAGAAATAAGAATATTGAGGAATGGAAGGCGACCATCGACCTCCTGCTCCATAGTGAACTTAATGGCAGAGGATTGATTATTGAGATGATTGAAGAAGAGATCCAATTCTTCTTGGCCGTGAGACCAGATAACATTGGTGTCATCCACATATCTTCTCCAAAGCTTAGGCAAGAGCCGGGAAGAGTTTAGAGCCTTGGACTCAAAATCTTCCATGAAAAGATTAGCAACGACAGGGGAAAGAGGTGAGCCCATGGCAACCCCACAGGTTTGCTCGAAGAACTCCCCCTCAAAACAGAAAAACGTAGAAGTGAGACAGATTTCAACCAACTTAGCAGTGTCAGGATCTGTTAGGCGGTTGATCACCTCCATGGCCTCACTAATAGGGATGCAAGTGAAGAGGGAAACAACATCAAAACTAACAAGAATGTCCCCAGGGTCAAGCTAGATGTTCTCGAGCTCCTTAATGAAGGAAGCAGAGTCTTTTACAAAGGACTCTGTACGACCAACCAAGGGCTTAAGCTTTAATGCCAAGAACTTAGCAAGAAGGTAGGTAGGACCACCAATGGTGTTGACAATGGGTCTCAACAGAGTCCCATCCTTGTGAATCCTGGGGAAACCATAGATTCTAGGCATGATAGGGTTGCTCTCAATGAGTTTATGGCGCAGGGAACTCAACGAGCTAATGGATTTAATGGCAAGTGCCACATTCTTAGCAACCTTCTTTAACAGATTCTTAGGAAGTTTTTTGTAGCTACCACTATTATGAAGATGATCCAACATCTTGCTACAGTAATCAGCCTTGTTCAAAATAATGGCAGCACCACCCTTGTCTGCCTTTAAAACTGATATCCTTGTTCTGGTTTAAGGATTTGAGAGCAGCAGATTCTTCTTTGCTAAGGTTGCTCTTAGGGGGCTTAGCCTTTCTTAAGAAAACCGCACAATCTTGCCTAATGGTGTCCTTAACCTTATCAGGCAAATCTTTGATCCCAAACTCGATGTCACAAATGATATCATCCACAAGGATTTTCTTCGGAGCCAAGGAAAAATTTAAACCTTTGCCTAAAACTTTAAAAAAAGAAGGGGTAAAGGCGAAACTAGAAAGATTTAAAACCCTATTATTAGAACGAGAAGAAAGGCAATGATTATAAACATCATTCCTATTTTTCTCCATGCTAGAAATATTAGCATAAAAAGATGAGTACTTATTATTCGAATTTTTATTGTTTTTATTATTAATGAATCTATTATTATAATGATTATTATTATTGTTAATATTCTTATTATAAATATTAACATTATTAATATTATTATTATAAATATTATTATTATTCTTGATAAAGTCATTATTATAATTCATATCAATATTAGTAATACTATTATCCATATCATTATTATTACAAATATCAATATTCAAATCCTTATTATTCTCATTAATAATATTATTATACATATCATTATTATCGCTTCTAATAATATAGTTATCATTCGTATCACAAGGGTTATCATTATTAGTATAGCTATTATTCAAATCACAACGATCAGCATTATTACGATAATTATAATTCATATCACGTATATTATCAAAACCACTATAAGACAATGCACACTTCGACGGGTTATAATTATCACATATATTATCAAAACCACTATAAGACAGCGCACACTTCGAAGGGTGACTGTCACGGATCAATGGACGGGGAGAGGGGGTCGAGCCTTCTCTGATCCCAACAGACCTGCGAGCCAAACCGAAACCCAGTTCTGCGGTCACGCTATCCACCGGGGAGCTGCAAACCACCGGAGACATCACACTGACCAACCGGCTTGCAGTTTGACTGCATGATACCAAAGGACGAGGAAGGGGGGCCGAGCCCTCACTGACCACCTCTGACTGGCGTACCAAAGCAGACCCAGGTTCTGAGCTACGCACCCGACCAACCGACGAGGGAAACAAGCTGACCAACCGGCCAGCTGAAACGACTGCGGGCTCTTTGCCAAGCAACGCTGGGCGATCAGAATTAGGTGCCACCGGATCTGAACCCCCACTGCCTGTCAAAACGATTCCAGGCACTGCAGACAAGCTATGCACAGAGGAGCGACCAGAGCTAGGAGACCACGAACCTGCTAACGCAGGATCTGAGCCCTCACAGACCCCAACCAACCCATCTGGTTTCGAGGACCTACTACGCAGCGATGAAACGGAGAAACCACTCGGTGAAAGCGCAGAAGAAACCTCTGGATCAGAAACCCTCAGCGCAGGCATGGAAGAAGGTAACGGAAGAGAGTTACCCACAGATGAGCAGCTGCCAAGCGATACCTGACCCACTCTTGGAACGGAAGAGTGATCTGGATGAATGGCGCCAGAAGGAGAGCACACATTATCACCAGAGTGATTTCCCTCAGCGCAACAATCTGGAAGAACGCTTTCCTGGGAGCCAAACCCCAATCTGCAGGTAAGGGCAGCTCGGTCATCAACAGAGCTGTCAGATAACCAACTATTAAGTGCAGAGATTTGACCAGGAGAAATTCGGCTCCGGGAAGCTGCTCCCCTAGATCTATCTAGAACTGCAGATTTTTCAACAAGCCTCTGAAACTTAGAAGCTTGATGCTGCTGCCGAATCTCTTCTAACTGAAGGGACTTCAGAGCTGAACAAGCATCTACTCTAGCCCAAAGGGAAGATGAAAACAAGTTCCCCAGATCCAGATGTAAACCCAAAAGAAACTGAGAAAGCAGATTCAGAGATTTCCTGACCCTACTGATTTCTGCCCTTATTAACGCCAAACTCGCCTTAAGGAAAACCTGATGGTTTTGGGGAGTGTTAACGCGATGATTAATCCGGGCAAAGACCGGGATGGTGGAGGAGTCTCTGCATCTTTTAAGAAAAGCTAGATCTGTCTTCAACCTTGAAACCTGCAAGCGTGCCCGTTCAAAATGATGGACCTTGGTTACGATGGCTTTTCCGTGCAGGGATTCAATAGTAGAGTTCAGGCTTCTGTGATCCATATCAAGTTTACAAAAGATTTTTCGGCGAAGATCACATGAAACATCATTTGTCGACGCGTTTCAAACCAACCAGTATGGGTCATCATCAGGACAAGTTGAAGAAACAGATCCAGCTTAGCAAGTTAAATAGACAGAGTAGAGCCTCCAACGACTAAAAAGACCAACAGCTACTTTGGAATAGGTACCGGGATCAAAACCCCCTTTTTTTAATAATTTAAGGAAAAAGTTACCCTAGGGGGACCAATCCTTAAAATAAAATAAATAAAAATAATATTAAGATAATAGTTAATTAAAAATATTAATAAATAATTAAAATAATAAGTAAAAAAATTAATTCATGGTAATAGTTAGTTAAAATAAATAATTAAAAATTATATTTAAGGGAGAAAATTACCCTAGGGGGACCAATCCCTAAAATAAAATAAATAAAAATAATTTTATGAATAAAATTATTAATAAATAATTATTAATTTAGTAAAAATTATTAATAACTAATTTTATGATGATAGTTAGTTAAATAATTGCAAAGTTATGCTAAATTAGTAATTAAAATAATTCATGATAATAGTTAGTTAAAATAAATAATTAAAAAATTTTATTTCAGGAAAAAAAAAATTAAATAAATAAATAAACAAATAAAAATAAAAATTACACTAGGGGGAGCAATAAAATAAATAAAAATAATTTAATGATAATAGTTAGTTAAAAATTATTAATAAATAAATAAAAGTTTTATGTTAAATAAATAATTAAAAATAGTAAGATAAATTAATATTAGAGGAATTAAAAACAGGACTATAAAGATAAATAAAAGAAAGACAAGGTATGAATGAAAAATATTTTATTATAAAAGTCAACTTAAAAAAAAATGATAAAAATAAAAATAAAAGTAAAGTAAAAATAAAAATAAAAATAAAAATAAAAATAAATTAAATTAAATTAAATTAAATAAATAAAAATTAATAAATAATAAATAAAAATTAATAAATAAAAGTTAAAAAAAAAGAAAAGAAGAAAAGCGACTAGGTCGAGAGTGCTGGGACCCAACACCGACTGATTTTCCAGCCATCATCTCTATTGAGATTATTCGACCTCTTTTCAATCTCCAGCGCCTCCCTAAATTTTCGATGATGGAAGTGCAAAACCTTAGCAATAACACTAGCTTCCTCAATACAAACATGATGATTGGTTTTCTCAGCATGCTCAACTAAAGCGGAAGACTTATTTTGCCTATGCTTAAGGTTTGCTTCATGCTCACTAATCCTCTGATTAATGGAGCGACCGGTTTCCCCAATATAGGGGGTCCCACACGAACAGGGGATCAAGTACACACCTTTCATATCTTTAGGGTCGATAGGATCCTTAGCTGATCGAAGGGACATGCGAATAGTGTTCAGAGGCCTAAAGGTCACAGGGACACTATGCGTCCTAAGAATCCTACTAATCTTATCAGTAGTCCCCTGAACATACGAAAGGTGGACACCAGGAACCCGCTCATTTGGTTCTCATTGAGACATCGAATTCTTGGAAGCTTTAAGGAAAGCCCTCTGACCCATGAATCTACTATAACCATTCTCAACAAAGACATCAAGGAGATGGGATTTTTCTTTCTCAAAACTCTTCTTATCCGAGATCCTTAGAGCCCGAGTAGCAAGGGTATTGAGAACACCCATCTTTTGAGCTGGGAAATGATGGGAACTTGCATGAAGATAATGCTCAGTATGCATTTTCTTCCGAAAAACTTGGTGGCCGAGGGAACCATCACTATTCTTAGAAATAAGAATATCGAGGAATGGAAGGCAACCATCGACCTCATGCTTATCAATATGTTTATGGTTGCTTGAATGATTGTACGCTTTCCTTTGCGTTATGATCATGATGGATGTCATAGTATATTGTCTGTGGGTATCATGCTTCTTCCCATATATCTTGATTGGATGGTTGTAATGGACAACCTATAGTATGGATTAATTGTGCTTTGCTTCCCATAGAAACATGTTTACTTTCAATATATATATACAAGAGATGGTGCTAAGAGTTGCTAGAGTGCTTAGAGTGTGTGATATATATATATATATATATATATATATATATATAGATATATAGATATATATTGCAAAGTTCACTGATGAGGCTAGGAATTTGTAAGAGATGAGTTTTGTACGTGACTAGGAATTTGATCGCTGATGTTGGGATCTCGAAATGCATCGAATGGGGTAGACTTACATAGTTCAAAGAGATTTGTATGTCTAACTGCATTTTATTTCTGGGTAATATGTTGCAACCAAGGTAGTTTGCAAATATATATGTTTAATTTTCAAAACTCAAAATGTTTGTTTAACTTCGATATCTTTAGCCTATTGTAACTTCATTGATTTCAAACACGTAGGACAAAATCTTGGTGACCTTGTGATATACGTGCGTACAGAGGTTCATGGCCTAATTGTTTCATTTGGAAATTAATTTGGAGGTTTAGATCCCATATGTTTCCTCCCTTTGCCCCTCATATTTCCCTCGATGATGATAATGAGCTAAGTCCTTGCTGTTATATCAAGGCCTTATTCCTTTTATTTCTTTATCCTGACATTTATTGATCATTCCTTTTTAATTATTTCCCATGTATCTCTAAGTTTATCGTACATTATGTTTTTGGAGCAAATTAGTTACTCCTACAGGTTCTTATTGTTGATTGTATGTTATATTTTAATTTCATGAGTTGCATTGACCTAAAATTTTTCATTTGTAGGACGTGAATATAATTATGTTATATCTCATTTAATTTTTTGAGAAAAAAAAGTGAAAATCATATTTTTGTTTGAAATTCTTTGGATGGTTATCCTATTGTTCAATTAGTTACTTTTTGGGTTATTATAGATATTTCTTGATCGGGAGTTTACCTCTATGTCGACTTATTGTGCAGATGGCAGGCCAACAATAGAGTTTACACCAATGTTATGAGTTGTTGCTTGTTGTTCGTGAAACTTAGTTAAATAAATAAATTGATTCCAAAAAATTAATGCATTTATTATCAATTAATGTTTCTTATGGCTTGTGAACCTACTCAATGTTTTCTATAGAGATGAAATATTTGCGAGCCTCAAGGATGTTTTCTGTAAACATCAATCCAAGGAACTATTTTCCATTTGATAGTTACTAATCACCATGTTATCAATTTATAATCTTTAGAGGCACAATGAATTTGTCATATTCATTTTCTATCCAGTTTATGCCTCATGCAATATTCATCTGATTTTGAGAAAATAATGTAGGTCATGATGCCAAATTGGAACAATACTTGTTTTAGATTAACAAAGTATTCTAGTTTGGTGATTTCCAACGATTTTACATCATCACTATATGTACACAATATATGTGTCAATAATAATACTAAACAATATGTTCACGTCGGGCCCACAATGTTGTTTTGTATATTGTTCTATTCTTGTTCAACTAACTTTTTAGGGTTTTCTATTTCTAAAGAATGCTTTGTAAAGGTCTCGTATTGTGTGCATATGAAATTCCTTATTTTATGGTTTGGAAGTGTTTTCTATTTATGTTATTGGAATAGGGTGTCTAGATGCTATACCTACTTGTCAATTCTTGTATACTAAGTCCATGTTAGCAAGAACGAATTTTTAAAGAGATTTTCTTCAAGTTTATTGATTCATTATGGTCATGTTTTGTGCTTCATCATTTTGAAATAAGAGCCATTTTGTAGGAGTTGATGCGTTGTCTTTATTTACAGAGGAGAATGTGGAAATTATCATGTATGAAGGATCTATTACTACTTTGGTTCAACATCTTAAAGTACCTGTAGTTGGTAGTTGGTGATTGAGATAAACCGATTGCTTGTGAACATGAGGTTTAAAAGGATGGTGTATTTTATTTGGGACTTCTTAAGGTAAAGGTATAAATTGATTTAAATAACTTTATCATCTTAAGATATTTTCATATTTCTTGTCATCTACAGTAGTTGGAATCTCATTCTGATCGTAATGAATGATTATCTATGAAATCTAGTATAACATACTGCAATGAGTTTTCCTTTTTCTCTATGTAATCATCTTCATATTTTACTCATATCAACACTTTGTGATAAGTAATTTATGAAAACTGAAATTCCTTTCTCTCAGCATTCAATTTAAAGAGTAAGATCTAAATAAAAGTTGTGTTAGGAAATCAAACTCTCTCTCTCAAATAGAAAACATTAGCAAGGTAAATTACTGAAGTGACCCAGAGAATTAGAAACTAAGGAATTCTTAAAGCTTCCTTATATTGCTCTATATTTCTATAGAGTGTTGTGCCTGGAATATTGCAAAGGAGGACAATATGTGGCCTTGTTATGTCCAACAATATTTTGAATACAAAGATACCCACCTGTAGATTTCTACAAGGATGAGAAAACTTCATCTCTAATAATATATTATCTCCAGCTAATGGGAAATAATGAATGAATTTTGTGCAATAATGGGATTGAACATATATTGCACCGCTTTCAAAAGGAAAGTTTGAACTTAGATGAAGATGTCTCGTACAAAATACCCCATACATGCAAAGAAATCCACCTTACTGACTTTCCATATAAAACATGTTGTAGGGGTATCAACAAGACATATAACTGCAGCTACATTAATTGATGATATCACCACAACATGAGTGTGGTATAAGAGTTGATTTAGAAGAAAAAGAGTAACCATGACTATTATGACCATACTATGCTTGATACTACACTCACATCCTGCATTATAATTTGCAACTGACCTAGAGAAACAACGTACAATATAAAGTTCTAATACATTTAATTATATCATATATTTTATTTTTTGTGATTTAATCATGAAAATCATTTTTTTTAATAAAATAAATGATCTATAGTCTCCACATGGATCTCTACCATTTCTTAAAGTTTATCGCACAGATTAAGTTTTTATTTATATATGATATGGAAAAATGTTGTATATGTATACTTGATGTAACACAGAAAGAGATACTACATCTTGCCATATTCATGAACCCAATGGCCAGCATATCCTTGTTTTGATCCACCTCATAACCCTTTATAGAATCAAATGTTCTTCCCACTGCAATTCCATCTACTAAAAGCAGATAGATATCCTAATGTGTGAATGCTATATTGATATTTTAAAAGGAAAACAAGTGTCACTCTCATATGTACGATTGATATAACACATATTAATTTAATATATAATTTAAATTTACTAAGTTTTTTACACTTATCAAATTTTTTCTTACCGCAATTGTAACCAATCTTGTAAGAAAGCTAGTTTTAAGTGCCAATGGTAAGTAAGGATCATGAAAAAATAGCGTGTTTACTAATGGAGGGTTTAGTCCTTTTTCATAACTACCCATATGATGAAACTTAAAAACAATTTATATAAATGCTTTTAAGATCATGGGATTCAACATATTGAGAAGAAAACATAATGCTAAAGGTCATTCTAGTTATAAAGGAATTTAAATATAAATGACCCTCATTAAAGTTAGTGAGGAATACTCACATTATTAATGTTATGATTCCAAGGTCTTGTAAAGAAGATTATTGTTGTAGCTAAAATAACTGATGCCAAAGGAGCAGGTGCCAAAATACAAAACATTTTTGGTTTCTTTTGGCTCTACAGAACAAACAAATGTAATTAATATTTAACACTAGATGAGAAGATTCAGTTTTATGTTTTATATGTTTCTATTAGTGTAGATCTATCTTTAACTATAAAACTAAACATAAAATATTAAAAAATTCCAATCTCTTAATATATCGAGGCCATTAGCTGTTTTCTTTTAACAACACACACATGCATGAAAATAGACACAAAGACCTTTCGCACCCTATTCCCTTGGTGAAATAACATTAATGTTTCGAGCATTGTATTTCGAGAACTTTTCATGGACCGACTAAAATATAAGTAAGAAATTGGAAGATAAAATAGGATAAAGGAACATACATAGTAGAGGGAAATGAGTGGGAAAAAAAGGAATAAAACTCCAATGAGATCACTCTACCATGTCCACTACAAAGACCAATTCCTAAGAGCAGTCTCCTCTAAACATACTTCTCCATATTAATTAACGTATTTGAACAGAATATGTATATAACGACCTAATATCTGCACTCCAAAAGAAAACGCAAGACAAAAATCACATCCATGTTGAGAGTGAAGTGTTTGATTACTATAACACCTTTGAATTGTTGGAGAGACGCTATAATAGTTGTCAACCCAACTAGGATTAATTGAGACAGAGTTGATAAGGAACCCAAGCATGTGTAAACATGAGCATATTTGTGAATGAAAAGAAAGGTATTAGGCTATCTACTCAAAGTGTGAGAAAATGGGCTAGAATATATCAATTAGGCTATTAGGATTGGTACTTAGAACATCAAAAAATTAGTTGTAACATATCAATTATAGAAAACTATTCACCTGAGGACACCCAAAGAAGCTTGGAAAACTCTAGCAAAGAATGTTTCATTTAAAGCTCATTGCAAATACAAGACACGAGCATCAAGTGGAGAAACCTCTTCACTGACCGTGACTGCTAATAATAGATAATCTTTTGATACATGCCCAACTGCAAGGTCTCATGAACTCGATAGCATGGAATATGTTAGGGGTGGTAAAAAACTATAATTTGCAAAATCCAATAAGGAGATTACACAAAGGTAAAATCATTTAGAATCAGACAACTTAACATCAAAGTAAATTAAAAAGAGAAAAAATAATATGTTTTACATGATTTCTAATTCCCTAAACTCACATAGACCATGTATAAGTGGAAAATTTTCAGTTCTAGCATAGCTTTTTCCTTGAAATGTAACCAGAATAGTTGTATAGTTAATGTTGGTGCATTTTTTATTTTTATTTTATTAACAATGTAGATTTTGCAAGTCGGAGTAGCTCATTCATGTGCTAGGGTTTCATGATGAAGAAATGCTTTGCTATGTGTGCGGATGAGATAATTTCTCATGGATAAGCATGTTATTAGTTTTCATTAATGGTTTTCTTGCAGTTAGGAGGCTTTTATTATGCTCAGTGATGGTTGGTGTTTCTCATACATGGATTGATGATATGATAACACATTTCCCCTTTATGTTCCTCCATAATTGAGGATGAGCTTGATGGCATGTGGTCATTTCAAGAGAGTTCCCTAGTTGACTAGGGTTGGATGATGATTATGTTGGCATGATTATTGATGATATATAACAAGATTTTAAGCACTTTGCATGATTTTGCCTATTCATTTATTTTTGATTGATTTCAATTTGATCTAGTAGAACATGGCCATAACTTAAAATCCTTAGTTCTCCAACATCCTTACGTGGTCTGAAATGTGCCATATATGGGTGGAAAGAGGACTCAAATAAGTTTATAGTGGTTTAAAACACATTCCTAGGCTCCTTAGGGCGTTAGAGCATTACAACAATGTTTCTCAGCGTTTGATCCCATTCAACAAGGTATTTCAACAATTTTGGTACCCTAACTTTGGAGGGGCCATTATCTGATTACCTAGCTCATATTGTACAATGCAATATGGTTGGAGATCCTACTCAGAGAGATTTATAGTTTTATAGAGTTCTCCCCCATATTCCGAAGGGTGTTAGAGATCTATCCACTTCTTTCAAGCTTGTTTTTCACTTAATTATGGTGACTAAGACATTTCTTGTTGATGGTTGGAGTGCACTTTCTTTTATTTTTGGTGGAATCTGTGTGGTAGTTTGATATATGGATGGATGCATGACTTACCATTGATTTATATACTTACCTTGGGATTCAAGTTTTTTACATATTTGGAGGTAGTTGCACACATGGCATTCTGATGTACATTCACACCCCACTTGTGTGGTTTCTTATGGTACATTGTACACTTGGCATTTGACTCATGATGACACATCATCACTAATTTTGATTGAAACATATTTGGAGGAAATATTGTATACTTACATCCACATATCGTCTCTCAATATCACACATGTTGTTGAGGGGGTGTGGCTTACCCTTTTTTTATTCACTTGGATGATGTGTCCGCACATCATAGGTCGAGGGATAAATTGACACATCACAGTCTGAGTTTGATTATAGGATTTGACGTATTTTTATGATTTCCTACACATGGAGATTCACTTGATTATCATTTATCCCATTAGCTTGAGGATGCCATTAAGAGAAACACATGTGGGCTACTTTTCACATCGATAGAGGACTTTTTTGACAACGACATGCTTTTTGGAGACATTCTAGAGGCTCAAAATTTAACATTGTGGAAGCTTTACTTCGTTCGAGATTACTTGTTTCCTTGGATACCCTAAAACCCACTCTTGGAGGCCCATTGAGGTTTGTATCTTACTCTTACTACACTCCTATTGCTTCAGTATGAGGGTGTTCTGCATATGGGAAAATTTCACACTTATGGAGGCTCATTTTATCATGTCTTAGACATGAAATCTTAGAAGTAGCTGTTGTTCACCTCCAGCTTTAGTTTTTGTTGGTTATTTACACATTTACTCTCACATGATATTTTAGGAGTGATCCACCTTCCAATCTTGTGGTGTGGATCATGTGAATTGGTTCTTTATAGTTTTCTTATTTCCATTTCACTACAAATTAAGCTATATGGAATGTCTCACCAAAAAAAGTGGGTTATTTCCTATTTTCATGAGATGCATGTGTTTGTGATATAAATGTTTGCAGCATGGTACTGCAACTAAGATTTGGTCAGTAGCACCCAAACAAAAAAGTGAGCTACCGACTACTAGTTATGGATTGCATTTTTTTGCGGGGTGGGATACTCCCACCATCATTGTTTATTATTTAAATCTCAACCAGAGTGAAAGTTTTGTCCATTATTTAGTTGAAATAAACCTACTATGATAAAAAATCTTGTTTCTATGGTAAGCATGAGTTATTCTCTAAATGAATGTTTATTTAAAAGGAAATAAAATTATTTATTTCCTTTCTTTTCTACTGTTTCTAAGAAACGGGCCTGCTATGTTCCTCTTCTTTTATCTTCCTTCGGTACTAATGTAGAAGTTGTTATTTGTATTTTTTTGAGTTTTCTTCAAATAGATTGTTGCCTTTTAGAAGAATATTTCTTTGGCAATCCATTTATTAAATGAGGAAGTGTCTGATATTGGCCTTGCACATACTTAACTTTTGTAGAATGAGATGTAACTATCACATTTGCATAGCTTTCATGTGTGTCACTCACTAATTCACCTTTATGTGTGTTTGAACTTTCATCTAGATGTATGTCAATCCTAATTGAATTATTTATCCTAATATGTATATTTATTTTTCATAAAAAGGTAGTAGGTTAAAAAGGAATTCTATATATGAATGTATTTTGTTAGATTCTCTACTTTCTAACAATTAGATTTGCATTGGAGGAGTGACTAACATAGGAAGGGTGGAATTAGACATACATTTATTGTATAGATAAGTAATTGGTTGTGGTGGGCTTGATTATGCATATCTCATATCTCTCTTATATTGGGTGAATCTTGAATTTTGAGAAGCTTATAATGTTCTATATGCAACATGCATTTCAAATTCATTAGCTCGTGGTATTACAATGATTCTTGAAATTGTATCTATAATTTTATCGAGTTGATTATCAACATTAGTAGTACTGAAGAGTGAAACAAATGTAATAACCCAAGCTACAAAGCATTGTAGTTTGTGGTTTGTTTCTACCATTGTGTTTAGGAACTATACAATATTTGCTCAAACACATTGGAGTTTTAAGTGATGGAACTACTTATGGTCTATTTATTATGGCAGCGTTTTCCATTTTTTCTATCTTTTTGATATTCCATCATCTACTTATTTTCTATAAAATTGTTTTGAGAAATCCTTTTCAATGTTAAAATTATAAATAATGTTTGAGGGTAATAAAATCAAAATTTTAGTTACATGTATCTGTCTATGAGGTTATGGATGTTCTTATTCTTTCTTAGTTATGTTGCGAATTTCAATCTAAAGGAGTTCTAGATATCTTATTTCATTATGAGGAGTTTGATGTGTTGGTGATAAAATTCAATAGTACTTGCATGTACATGGTATCTTCAGAACCTAAATGTTGTGAAGTGTGTATCTTTATAGACCTCATAGATCATACATTTGTGTTTTGACATATCCATGGTAAGGACTAAGGTTACTTGTGTTTATTTTATTCTTCTTCATAGAGGAATCCATACATCTTCTAACTAGTTTTAATTCTCATTAGTGAAAGACTTTTTTAATTAAAAAATTGAAAATTTCTAGCAAAAATAGCTAATTCATTTAAAAATTAAAATTATTTTATTCTTAGTGTATGCAATTTCTGTACTGGTAGTTATAGTGACATGAATTTTTAGCTAGTTTATAGATTATAGATTTTACAGAGATTATGCCATTATGTGTAGAGTATTTTTTTAAAATATATTCCTATATATGCAATTTCAAAGCCTGTTGTGACTCATATAATTTTTGAAAAGTTGCTAGCTCAATGGAAGAGCACCTGCCTTATAAGTAGGAGGTTGGTGGTTCGATTCCACTGTGCTGTAACATTATTTTTCTTTTGTCAAGTTTTTTGTGATCCTCCAAGCTTGACCTGTGGATTTAGGATTTGTGACCCAAGGGCATCTCATCCATCATAGTTACTCGGGGATCAAACTCACCCTCAGCTGCACTATCCCTTAGCTGAATGTATTTTTTGGCATGTCTCCACCCCCTAGCAGAAGTCACAACCACTCCCCGGTGAGGTTCGATCCTAGGTCGCCTTGCTAAAGAGGCCCATCCTCATACAATTTTTCTAGTGAGACTTGACTTATAAGCAGGGACTAAACCCAAGGACGTTGATGATATTTGACCCTGTGATCTCCCAACTGGAGAGGTACTTAACAGTACGAACTTGACCAATTGAGCTAACCCTTAGGTATTGTTCCATGACATGAATTAATTAAAAGATTATTTTTATATTTTTGCCTTTTTATATTGATTTATTTCAATAGTGAGATATTTTTGGACTCATTGTTTTATATTGTCTCTAGAGAGATGAAAGTGAAATTGCAGTGTATCTAAACTTATTTTTTTATTGTCTCTAGAGGTACCATAGTTAGGATTAAAGACATATTTTCTAAATAAAGAAAATATGTCTTTAATCCCAACTATTGTCTTTGAAAAGGAAAAGTACAAAAAATTGTCTCCTACGAGAATAATCTTTGTGTTATATATTGTCATTATAAAGACAGTGTTTTAAGACAATAACTTAAGACACTCTTTAATACAATACATCAGTTTTTTGGTCTCAAGTTAAGACAATTTACCTAAAATTATCTGAAATATTATCTTAAAACCCCCCTATGTGTTTTACTGATCGAACTAAACATATCAATTTCACATAACCATTCATAGAATCTGGTCTAGTGGTGGTAGCTTCTATCAAGGAAGATGAAGAAAATAATTCTTGGGTGTTCATGTTGCCTTTCTCTCCAAGCATGTGGTGCACAACAGGGATTTTTTTCATATTAATAGGATCCGTAATATGGCTATTTGAGCATAGAGTAAATCCATAGTTCAAAGGAAAACCCAATGACCAAGTGGTAACTCTCCTATGGTATTCTACCCACAATAATTTACTCCCAATACTTATCCATGAAATATGCACCATTTTATTTATTTTTAATGCAATTAAAGTCTCCAGTAAGATAACTTTTCATTTTTTTCATTTTCTCTATTGTTCTAGGTTTTCTTTCTTGATGTTAGTTTTCCCTCACAGTAAGAAATTGTCCTTCCCTTTGAAATTCTTTTTTGTTCTCTAGTTTGAAAAATAAAGAAGAATAATGCCATTATCTACATGGCTTTAGTTGAAGTTTTCTCTCCTTGTTTGTAAACTTTACTTCAGGGGAGAAGTTAGCGAGCAATTTGTCTCAACTGGTTTTTGTAATATGGATATTCATAGTTATGATTTTAACATCTAGCTAAACACCTTGTTTGACGTTTATTCTCAAAGTAGAAAAATTGGATCCTATTGTTAAATATGTTAAATCTCTCAATGTCTATCGAGCACCAGTAGGGCATCAAGAAGGTTCGTTTGTTAGTGAATACCTACAAGAGGAGTTGTACATATCCAACGAAATCATTAGAACATTTTTCTGTGTAGAGGAATCTTCAGAGGCTCTTTAAATAGCATAGTTCATGACATGTTTGATGAGATTTCTTATATCAACATTTTCCTAGCTTCACACTACGGATATATAATGGTTGGATCTATCTACAAAACTGGGGGATTTAGATTTGTATGCTACTTTAGATATTAAAAAAATTGTCTAAATTCAAATATCTAAATGAATTATATATATGGCTAGTCTCTCACGATCAACACTTTTGCATAGGTATTTCCCAAAAATGTTCCTCTGGTCTCTGATATTTCAGTGTTGTTCTATCTCTTTTAGAGGGTAAGATATTACAATGAATTCAATCCAAGTGGTTGAATAACAACGAATGCACAAATTATTGAGGAAAAGTAGGTTCCAATAGGTTGAGGATGGACATTTTTTGAGGTCTCTACCTAATCATTTGATCTGTTTCATTAGTAGCTTTGACTATATTATTTTCCTTACTTCTCTATAATTATATGAGGGTGCCTAATGTTAAGGATAACATTGATAGTGAGCTGGGTGATCCATCTACAATAAATTCATTGAAGAGGGGAATGAAATCGTTCATGGTGTATGTCAACCAGAAGGAGATTTCAACCTCACATTAGGGAATTTTTGAGGTGAAAAATGGACCTCAAAAATAAATTATACAACCAAAATAAACCTTATAAGAACTAATCGGATCCAATATGACGATGTCAACCATGGGGATGATTCACCATTTTTGGAATAAAAAAAATGAAATTATTAAAAATAAATAAATAAATAAACTACTTTTTCAACTCATATGTTCAACTTATCTACCGATGGTTTTACTCAAATTTTGAGTGGGGGAACTCATTAGATGCATAATTTAAATATTCATCCAAGGAGTATCTACGTTTCTATGTTTAATATTTTCGATGGACCTTTGTACAAAAAATGAGAAATACATCAAAAATGTGATTACAATCACCCATTTTCATGTATTTCTCATTTTTCTAGTAGGATGGTCCATCAAAGGTATGAAAAATGGGTGTGCCTTAGATAAGGAATTAAAATTTTCATCCAATGAATTCTCCCACTCAAAATTTGAGTAAAAGTGTAGGCGATAAGTTGAAAATACGAGTTGAAAGAAATACTTTTTCTCTTTTCTCTATATTGAAAATATGAGTTAAAAGGAATACTTTTTTTTTCTCGGTAAAATTTGATAATGTAATCTAATTTTATTTTATTATTTCCACTATTATTTTATAATATTCTTATGAAGCCTATTTTAAACCTCAAAATTTATGTAATGTATGCAAAGCCAAAAATATCATAAATTAGCCTCAACTAAACAAAAGATCCATTATCTCTAACAAATTTCACAAATAACCCTTCAGCTCTTGGAACAAGTCCTTTCAGCATGAGCACGAACACCAACACCCACCCCTTCCGAGAGAAGCTTCTCTATCCTGGATATGAACATCTTGTTGATGTCGATGTAAACATAACTACGTGCACTTGTTTCACACACCTAATCATCTAACAAACGAGGTTCCATAAAACAAACTAGGATAAGTTGAGACTCTTACCCAAACACTCTTGAATATGCATGCCAAACCTTTTATTTGGACTTTATATAATGGGATTTCTCTTACTTTTCTTTTATCGAATTTATCTTTTGAAATTCTCACGATTTAGTTATTTCCTTCATATTGTACATATTGTAATAGAATACATGGGCAACAAAAGAACCATGTTAATATTGGTATGACCCTACATAAGCCATTTGACTCTACAAAGTGAAAGAGCTTACGAGTTAAAAGAGATGTACGATAATCACTATTTAGAAAATTTATGATAAACTTGATGTCGGATCTTATTTGCAAAATAATCACTATTTTAGAAAATATATGATAAAATTCATCTCATTCTTGGGAGTGATTTGCACATACAATTACTAATGAGCCCAAAGTAAAATAGGGCCTTTTGGTTACAATGTGTTAATATTTAGTCAAAATGCTTAGGTTTTTATAAATGTTTGGGATCCCTACTTAATTTGCTTTCGATACCTACTTAATTTTTTTATGATCAAACGCTTAAGCTTTTATAAATTTTTGGGATAGCTGCTTTAATTTTTATAAATTTTTGAAATACATGTAAAGTGGAAATTTTGGTACACTTGCTTTATTTTTCATAAATTTTTGACAAAGGGAATTTTTTCATAAATTTTTGAAACGGCGAAATTATTTTTATATTAATATTTAAGAATGATTATAAGTTAATAATGGTTTTTTTAATGATGTGTTAATGATAAAGAAAAGTAACTATAGCAATATCGAAATAACTGAGATACTTTTACAATCAATCAAATATAACATGAGAAAAGATTAAAAAATAAAAAATTGAATCGATTTAAATAATTGATATACTTTTACACTCAATTAAGTATAACCTAAAAAAATAAGAAAGAATTGATTTTAATATATATATGTTTTATTTATAGAATTTGTCTATACTTATACGAATTTGAATGTGTATTTTATTTATTAGGTTAAATGTAATGTATATGTTTTTATAAGTATATAGATTGAATACCTAGAATTTCATTAAAAAATAAATTATAATTTTATATATTGTTTTAGGATATATATTTATATTTATATTTATATTTATATATTAATGGGAAATATAACTTATTTTAAAAATATCCAATTAATTATAGTATAAATAAAAGAAATATACATTTTAGGATTTTCATATATGTAAATAGAAAATTATATTAAAAATAGTAGAAATTATTCCGATTATTTTTACTATTAATTTAAATTATATATATTTGAAATTTTATAGTTCACCTCCATGTATTTTTCATTTCATTCATCGTGTATTTGTGTAAACTATACAAAAGTAAGGTCAAAGATAAAATGAGGTTTTAATCTATTGCAACCCAAATTATTAGGTTTCCATTGAAAAACAAAATTTAAGGAAACCAAAACACTCAATACATAAGATAAGGTTGATTCTCTTGTCTAAAAAATGAAATGGAAGGAATAATAAGTTAACAAAGACATGTTGACATTTTCTTTACTGTATTCTAACATATTGTTTCATTTGATGCTGATAGGCTACCAAGTGTGACAGATACGTATTTGTTACATTTTGATAATTGTTAATTTTTATGATGTCTTATTTTTTTTGATATAGGCATCTTATTCATATATAGAATAAAAATGGTTTTAAATGATATTTCAATGTCAAATGTTGTAAAATGATGCACTGTAAATTAATTATATATAAAATGATTTTCATTGTTGTAAAACAAAATTATTAAATATATGCATTTTGTTATTTTGACTTACTAAGAATTTCCAACCATAAAAATAGATGCCATGATTTTTTATGAGAATGTAAAGATCTCTATAAGTTATATTACATTACCAATGCTATCATTATGAAAAGTAGCATCACTTTAAACAATTATATTTACCATTTAAAATATTATGATGTACATATGTATGAAACTCACCTGTGCTCAAAGTAAATTAAGCATACCAATGATTTTGAATAAACAAAACACACCAATGCTTTATAATTTTTTATTCACCCATGCTTTAACTAAAACAAAGATGAGCCCATGTGACTTTGGATTGATGATCAATGTGTGCACTACAAAGGTATTCCTTGTGATAAGTCATTGATTCAAGTCAACCATAGTTTAGTGAACAAAAAAAACTACATATTTAGGGATGATGCTTTTATACTCTTAAAATGTAATGGTGTGCTAAACATGTATTAAACATTAATTTTTTTTAAATAAAAAAGCTAAATGTCTATGCTTAAATGTTATCCCAACAACATTGTGTTATAAGACAAAACATAATGACCTATTGCATATTATTTATGAGCATAGGTGCACTATGTTACTAATTGACATATCCACTGCTTAATACTTGAACTAGAACTAGTAATTTTTGTTAAGTCTAAACATATATACAAGTATAGACATTATAGAGATACACTCATGTTTTACCAAAAAGTGCACTACAAAAATTTCCTTGCTATAACCTCTAGGTGCCCTAATTTTTCTATTTATAATGGTAATTTGTTCAAAATTTCTCCAAAAGCTACTTGCTGAATGGAAAAGATTGGAACAAAATACTTTTTGAGAATTATGCAAAATTCTTTAACATTAAAAGCTTTCCCTAAAGCCCCTGCTATGGTGTGTTCTCCCTGAAGTTCTTCTATTGCATTTTCAAGTTTCATCAATGGGATGGGTTAAATTCTAGAGTTAGGAAAACCTTTCTCTTTGTATGTCACATTTAAAACATTGTGAAAAGGGAGCATCAATGCATATCACTAACAGTTGCAAAAATTCTCACACAAGTTTTCAAAATTAGCACACTTTTAGCAATCATCATAGATTAAATTCCTCATAGTTATAATAAGCATATGATATTTTTTTAGTATAGGATCTAGGGCATGCTTAATGTCTGTCTTACACTAAAACAATTCTATTGACATTTGTGGCTCCAGCTTTGTGATATTCTCATCCCTCAAGTGAGTATACTACACTTCTATGAAGGAAACATGAGCAAACTACAATGCTACAATATTTAACATAATAAACATCGTGGCTTAACTGGAGGAGCAATATCATAACATGTGCTTTCATATTGTGGGATATATATTGAGGAAAAAATGACATAATATATTAAGCATATAAAGTGGGGTAAAGGGATTTTATATTGGCAAGTATAAAAAAAGGAGTTGTAATTCATTGAAAAAATATAAAGAGGAATAATTTTTTTTAATAAAAAAATGGATACCTACAATATCTAGAAAAAGTAGAGGTTTTTTAAATTGGGAAAGTGTATTGGGTTCGTATTATTATGGGGTTAAATAATGTGATTTTTAGATGTATTTTTGAATATGTAGTCAAATTAAAAGTATTTTCTAGTACGTCACGAATTCACATGATATGTTAGATGTTCATTGAGTGAAGCCCTTATGATAATAACTCACGCAATACTATAGAATAGACACAAAATATCATGGAGAGATGCTTTAGAAGGATCTTACAATTTTAATAATTTCCATACTAATTTTATATCTTACATGCATGCCTAACCTTTCCAAAATTTAGAATCTACATGTAATACATGTAAACTACCAAAAGATATGAATAATCTAGGGGTAATTTTTTTTTTTTTTTGTATAAAGACTATTCTATTAAGATTAAAAGAGAAAAAATATTTACAAAGAGGTTTGAACCTCTGAGGGGGCTGTAGCCTGCCCTCTGTCAGAAAAACCGTTGCGATTAGCACATTGCCTTCTGTTTACAAAAATGAAAATCATAGACCCAAGACTAAACAGAGCTAGATAGGATCGACGCTTCAGTGTGAGCTGCCCTGTTACAAAATGTTGTCCTTTGCCACTATTACAAAAAAACTGGAAAGCCAAAATTATGTCCTGGAGAATGTAAAAATTCATACTGATAATAACAGAAGCCATGCACACTGAGAATTACACACAAAACCCAGAAATCATAAGATGACTTGCTGTCCTGTCGCTGAAGCCAAAAGTAATTAAGCCTGCGGTGGCGAGTCTGTAGCGTTCTCATTTGCCTGGTTGGGGGAGCTTACCCAGTGAACCATCACATTATCTTCAGCTTCCATCATGTTGCAATCTGGAGGAGGCACAAGGTGCAGAACGCTGCCAGAGAGTCGCGCCGGCTCACAAGCTATAATTTGCTCTAGAGGAGAGTCTGGCTGAGGGCGAGAATCTTCTTGTTGGCCTTCTTCATGCAGCAGCGGAGTCATTGAGGACATCACCAGTGAGGCTGCCCTGAGAATCACTGGAATATTGAGAATGAGACTTTTCCTTGGAGGTTTCATCTGAGCTTGTGAGCTCATCTTCTACCTCCGAGAAGATAATAGTTATTATAGCTGAGATAAGCGGTTTGTTAAGCCTGCTTTTGAACTTGAACCGGGATGAGTGAAAAGAGTTGTTTAGGGAGGGACCAGAATAGTCTGAGGGCGGTGAGGATGGCGAGGCAGAGGCTAACGGGGTTATACATCGAGGTACAGAGCCACCATGACCCCGAGATCCTCCACGGGACCCTGAGTTGCTACCACGCCTGGGTATGCCACGACGACGGGCCATTACAGTATAGATCAACGGGTTGAAAGTGCTGAAGGACTGAGGGAGAGAGAGAAGCGACTCGCCACAAACTAAATGGAACCAGAATGAATACCAGACCTCTGAAGTGAAGAGCCAAAAGCAGAGCCCACAGTATATGGAAACGACCACACGAAAAAACCCAACAACGACTGAATAAACCCAATACCCGACCCAGACACCTTCAGCAAATACAAAATTGAAACCCTTTACAGAGATGGGCAGGAATACTGACTTAATACACCCGACGCATATGGAAAAACCTGACTTAATACACCAGACACCTTCGAAAAGAGACAGAACCAAATACCTGAAGCTGGCAAAATGGGAGCAATTATGAAGCCATGGTGGCTTCCAAATTCTCTGTGCTAATCTAGGAGTAATTATATCTAACACTCTCCTTTAATTATGAAGACTATTTATTGTTTCTTTGAGTGTGAGCTAAGTTTAAAATACTTGAGATGATTAAAAAATTGCTTTACATGTTGGTGCAAGTTGTCCATGACTCTATGTTGTGCTAAACCTTTCTTCCTTTTGATCCAAACTTTAGATTCTACATACTTTTTCTTTTTCTTGAACTTTATCTCTACTCTCGTATTCCTCCTCAATATTTCATCATCTTTATTGTTTTCTTTATCTGTTTTTTCTTATATGTTTCCTCATATTGATTGAAATTTTTTGTGAACCACTATAAGATCAAAAATAATATCTTCATTTTGTTTTATCTCCTCTTCCACTGTCACAAAATTCTTCAACTATATTCATTTTGTTTTATCTCCTCTTCCACGGCCACAAAAGTCTTTAACAACTCTGATGACTATCTTTTTTTAAGTTCCTACTTCTATTACAATTATGACATTTTTTACATACCGAACTTCATCTTCAAAATAGATGGAATTTGCAAGTCGTGTTTCAAGAATTGTTATTTTAACCTCATATAATCAAATTTAACATTCACTACTAGTTTTCCTCACATTTTTGTACTATTGCAAAGGAATATTAATTGCTATTTTAACTTCATAATTAAATTTAACATTCACTACTAGGTTTTCCTTACATTTTTCTACTATTGTGAAGGCATATTAAATTTCATCATCCACACATGTATTTTCATAGTGGAATTCATTTTATTCCTCATGCTCAAGCTCTGCATCTCAAACAAAGATACATTTTTCTTCAACAATTTCTTCAACAAACATTTTTATAATGTTTATGAAAATCACAATCTCCATTTATTTTTTATCTTCTTTTGCTTTAGTGAGCTCTTCGACAAATTCTCCAAGTTTTTCTATAATACCAAAATCTTCTAGTTCTATCACAATAGTCGCTTGATTAAGAATTGAAGGGCCATGTTGATTGGTGGTTCCGCCCCTTTCATTATATGCCATTTCTATATTTTTCAAGATTCTTTAGACTTGGTTGGTGCTACAATATTGGGAAGAATGTCATTATCCAAACATATTTGAATGATAGACAATGTAGCTACATCCTCCTTTATGTTTGCTATAAGTTGATAGTGTTGATCTTGTGTCATGGCCTTATAGGAAGTTTGACTTAAGGGTTCTTCAAACCCATGTAAAACAATATCTAATAAATCATGAAACTCAATCACCTTATATATATATATATATATATATATATATATATATATATATATATAGATAGATAGATGAAATAATTAGAATGCCTCAGAATCCATTTATGAATTCAAAAATGTATTTTCTATTTCATCTCTAAGTTAGAATATGCCCCTCTCTCCATATAGAGTTTGTCCCTCCCTATTTTCCTACGTTATTTTTGAACTCCTTTGTTTCCTTACTCCTTAATCACCCCTTTTCTTTTCTTTTTTTCCTTTTAATTAGAAAGCTACTTTACCTTTTCTCTTCTTTTTTTTCCTTTTATTTATTAAATAATCAGAGAGCTTCTTTCAAAAAATTCACCAAAGAGAATTTGGTAAGGGAATATTATGCTGTGAATCTAATTAATGTAATCTTTGCAAGTGTAGGGTTTTGGAACTATTGGTGAATTTTATAATTTCAATACTTATTAAAAATGAAAAACAGCTTTCAAACATCCCCGAATCTGAAATTTGCCCATATTTATTGTGGTGTTGAACTTCGAAAGACCTCTAAACCCTTATGTTTTAGGAAGAAAAAATTCATCTCCAGAGAAAAAGATAGGGTAGTTAAGACTGTTATGCCATATATATATGTATATTATTTTTTTTGGTTTAACCGTTTCGTTCTTTTACCCCTCAGTCAGCATTTTCTTTTGGTTTTCCTTTTATTTATTAAATAATTGGAAAGCTATTTTCACAAATTTGACCAAAGGAAATTTGTTAAGGCTATATTATGATGTGATGCGAATTAATCTAATCTTTGAAGTGTAGAATTTTGGAACTATTGGTGAATTTATTAATTCAATAATTAATAATAATAATAACAACTGTCAAACCTTCTCTGAATCTGAAATTTGCCAATATTTATCGTGGCGTTGAACTTTGAAAGACCTTTAAAACCTTATTTTCTACACCTTTAGACCCTTATTGTCACGCACCTACACCTGCGGTAGTCTTCCAACCGCTTATAGTGAGGTGCGGCACCACCGAACACTTTCTTTTTACCAATACTTATGTTCGTGGACTACGCCTACTTTCACTTTAACATTACTTAGCTTGTGTTCCGCAACCAAGCAAGCATACATTTATCCTTTATACCAGTGAAGCCCATACTCATTCATTATCCATAGCAATTATAACAAGAACAACAACAATTGCAACAGTATAAAGGGGAGGGGCAAATCCCCGTAATGTGAGTCTGCCCAAATCAATATATTATATAATCATCATTTTTACAATGTACAGACTAAGTCCTTGGGAAACCCCAAATTTACACTTAGCCAAATTTTCACAACTTCAGAAAACTCGGTTTCCCAGCTCGTCGGCACCTCCGCATGGTCGCTGCACGACTCACCAACCCGTCGTTCACCTCGTCGCATGTCTTCGCCGGTTCGCTCTTTGTTTGGTCGTAAACGCCCAAACCGTGTATCCCTGCCCACACACAGTCCCGCTTGCCAACTCTTGACAAACGCCCAAATCGCGTGCACAACACGTAGTACCGCCTACCCAACTCTATGACCTTCGGTTCCAACCTCCATTTCACCTTCGTGCACACTTGCACGGTGGGCGGGTGCTCACGCGAGTCGCCAAGACACCCACGCCAAGTCGTTGCACAAACGCCTCCGCACAACCACCTCGGGCACACCTTTCCCAATGCGTCCACCTCTCCACCAAGAGTTCTTCACCAAGTGCGACTCACTAGAGGAGCGCATGCACTATGCGCTCATCCTCCTCAAAACTACGCACAAGTGAACCTACTCCAAGACTAGGTAGGAAGTGCGAAGTTGGATTGTTGAAATGAGCTCCATCGCACTCATATATATACACATTGCAAGTGTGGTGGTGGCTCGCACAGCCGACCACCAAATCTTCATTTACACACCCTCTCATGCGCCCTTTACCATGTCGGCCTGCCCACATGCTTCTCCATGCATCATAAGCTATAAATCCTCCATCGCTCCACGAATTTTCTAAGTGTCGTAAAAACTGTCCAACGTTTTGTCGCAAGCATCTCTTCGAAACGTCACATTTCCTCCGCACCCCCGGTTCGTCGCACCCGCCCATCGCACTATCGCACGCCCGTCGCGTGCCCGTGCACGGTCACCCGGCGCCCAACCGCACCGCAGCTCCGAGGACCTTACATCCTCCTCCACCTGAAATCGTTGTCGTCCTCGACAACATACCATCTCGGTAGCCATCCACCAAGATCAACAATATTCATGGTCTCAACTCCTCTACATAAGGCAAACATTCATGCAACATATGTAGGACTACCATCTCCACCATGTCTCACCTTGGCAACCATCTGTCACCAAGATCACCATACCAAGATATACACCTCATTGGTATATCATCGATCAGAGATCATCTCAATCCATGATCATTGATCACCCTGTCACAATCTTCACATACTGCTCTCCCATGGAAGGCTGGTCCCTCCATCCAGGCTTCATGCCCACTGCAACATCCTGTGTCGGCCTCATCATGTGTCATCATGTGAACTACTGCCATGATACTCCAACACAATGCTAACACATCTCTGCACATTGTCGACCCCCATGTCTGAACTAGTTGGATGGCCAGTCCAACTGTCACGCTCAATCATGAGAATGCACATCCTCATGCCACCATCGGTTGTTTCTCAAAACATCCTGTCACATCCTCAACTCAATCAAGAATCCATCTCCATACAAGTGTAAGCCATGCTCAGGTCCATGAAGTAGTCCTCATCCCATCTGCAACATGTTGTCCAAGGTAGTTGAGTCTCAGCTCAACCCATGCTCAAGTGTAGTCACCAAAGCATCCTCATCGTCGTAACCCCATCACTCCAAAGTGTCTTATATCGATCATCCGCATCAAGTCACTCTTCCAAGCCATGCCCATACATGTACTTTGAAAGTATGCATCCCATACTGCATCAAAGTCTCTTGACCTCAGCTCCTCAATGCATTAGATCCTCCAAGTCCACCATATATAAAGTCCCTAAAAGTCACAACAATCTCATGTCATCATGAGCTCCATAATCAACTCACAAATCCAACCAAGTCTGTGGCCTTGTTTTACAAGAGTGCACAACCTCTCCATCAACTCATAAGTAATAATTCTCCATGTCACACTAGCAAATCCATCCGCACAACATCCCTGCCTTGGCACTCTTCCTTGGATGTCCACGACACCTCTACAAGTGCTCCCACACAATGTCCTGGCATAAGACTGCCATGCTCCATGCCTCCAACCTGATGTCCATGACTAAGTTTCCCATGTAGTCCAACCAACTACACCGATCACAACAATCGGTCATCCTCATCCAAGCTGCAATCTTCGGTCTAATGAACTTAGTCACCCAACCATATCATCATGTCATGAGTCCCTCCATCATAGCTCCTCCAGCAAAGTGTCTGCCAAGACTATCTCTTGGTCTCGGCCATGAGAAGTCCACCCAAGCATCATCATCATACCTCAAGTGTGTGCCCTCCTCAATATGTCCATGAGTCATGCCAGGCACTTAGCTATGTGGCTAAAGCATGACCCAATCCTCCACAATGATCATCATGTTCCTCCCTTGTCAAGGGCCTTTGTACCTTCTACCATAAGGTCACAAACAACCCCAACAAGTCCAGCAACCATCAACAATCCTTGCTCTTCATCATCACCATCATGAGGCTCCTCCATGTGAGTGACCTCGTCCATCCATGTCTGCAAACTGCACGATCCTGGTGCAACTTGATCAACCTCAAGTTCGTCCTCCATCGTTGTCATGTCTGCAACATCTTCAAACATCACGGCTTCCTCTTCCTTGATAGCACAATCTGCAACTTCACCTTGCTCCATTATCTAACCAAGTTGAAGAAGTTCGTCTTCAACATTCTTTTCCAAGACTTCAAGTTCCTTTTGAATCCGGGGATTCTCTTCTTTCAACCTCTTCAACCTGTATAAGGTAAGCAAGAGCTTCCCTTCGCATTCTTCCAAACTTGCCATGCCTTGTCGTTCAGCTTGGCTCAAGCACTAAGCTTCACCCCTGCTAAACCTGTCACTTCGTCACGAGCAACCTTGCTCACTAGCTCCAACTGAGCTTCGATACCAACTATCATGCCCCTACACCTTCGGTAGTCTTCCAACTGCTTATAGCGAGGTGCGGCACCACCGACCACTTTCTTTTCACCAATACTTATGTTCGTGGACTGCGCCTACTTTCACTTTAACATTACTTAGCTTGTGTTTCGCAACCAAGTAAACATACATTTATCCTTTATACCAATGAAGCCCATACTCATTCATTATCCATAGCAATTATAGCAAGAAAAACAACAATTGCAATAGTATAAAGGGGAGGGGCAACTCCCCGTAATGTGAGTCTGCCCGAATCAATATATTATATAATCATCATTTTTACAATGTACAGACTAAGTCCTTGGGAAACCCCAAATTTACACTTAGACAAATTTTCACAACTTCGGCAAACTCGGTTGCCCAGCTCATCGGCACCTCCGCACGGTTGCCGCACGACTCACCACCCCGTCATTCACGTCATCGCACGTCTTCGCTGGTTCGCTCTTCATTTGGTCGCAAATGCCCAAACCGTATATCCCTGCCCACACACAGTCCCGCTTGCCAACTCTTGACAAACGCCCAAATCGCGTGCACAACACGTGGTACCGCCTGCCCAACTCTACGACCTTCGTTTCACATTCGTGCACACTTGCACGGTGGGCGAGCGCTCACCCGAGTCGCCAAGACACCCACGCCAAGTCACTGCACAAATGCCTTCGCACAATCACCTCGGGCACGCCTTATCCAACGCGTCCACCTCTCCACCAAGAGTTCTTCACCAAGTGCAACTCGCTAAAGGAGCGCATGAGCTATGCACATCCTCCTCAAAACTGCGCACAAGTGAACCTACTCCAAGACCAAGTAATAATAGCGAAGTTGGATTGTTGAAATGAGCTCCATCGCACTCATATATATACACATTGCAAGTGTGGTGGTGGCTCGCCCAGCCGACCACCAAATCTTCATTTACACACCCTCTCATGCGCCCTTTACCATGTCAGCTTGCCCACATGCTTCTCCACGCATCATAGGCTATAAATCCTCCATCGCTCCACGCATTTTCTAGGTGTCATAAAAATTGTCCAACGTTTCGTCGCAAGCAGCTCTTCAAAATGTCACATTTCCTCCGCACGCCCGGTTCGTCGCACCCTCCGTCGCACTATCACATGCCCGTCACGCGCTCGTGCACGGTCACCCGGCGCCCAACCGCACTACAACTCCGAGGACCTTACACTTACGTTCTAAAATGAAAAAGTGGAGTCTGGAGGAACAGAAATGGTAGTTACGACTGTTATTCCCTATGGACATTCAAGACACAAAACCAAAAATACAGTGTGTAAATTTTCATTGAAATGATAGAGCAACAACCTCTACCTCAACGGAACCACTGAGCTCTACGTTCTCTCTTCCTCGACCAAGGATTTAAAATGTGTAGTAATACTTACAATAGTAGTTTGATTTGAGCTCTGACTGTATTAATGCTTTATCCAAACTGAACCTTTATCCTGAGTTTTGAGCTCCGAATGTATTAATGCTTTAGTCAAACTGAACCTCTATCGTGTAGTTATCAAAGATGTGGGTAAAAATCCTTACGAACCTCTTCAATTCGTAGATTAAGTCATGGATGGACTAGCTCACATAAAAACTCAAAAAATGTCGTCTCTAATACCATTATTATCGTTATAGGAGGAAACCACTCTTAGAATTTGAGATAGCACAGAGTAAAATTGCACACAACACAAATCATCAAAGGTATAAATATATAATACACAAATTACTGACCTGGACACAACAGATAACCATTACAACTCTTACATTGGAAACAACAACTTCTATAACTCCTAATGACAACTACACATGACATGGAAGCATTACTTTTAACACCCTCCTTTAATGGTTACATGGAATACATATTACAACAACAAAATGATATACTTCTCATTGGTCTTCATAGCACTCATTCAAACTCAGCGGTTTCACAACCACATCTTTGAGCTGTCACCTGACGTCTATTTAAAATGTAACCCCCTCTGACCATAGTTGATGAACTTTGCAGGATCAACAATATTGAGAACTAGGCTGATTGGGGATAAGAGCCATAAACCATCCTATGGACCAACCACCATCTGTTGGATATTTAGCTTTAGGCTATCCAATGTAACCCCCTCTGACCATAGTTTATGAACTTTGAAGGATGAAAAATATTGAGAACTATACTGATTGGGGATAAGAACCATGAACCATCCTACGGACCAACCACCATCTATTGGATATTTAGCTTTAGGCTATCTGTGAGTTGATAGGATGGAAGGCTGGATGGATATTGAATGTGATAAAAAGTTGATCAAACAACTTGTCCTTACAAGAATTGGTGTTTAGGACATATTGGTTTCCTGTTCAAAACCACCAACCAAATTTATAACCAATAAAAACACACAAAAATTGATATTTAAGACACTAGACTTCCAGTTTAAAAAACACCCACCCTTTTAATAACACAAACACCAACGCCATATAATACACAAATTTGTTTTTTAATAATATACTAAAATAAAAAGATTCAGAATCAAAGCAGCCTCGGATGTTAAAATTACATTTTTGATCCCAGAAGAAACCTGGTGCTTCTGCTGGCCATAATCGAATTCCTTCGATCTGAGAACGTTGATCTTCATCTTCCGTAAAATGGCCTTTTCTTTCAGATTTTGAGTGTTATGTGAGAGGAACATGCCCTGCGCATATCCATAATTTGATCTTATAGTTTGATTCCGATCTATGCCTTCTACGCAGGTCTTTGACGTTGTTCCCAACTCCTGGGAATTACGACCTCCACAACATACAGATCCCTTAATCTGACGAAAATGCGACCTGCGACAATCTAGATTACATATAGAAATTCAAATTTAGATTCCAACGCTTTGAATCAGTACATGGATCTCGAATTTCCCTCGTTGGAAACTGACTCTCCATGCCCTTCCTTGCCCACGTCTAGATCTGAAATGGCATGCAGAACATGTGTAGACAGGGTCAAAACTTTGCAATCTGACCTATATTTTTATTGAAAATATAACAGTTGTAACTTGACTATGCTATCACTCATTCTAGGCTCAAAACATTGCAATCCTCAAAAATATTCTTGAACTACACGTTCTGCCGGTACTGGCATATCAGTCTTCAACAGGATGTCGACTTAACTATCACCCACGTCACTCTCATTGCCCAGAAGTCATTGAATGAGTCGTTCACCGTCTTGTGCTGAACCTCCGGTCATCTGGCTCCATAGCTTTGCTCTAAATGATGACGATCGTGTGGGCAATCGATAATCTGAACAGAGATTCCCTCTATATAAATGGTACCACCTGTTGGGGTTCTCAACACGATCTGGCCCGGATCCATGTTAACTTCAATCTCCTTTGCCTTCTTCTTCAGATCTTCCCAACGACGTTCAGGAATGGGAGAGGTATTTCCCAGCCACACCACCCAAATGTTTAACCAAACACAAGCAAATAAACTCAGAAAAAATAAATAAACTTAGAAAAAAAAAATTGATCTCACGCGCCAAATCGCACACACCTATATTAATATTTACGGTTACAATAACATCTAGGCTTTCTTACATCTTGCTGGCTCTCTTTTGAGCGAGTCAAGCCAGCACCAGCTTTAATACTATATTAGTAATTGAGATAGCACAAAGTGTAATTGCACACAACACAAATTACTGATTTCCACATAATCAGATAACCATTACAACTCACGCATTGGAAACAACAACTTTTAGATTAACTCCTATAATTCTTATTGACAACTATACATGACATGAAAATATTACTTCCAACCACCACACAACTATACCAGTAAACACAATAAATAATTCATACCATACTTCATATGGTAAAGTCAACGTTCAAGAATACGAATTGATTGAGAATATAGAAAAATAAACAAGGAAAAAAAAAATTCTCATAAACAAATCTTTTACGTGGATTTTAGAATACTAATAATGATCACACTAATTTTAACTCTTAGATACATGCCTAACTCTACTAAATTTAGGTGCTACATAAAACATATGTAAACCAAAAAAATGTGAGTAATCTGAAAGTAATCAAATCTAAAACTGTAGTATTACAAGCCGATACTATTTGAGAAGGTTGTATCAAACCACCCCACCTTCAATCGTGGTGAGTGTATATTATTTGTAATATCAAAGAGTTAATTACAGAATAATTAAAAATCATTTAAAGGAGAATTATAAGGAAACTATATACAAATATTTCTAGAATTAAGGGTCAGCTAATCTCCTAGAATGAAGGCAAAATATCCTCAACCATATCCTTAACACCCCCTGCAAGTTGAGCGTCAGATTGGATTGAACGTGAAGCTTGGTCTGAAAAAACTCAAAAATGGGTCGAGAAAGACTTTTGGTGAAGATGTTGGCAACTTGTACATGAGATGGCACATATTGCATGTGAAGTTTGCCAGTGACAACAAGTTCGTGAAGAAAATGATAGTCTAATTCAACATGCTTGGCTTGCTTGTGAGCAACCGGATTGGAGCTCAAAAAATTGCACTTTTGTTGTCACATAAGAGAAGAGGCTTTTGTGGAATGGGGACTTGGAGGTCACAAAGGAGATGCGTAAGCCAAAGAAGTTTAGTAGCAATATTTGCAAGACCACGATACTCATATTCACAACTGGAACGAGAGACAGTAGGTTGCTTTTTGGCACTCCAAGAGACCAAATTGTCACTAAGATAAATAGAGTAACCAGAAGTAGAGCGATGAGTGTCTGGAAAACGGCCCAGTCAGCATCAGAGTAAGCAGCCAAAGCATCAGGAGTAGCAGAGGGGCGAAAGGAAAGACCAAAATGGAGGGTGCCCTTGACATAGCGAAGAATACACTTAACAGCGATAAAATGATACTCAGTTGGAGCATGCAGAAATTGACTAGTAGAGTTGATGGCGTGAGCAATGTCTGGGCGTGTGATGGTCAAGTAGTGAAGTACACCAACAAGAGACCGGTAAAGAGTAGGGTCCGAAAACAGACGGCCATCATAAGACAAGTGTTGAGAGAGAATCATGGGAGTATGGACAGGTTTGCCATCAAGTAATTGAGCGCGAGTAAGAATATCCCGTGCATATTTCAGCTGACTGAGAAAAATACCATCTCCAGATGGCGATGCTTCAAGACCAAGAAAGTAGTTGAGAGAGCCCAAATCTGTAGTGGCAAACTCAGAATTGAGCTTAAGAGTAAAGTTGTCAAGAAGAGATGAGTTGTTGCCAGTAATAATAATGTCATCAACATAAAGAAGCAAATAGATAACATCAGAGTTCTTATGAAGGACAAATAGAGAAGTGTCAGCGTGGCTGCAAGAGAAACCAAGTCGAAGGAGAAAAGAGCTAAAGCATTGGAACCAGGCACGAGGAGCTTGCTTGAGACCATAGAGAGCTTTCTTTAATAGGCATACATGATTAGGGAAGCGAGGATCAATGTACCCAGGCGGCTGTTCCATATAAACATTTTCAGTGAGAGTACCATTGAGGAATGCATTCTTGACGTCAAGTTGACGAAGAGGCCATTTGTTGGTAACAGCAAGAGAAAGAACAACATGGACGGTAGTGGGCTTGATAACAAGATTGAAGGTGTCGGTGTAATCAAGACCGGGAACCTAGGTATATCCTTTGGCAACAAGTCGAGCTTTGAGTCTCTCAACAGATCCATTAGGGAGATATTTGGTCCGAAACACCCATTTTGAGCCCACAATGTTGGTGTTTGTTGGCCGAGGGACCAAAATCCAGGTGCGATTGTTTTGCAGAGCCTGAACTTCTTCATCCATGGCGGCAAGCTAGGCAGGATTCTTAGTAGCCGATTTGAATCCTTTAGGCTCAGTGGAGACAAGAAGAGCAGAAAGAAGTCCAGAGGAGCCCAAGACACCAAGATTCGCTGGATGGTGGGTCTTGAAAATACCAGCTTTAGCTCGCGTGACCATAGGGTGAGAGCCGAGCGAAATTGCAGGAGCAGGAATAGGAGGAGAGGTCCATGCCTCAATGAGAGGCAAGCTCGGAGGCAATGAAGAGAGACCTGCAAAGGAATTAGTAGCCTGCAAGGACTCATCCACTGGATCAGTACAGATAGCACATGGATCAGATTGAGTAATATGTGGAGAAGATGGTGCAGGGGACGGGGAAGGAGGGTCGGTATGTAACAGACTGGGTTCCAGAAAATTGGAAAAGGTTAGAGAAGAAAGGCGCTGAGCCTGAGAGAAATCGAGAAAGGGGAAATGGTTTTCATCACACTGAGCATGTCGAGTGATGTAGAGGTGAGAGGTGATGGGGCAAAGCAATGGAACCCTTTATAAGAGGGACTGTAACCCAAAAAAATGCAGGGAATACTGCGTGGAGAAAATTTGTTAGTCATATAAGCACGCAAAGAAGGATAAACACGACAGTCAAAGGGATGAAAATTTTCATAATTTGGAGAAGAACCATACAAAATCTCAAAAGGTGGATTACCTCCAAGAAGTGGTGTGGGTAAACGGTTGATGATGTAAGTTGCAGTGTTGAAAGCGTCAACCCAAAAATGAGGAGGAAGGTGAGAATGAAAAAGAAGAGCAATGCCAGTTTCAATCACATGATGGTGTTTGTGTTCAATGTGACCATTCTGGGCAGGTGTATAGGGGTAGGAAAGCTGATGGTGAATGTTGGAAGTACGAAGATGAGCTTGAAAGCAAGTGCTAGTGAATTCACCTCCGCCATCACTTTGAAAAATCTTTATACGAGCAGAATTTTGATTTTCCAGAAATTTTTGAAAATTAGTGAACACATCATAAAAATGAGATTTGAATTTCAAAGGATAAAGCCAAGTGAATCGTGAGTAATCATCAATGAAGATAACATAGTAGGTAAATCCCGCATTTGATTTTAACGGGGAAGGACCCCATAGATCGCAATGAATAAGATCTAATACATGTCATGATCTATGTTCATTACGTGAATAGGTCAAACGATGATTTTTCGCAAGTTGACATGTACTACACAGTGTAGGAGAGGGCAATAAAGATGTAAGATAAAGATGTCTTGTTTTATTTAAATAAGAAATAACAGAGTGATTTACATGTCCAAGGCAAGCATGCCATAAATCATAGGAAGCATGTAAATTCTTATTTTTAAGGACATAAATAAGAGCAGAGTTGCCATGCTCCAGCACATATAAGCCGCCATCACGCTTACCGGTTGCCACCATGCTTCTCGTTTGACAGTTCTGAATAGAGAAAAGGTTATTAGTAAATGTAACGGATAAAGGAAAATCAGACGTTAATTTACTAATTGAAAGGAGATTTTTGGTGAGATGGGGAACAACGAAAACATCCAATAAATGAATATTTGGGGTAGGAGAAACTGTACCGGTATGAGAAATGGGTAAAGAAACACCATTGCCCACAATTACAGAACCCTTACCAGTGTACTGAGTGGGCTGATCCAAAATAGATGGTTTTGTAGACATGTGGGTCGAAGCTCCAGTGTCTAAGAACCAATCAGGGCTTGCTGAGTCGTTGAGAGAACAGGAGCTTGCAAAAGCTTCAACAAGATGGGCGCTATTCTCAGTTCGGGCATACCTCTGGTTGCACCGATCGACATAGTGACCATCTAGACGACATATCTGGCAGCGAGGAGGACGACGACCTGAACCAGAGGAGGGGTGGCCACGAGTTGCAGAGGAGGTGTGGCCATGGCCAGTGCTATAGCCCTCAGAGTTGCGGCCACGAGTTGCAGAGAATCGGCCAGAACCTTGATTTGTGGCAGTGAAGGCTGCAGCGGGAGGGGCAGTGGGTTCAAGTGATTTCTGAAAGAGTTCAAAACTCTCAGCCTTGGAAACCAGATCGACAAAGCAAGGAAGAGGGGTGAGCGCCATCTGCGCAGTGGAGAAACCCGAGAAATCGGTGCCAAGACCACGGAGAAACTAGTGGATTTTGTCGGTGTCATCCACAGGCTGACCAATCGCATGGAGTTGGTCACAGAGAGCCTTGAAAGAGCGGGCATATTCAGCAACAGGTCTGGTACCGCGTTTCATCAATTGAAGTATGGTAAGCCCAACAACATCTGCCATGGCTTCTTCAATGAGAGAGGAACGAAGGAGGCAGAGGATTTTCTGATCAGAAGCTTTCCACACCAAGTGTTTGTCACTGGCTATCTGAGAAGTGTCAGAATCAAATTGAGGAGGAGGGATTATGGTGCCATCGACATGACCAAGCAAATTTTGACTGTCAAGAAGGGGAAGCAATTGACTCTTCCAGAGGAGATAGTTGGTGGAGGAAAGCTTGATTGTGATCATGTGGATTAAGGTATTGAAAGGAAGAAGATTGGAGGAGGTTTCAGTGGCCATGGGTGTCTCACAGGATTGAGGAGAGGATGTTTAATCTGATGGGATGCTCTAATACCATGAGAAGTTTGTATCAAACCACCACAGCTTCAATCGTGGTGAGTGTATATTATCTATAATATCAAAGAGTTAATTACAAAATAATTACAAATCAATTAAAGGAGAATTAGAAGGAAACTATATACAAATATTCCAAGAATCAAGGGTCATCTAATCTCCTAGAATCAAGGCAAAATATCCTCAACCGTATCCTTAACACTAAGGTCATCTAATCTCCTAGAATCAAAGCAAAATATCCTCAACCGTATCGTTAACACTATTATCCTTAACATGGTACTCTGAGAATGGAATGACAACAAGGCTTAAGCATCCTTAAGCCTAATAATATAAAGATGCAACAAAGAATTAAATTAGAGCATCAATTGCGTATTTAGAGTGTGCATTTAAAGGGCTTACGATACACGGGAGTTATGAAGTTAAGGAATACTAAGAAGCTATTAAGAAAAGTTTGTATATCAATCAAATAATGAGCAAAAAGATGGCGAAGGTTAGAATCGTATAGCCTATTGTCCCCGTTGCAGAAGCCACTAATGAGTTCAGTGAAGTCCTATATTGGTGGATTAATGGGATTGCAATAACGTCAGATTGAGAACCCCAATTCCTATGTAGACAAGCACAATGGAAAAAACGATCAATTTGGTCCTTTGCCTAAAACGGGTATGTCCAATTTTGGCCTGGACAAAAGGCACAAGTGCCAATTTATGTGCCATGATCTTTGAAATTGTTGTATCCCATGCTTGTATAGTGATCTATTTTAAATATTAATTCTCTTAATTATTAAATAAATATTTGGAATTTGTTTATTATTTTATTATTTAATAGTAAAATAATAATTAAAATAATTAAATTTCACATAATTTTTTAATTTTTTAATAATATCATATTATTAATATTAAATAAAATATACAATTGTTAAATCTTAAATTTTGTGTAAAAAATTACTTTTATATTAATTTTTTTTCTCATAGCTAGTTTAGATTCATCTTAACTTTTGATCTACCAAGTGTCTAGAGAAATCAAGTCTCTCCGTGACAAATAAATATTTAACTTACCTCAATATGTTTGGTACCTCGTTGGACGAGGTCCAAGTGAAGAGAATGAAATGAATGTGCAATAGGAGGTTGTTGAAGGATGAAAAAAGGCTACCAGTTAGGGTTTCTTGAGCTGGTTGTGGCTAGTGGAATCCCTAACATAGACATGTGAATCTATTAGTTCTTTTGGTGGACTTATACAGTCTTGAAGACTTTAAACAGACCTTGCGAGTTTTCTATGAAGTAGCTATTCTACGAGTTTTCTATCAAACAACTACTCTATGAGTGACCTATTCTTTAGCAAGTGACATGTGAATCTATGAGTTCTTTAGGTGGACTTATATAGTCCTAAAGCCTCTAAACAAACCTGGTGAGTTTTCTATCAAGCAACTATGTAAGAGTTTTCTATCAAGCAACTACTTTATAAGTGAAAAACTAGATAAAAGGAAGAATTTGATGTGATTACTACTCTCATCGGTTAGAAAAGACGATATATCTCCTAAAAAAGAATTTCCTTCCCAATCTAGTCTAAACTTTAATCTCATAAGTATAAACTCTTGGTAGTGTTGTCATTCTTAAAAAAAGTGTACTCTCCTGAAAAGAAATATCAAATAACAGATTTCCTTCCGGGATGATTTCTGGCGGAAGCCTAAACGATCTAAAAACAGATAAGTGACATTAGAGATTTTGGATTCTTATGTTTTGCAAATAGGGTTTGTCTTGTTATATTAATTCTGGATATGATTTGGGAATTAATTGACATGTTGTGTTGTCATTAAGCTACAAGAAATTTACTGTTTGAAATCTGAATAAAGAAAAATAATGAATAGTTAACAAACTAGTTATGAGCAGGGGGTTATTGTTATTCTATGGCGGTTCCCTGAAAAAGGGAGCATATTATTCCCTTGGCCAGCGGGTTGCGACCAGCAAGCAGGCAGGAATAGTTATGGCCTGAGGAAAGTCTTATGAAAACAAGATAATTTAGGAGAGTTTTTATATGCATTCCTGAGCAAGCATTGCAATAATTTCGAAAGAATAAACAAACAATTGACATACACTAGAATAACTTCCAAAGAATTAAAATAGGCATGTAGATATATAACACTAAGGAATCACAGAAAAAATTGAGATATTTTTAATAATAATAATATCTATTTTAAGGTCAGAGCCAAGCTAGACACCAAATTGGTGTATAAGATCTCTTGCTTATAGGACAAGGGACCCACCTCCACGCAGCGATTTGACTGCTAAGTCTATGTAGGCATACATACTCTACCCATGAAAAAGAAACAGTATAACTCAGTTATTTCAGAGGAAAATAATTTGTTTATAATAAAAATAGATACATTGAGGAGAACAACAAACAAACAAAAAACCATAGGTGTACAGTTATCATAAGAATGATACGTAGATAGCATTGTAAATTCATTAAGGAAGACTATATTTCGTGACTAATAATAACACATCGAGCAGGTATACCAAGAACAGCCTCAACTGGGGTCAAAGGTTCTAGCGTTACCACGAAATGGACCCTTGAGGAAATAAATAGTCATATTCAGTATCACTTCTGTTAATTACAAAAGGTTAAGAAAAAAGTATAGATCTCATGCCCACGGAGCCATCAACTCCACAGAAATCCAAATTGGATTTCTAGACCCGTTTCAACACAGGGTAAAAATTATTTCAAGAAATAAAAATAATAGCCGCCCAGAATTCTAATGGTGATTTGGCCCGGAGGTAAAACGCTAAGTGGCTCCCAATGAAACAAAAATCAAACATGAATGAATGAAACCCTTGAAGGGTACGGCCAAAGGATAAAACCTGCAGCAAATGTTTAAAAAGATTGGGTAATAACTTGTTTATGTAGAAGGAAGCGAAACCCTTTTTTAAGAAAGCCTTCCACCATCAGAGCATACCTGCAATAGGGACACGAAAGATTAGAAAAGTGATAAAAATTGATGTTTTATTAATTAAGTGGCTCTCTAGGTAAGATACCTGAAGAGTGCCCCAAGCACTTCACACATAGACCCTGTATACAATCAGGAGAACAACCTAATATATATAGGCTTTCTCACAATCAGGGTGGTTTGAACCACTCTCTGGATATTAGGATCTGAGATCTAAAATTAGAGTTTCAATCCTATCATTACTATAACAGTAATCTAAGTTTAGCTTTCTCCATTATCTCCAACACACCCATTAATGTGGAAAGGGTACTAAACAGTAACATACGCCTGGTGGTCTAGTCTCAACTAGGCTTACAATTAAAAACATGAAAAAACATCGTAACAAAGTTTTCATTTTATTCTTCTTGCAGCAGAGCCCATACTTGTTCAGTTCTGGATGAGGCTATTGAAAATGAAATTAACTCAGAAAAATAGATAAAGCACACATAATAAACCAGACACCAAAGAATGGCAGAAAAGGCTTCAGCCTAAGGTATTTTGTCTCACATTTTCATTCCTTTTAAAATAATTTAATATAGTGTTACAAATAAATAGATGAGAGATAGTGTTCTCAAGATAGTGCATGCTATCTTAGACACTTTTGGTTGAGATAATTTCTCACCAGACACACACCAATATAGTAGTTACCTAAACTAACTCCTATCTTAGAGGAACAACACAGGAGTTAGGCACAAATTCCTAACTTAGAATATTTAATTTATTTATTTATTTTGGATTTATTATTTTTTTGTGAGAGAGGCTAACATTCCCCCCCTCAATGATAAATCCAAAATAAGAATGAGGAACCATCTTCCAAGTTATCATGTTGATCCTCAAAAACATTGCCTGAAAAAACCGCCAAAACTGGATGCTAGAAAAAACTCAAATCCGAAGAGAACATGAATCAGCCGCATGCCTGATTCATCTCTGAATGTTGCTTGACAAATCCATCACGTTCCAAGCTGTAAAAGGATCCAACTATCCTTTGTTTGAAAACAGCATCCGGTGTCTACTGACACAATTTGATGAACGCTCACTGACATGTTTGCTGATGATGATTGCCCACTGGCTGAAGATGTCAAAAAACAACTCAATGTTGTTTTTTCTATGATGAAAGCTGCTCACTGCTACTTTGGCTATCGATCGCCCACTAGAGAATTTGCTGATGCTCACTATTGATGACAAATGCCCACTGGCTACTTTGCTGATGTTTTCGAGACTTTCAGTCTGACAACCACTTGTCAATTTCATTGACATTTTCCCCCCTTTGTCCGCTGAAAGGAGAGACAATCTTCTCCAAAATATTTTTGAACTGCCCCCCTTCAGGTGTAGGAGAGTTTCACTGTTGTACTCCCTCATTCAATTGCATGAGAGTACCATCATCGGCTCACTACTGGTTGCACTATGTGTGATTGTAGTCGGTTGTAGAACTGAGACAATCTTTTGACCATGGATGACCATTCCCAAGGATCCATCCATTCATAATGTATCTTCAATCTGGCTGACTTTTGTTCATTGCGTTTGCTGAGGAATGATTGGGCTTGCCACAATGGCAACAAGGATGGAGATCAAAACACTGATCTTCTATATGACTGGTTCTTTGATAATGAGAACATTTCGGTTGGACATTAACTTGAGTTTGCGTGCAATTCTGTTTGTCTGCAATTTTCTCAGAACCTACTGAGGTGAGTTGTTCAAGAAATCCTGCACTCACAAACTTAATTGGCTTGGAATAATCTGGGATATGTAAGTTGGTGTCATCAGTGACATATCCTAAGCCTCGTCGATTCTTGTTATTTGGAATTTCTTCCCAGGGCTTGATGATGGATTTGGAAGAAATTTGAATTTGATCATGAATAACTTCGACACTTGAAGTTGTTTAGATGAATGATTTGGAATCAACATCTTTATCTTCATCTGTATGGTTGAATGACCTGGAAGAAGCACTCTTTTTTCGCAGCTCATCTCTTTGTAGTTGTGACTCTAGTTGAAGGAACTCAATGGTTTCATGTGTTTGTTGTAGATGTCGTGAAAGATCAGCAAGAGTTTCTTTGCTGATGTGCACCATGTCTTCATCATTGGAGATGATCAAACTGTGAAGAATGGTTAACAGCTGAATATGTTGCGCCATCTGAACTTGCTCACTTGAAATCAGGCTCTCTTGTCATAGATGTCGTGCTTTGAACTGTTGCACTTGATTTTGTTACTTGGATGACAAGCTCGCTTGCTATGGGACTTGAATGGCACGCTCGCTTGATTTGTTGCTTATTGTACTTGCTGAGAACACTTGCTAGAGTTGTATAACTTTCTTGCTTAAACTCTGGAATTCACGCTCGCTTGATGACGATTGTGTTTGTGTGAATGCTCACTTGCCTTACTTGATGACTTCACGCTCACTTGAAGGAATAGCTACGCTCACTTGATGTAGATCTCAACTTGCTTGATTGGTGTTAGAGTTGAACTTGTTTGGTTGCTTTGATGGCTGCTGCAATGATCTTCACTCTGGCTTGCTTGAACGTTTGAACTTTGTACTGTTTTGACACAAATTTCTTGAATGAATACTCACGCTCGCTTGCAAGATATGTGAACTTGTTATGTGTTTCATTTAGAGTTAAAACTCGTGAACTCACTTGATTCTGCTTAAAGGAAGGGTTCGAACACTGTTGAAAATGCACCCAAAAAAGCTTACAATGGTTTTAATGACTCACATAAAACAAGGAATTCACTTGTCTTAATTTGACTAAGTTGAAGAGAATTGATGTGCTTGACTTCTGATCAAATCAAAACGTGGGTGTCGGTTTCAACCGAGAATGCACCCTTACAATTCAATGTAAATTGAATTTGATTTACAAGTTCTTAAATTTCTTTGCAAGAATGTTGATGTAGACTTTTCTTTGAAACGTTGAAGTTTACAAATTCATTAACTTGATTGAATTTGCTTGTTGAAGTAGAATGTCGAGGTTGAAAACTTTGATTATTTGTGTAGTGACGCAAATGCATATGTTGAGCTTAATTATCCTTCCTTGTAGCTATTTCATTACAAGTGTTGTGCTTGCTTGCATTGAACTTTATGTGTGTTAAATGAGATCATTTATGTGTCAAAACTAGACATAAATCAAAAAGCAACAACATGAAGCATGCACCATCATCAACACACACTTTGTGTACCTAAGATCCCCTTATTCAATTTCGGGCAGATCTAGGACACAATCACCACAAATAATATGTCTTTATTGAGTATTAAGGTCATCAATCTTTCATCTTTTACAACATTGCCACTGAAGCGCTTTATCAAACAATGAGAATCTGACGCTTGCAAATTTTGGAAGCAAATGCGTTCACAGAAATGCCTGCACTGATTTAATCTCTCTCAAAGTAAAAGATTACTTTGGATTACAATAATGATTCTCACTTAAACCAATAATCCTTATCGCTCCAGAAAACTAACTTATCTCTCCAAAATATTACAAAATATACTCCTTAAAAAAAAATTTAATGAATTTTTTTTTTATGAATTTTAGAGTCACTTTATCAAAAGTGAATTACGGTTGTATTCGTTTAAACTTTACATTTATCCATGTAATTTTTCCTTGAAATCATTTTCAAAAAAAATGATTGGCACGTCTCAATATTTATATTATAAAGCCATAGCTTTATGAAAATGGTTTTTTGGAGAAGTATTGATCCTCGGAGCTGGAACTCAACTGGAGCTTCATTACCAACTGGTGCAGAGACATATGATGTTCCTTCTTCCTTTTACGGTTTTAGTATCAACAACAAGAGCCTCAGTAGAAGGGGCTGAGACACTCACCGTTCCAGATCTATTTCATATGCAGCAAAATCATAAAAATGGTGCTCCAACACCAACAACAATAGCTCCACTAAGCAACGGAGGCCGCAACACAATTACTCCTTTACCCACGCTCATAATTCTTAGACTTTTCTTTAGGTCCCTCAACGATGTCCCATGCACAAGCTGACAACGACAAATGTTCTCAACGCAAATTCTCTTACGCAACTCCACAACACTGGTCTCCACGCTTAAAGAAACATCAAATTCACTTCACCACTTCTACAAGTTCATTATGAGGCCGTGTTTGCTCCAGAATTGCCTCCACGTATTCCGCTGCTGGCGACAACTCGATATGAGAATGCTGATCGGTTTCTATTTCGAACTGAAAGGAACGCGATGCGAGACGGTGCCAGTCAAATGGTTTCGAATTGGGTATGAATTACGCAAGTTTCAAAGTTTCTCGTCCATAGAGTCATAGACCATGCACTTTGAGGATTTTCTCCTTCTCTTGAACGTCAACGACCAGATATATCTATCACCTCGTTCAACCTTCACGATGGCCAGGGGCATGAAAGTTCAACCCTTCTCAGCTAATCAAAACTCGGTTAATACAAGCACTGTAGGATGATTCAGAAAAGCACAGATTCTCGGGATCGAAGTCTCTTTCTGCAGCGCTGTAAGACTTCTGACTATAAAGGCAATAGTCTTTGTAACCGTTGTGGTTACCACCACACCTTAGATTTTCAGCATATATCGATATTGCAGGGTTCCTTCATTATTTAAAGATGACAACGTCAAAGCAACTGCAATTGTTGAATGTCTGACCAGATCACAGCTTCTGCATGTTCGGCCCCCAATCCTCGTCAGCTTCGATAAAGTGCAGGTGGTCTCAATTGGTCTAATGTTTTGCCGACAGACTTGTATTTTTCGTTCTGTTTGAATATTCCAGTTAACAATGCGCTACAATGCGTTGACTCAGAATCTTCTGCAAAATCTCCCGTCCAAAGTTCTGGATCGCCACAAAACTAGTGGCTCATCAATCAACAGGCGGATAAACTATGCAAAGTTCTGGATCTCATGTTGGTTCCTAGCGGATTTGAGCCTTGCGATCTCATCCAGTTACACGCCATGCGCTATGGCACGGTACCTATAGTTGCATCTACAGGTGGATTAGGGGATACAGTGCAAGAGGGAATAACGGGGTTCTCGATGGGTGATTTTCATGTTGATTGCGAAGCAGTAGATCCTAATGATGTCGTTGTTGTTGCGACAACTGGGAAAAGAGCTCTAAAAATGTATGGGACGCCTGCTTTCACAACTATGGTGCAGAACTGCATGGGCAAGATTTTTCATGGAAGGGCCTGTCGCGGCAGTGAGAGGAAGTTTTGATGAGTCTGCAAGTTACAGGGAGTGAACCTGGCGAAGAGGGAGATGAAATTGCTCCTTTGGGAAAAGAAATGCGCCCTTTCTTCGACCCCAAATCACAGCACCTCTTAGGCAGCAAAACAGAAAGTGAAAGCCAAAAACACACAGAATACAATACGATGAACTAAATCTTAACAAAGCCAACAACAACAATTTTTGAAATATTACCATAGGTTTTCCAGCAGGAAGACTGCAGTTTTACACTCGTTCAGGGTGCTGCTTTCTCACAGAAATCTCAGCGCAACTTCCAATGGAGTGTCCACACACAACAGATTTCCATCCAGCACTTCAACACAAGTTTGCGGCTTTGTTCAAGGCAATTCTGCAGCTTCTCCTCCACATAAATCATTGTAAGTCGCAGACATTGTCAACGCAGCTCAACACATGTTTTCATATGTAAATCCAAGATCTCCATTAGCTCTGATACCACATATTGAAAATGAATTTAACTCAGAAAAATAGATAAAGCACACATAATAAACCAGACACCAAAGAATGGCAGAAAAGGCTTCAGCCTCAGGTATTCTGTCTCACATTTTCATTCCTTTTAAAATAATTGAATATAGTGTTACAAATAAATAGATGAGAGATAGTGTTCTCAAGGTAGTGCATGCTATCTTAGACACTTTTGGTTGAGATAATTTCTCCTTTGGTTGAGATAATTTCTCACCAGACACACACCAATATAGGAGTTACCTAAACTAACTCCTATCTTAGAGGAACAACCCAAGAGTTAGGCACAAATTCCTAACTTAGAATATTTAATTTATTTATTTATTCTGGATTTATTATTGTTTTGTGAGAGAGGCTAACATAGGCTTCATCTTCAATTTCTTTGCCATGAGGTAGTGTTGTATCTTCACCTCATTTCTTCCCTTGTGAAGGAAAACTTGAATTCTTATTCTTGCCCTTTTTAGAATTATGTCAAGCTCGATAGGAGAATTTTCCTTATCATTATATCCTGTGTCAACCATTGAACGTCAGCGATGATGTCTTCACGATTCATTACTGCAACTTCTGTGTTGATTTCATAAAGACATGGTGTTTCAAGCCATGCTTCAAGAAATTGCAATTCTTCTTCAAACTTCATTACTTTCTCCTTTTGTTTGTTGGTATCTTCTGTACACATAGAAATATTAATGAGATCATCACAATTTAAATTGTCTCAAACTTTTTTTCTTCTGCCACATCTTTGCAATCAACTTCATCTGGCTCGTCCCATTGATCTCCAATACTTTGTCCCTCTTCACATCTTTCTTGAAGATCAGCTTGTGAATCTTGCACAACAGACTGTGGCTCTTGATTCTCGTGGTCATCAGCAGAACCACATTATTTTTCTGAAATTTCTTCTCATTCGAATATACTACCCATGTTAATGCCAAACGCCCACATGAGAAAAAGATCATCATCAGACCCACATGAGAAAAAGATCATCATCAGAATTAAAAATATCTTCAAATAAAGACATGTTGTTCAAGTCCAGCTTACCTCACTTCGAGATTCATTTTCGTCTCCACATGTTCCTCTAACGAGATCCAACAACCCTGTTACCTCGCAAGTGGGAAACTTCTCCCTTTGGGAGCTCTTCAACTGCAGAACCTTGTAGACTGTAGCTTTTGTGCCACGCAGGTCTTAGTGCCCTCGATTCGGTGATGAGCAACAAAACGACCTCTCACAAGATGGAAACGCTATCAATATGTAATTTTGATGTATGTAATTAGCAAGAGGAGGCTCGCCTTTCCTCTTGGACTCACAGATCTCTTGATATGGCGAGTCGCCTAGTCCTCATAAAAGCAGTTCTTCATTCTCTGTCGCTATACCTCTTCTCCATCCTTGCGGCTCCCCAATGGGTTCTCAAAGAAATCAACCATCTTCAGAGATCCTTTCTTTGGGGCAGTTGCAGTCTCAAACGCAAATGGGCTCTTGTCAAATGGGACACTGCATGTCTTCCAAAGAGCGGCGACAATACTGAATTAAGGGATCCTTCTAATAGTAATGAAGTCATGGGAGCTCGAATTTGGTGGAAATGGTTGATTGCGCCTCTCACCCCCTGGGCTTCTCTCTGGATAGCAAAGTATGCAAGCAACTGCCCAACTGAGGAACTAATACGAATGTTAGAAGTTAGCATGGGCTCTCTCATATGGAACTCGGCCAACCAACACAGAAGCCTCATTCAACAACACAGCGTTTGGGAAGTGAAGAATGGCAACATTGCGGGGTTTTGGGAAGACTCCTGGCAGCAAATACCCAAGTTAAAGGACCTAATATCTCATATGCAACTTTCGGAGCAGGATATGTAATCATATGACAAGGTTAAAAACTTTTGGAAGAACTCGTCGGCTCAAGAATACAGGGAATGGATCAAGGCGGATCAGATTTTAAGACAAGGAATGCAACAAGTTCATCAAACTCTAGACACAGAATTAATGAAAAGGAGAATCCAACTCTCTGATGAAAGGGATATCCTTAGATGGGGATATGAAGAAAGAGGCACCTTCACTACGAGAGAGGCTTACAATCTCATTATCAAGGAACATATGGTGAAATATCCTCTCTGGAGCAAAGTCTGGGACCCTTCCATCTGGCCGAAAATCTCCACCTTTCTTTGGCTCCTATGTCATATAAAGATCCTCACGTGGGACAATATTAGGAAGAGGAACTTTCATGGACCCTCAATGTTCCCTAACTGCAAACAAGAGGAGGAATCCATAAAGCATCTCATGCATTCCTGTCATTTTGCGTGCAAGCTCTAGGAAAATGTTAGTTTCCGATGCCAAAAGGAAGGAATAATTCATGGAGACATCATTGCCATCGTTCGAAACTAGGATCGGAATCCTTATCAAAGCAAGATTTTAAATTTTCTATGGAAGCTCATTCCGGGCTTCCTCATGTGGTCCATCTGGAAGAAACGAAGTCGTAGAATCTTCAAGGATCACTCTGCGCCTATGAAGAATATCTAGAAGATAATTTGCCAAAATATCGAGGAAACCATTTCTCTCAAAACTTGGTATCAGGAGGACCTTCCTACTACTCCCCAAGAACAGTCCATCTGGGCTAATTGGAAACTTCAATGGAATCAAGAAGAGGCTGTCAAAGGAACAACGCCTCTGGTGGGTTCTTCACCTGAGAAGTGTTTACCCCCTCCCATGCATATATACCAGCTAAACTTCGATGGGGCCTCGAAAGGTAATCCAGGAAATTCAAGCTTTGGAGGGATTTTCAGAGACTATAAGGGTAGTCCACTTCTATCCTTCTTAGGATCAAATGGATGGGATACCAATAATTTGGCGGAATTGGAAGGTCTTTGGTAGGGCCTCATTCTAGCACAAAGTAAAGGATTCTTTCCACTCATAAGAGAAGGTGACTCTCAGATCATCATAAATATGGTCTCAAAAGTTTTGCAAGGAACTCCCTCAAGCAAAGTGAGCAACAACTGGAGAATGGTGAAAAGGCTTGAACTCATTGAATGCTGGCTCTCCTCTCACAGGGCGATCACTCTTAAGAACATTCACTGGGAAGGAAATAAAGTCACTAACTTACTTGATAATATTGGAGTTGAATGCGGGTTGGATCTTCACGCCAGAGCAATTTCCTGACTGGCCTCTGAGTCCCAACTCTTTGATTACCAAAACCTTATGAAAAATGAAATGAATCAAGAATGAGTAGAACACCCGGATGCAGGCGAATTAAATGATAATTGATGGTTTAAGGGTGGAAGCGCTTGGTACTGCCAGCTACAGATCAGCGCGGTTATCCATGAGCATATCTGGCTCAAGTAGGTTCACCTCAGGCGAGGGAGATTTGGCCTGAATCCCACATTAAGTGTGCACTTTGTCCAAGGCGAGGCTCTAGCTAGTATAATCATGGAGATGCTAGCTCTCCTTCCCATTCTTTGCTTTCAGCCTTCTAGCCTCTAGCCTTTCCTGGATGCGTATCTCTGTGGTAGGACCGTCTCTGTTAATAGAAGTTCTCTCTCGGGTGCTCTTGTCATGAGAATTGTGCTTCCCTCTTTTCACTGTCAGACCTATTCTTTGATCTTGAAGTGGATTCTCGTTGTGCTGTATTATCTTCATGCCATTGTTTCCTGTATTACTATGCTTCCCTTCCGTAGCCTCATCATGGTATGCCATCGCATGAGCAGTCACCATGGGGGAAGCCATGGTGGTCGTGGGAATTCGCAGTCTGTTCATTCGGTGGATCTTCCCCCTCCTCCTGCTACTCTGCCCTCTTCTCCGGTGAATTTGCCTCCTCTCAGCCCTTCCTGTAGGCCGATTTTGCACAATGCTTTTCAAACTACTCACTGCAAGTTTCAGAGCAATATTAACAGGCCTATTATCATGACCAATATTACTATTCTCTTCTCTGAAGAAGAGGCTCCGTCTCAAACTACTGTGCGCTTTACGTTTGAGCCTTCTCCGGATGGTCACAGAGTGGGAAGCCAGGGCAGTGAGTAGAATTTGGCTGATGAAAGCTAGGAGAAAGGGAGTGGTGAGTAGCGTGACATGGGCGGTGCTCCTAGCGACAATCAGCCACCAGGTGGCTGCTCTCATGGCGCCTATGTCTCGATGGTCAGTGAAGGCACTTCCAGTGACACACATCCCTCGTCGGTTCTTCCAGACGGCATTGATGCGGATACCATGACGAGAAATGATGAAATGTGGTATGGAAACGCGTGCCCGGTGGTGGAGGAGCCTCCGATTGAGAACCTGACAATATGAGGCCACCTAGTCCCTTTCAGACCTTCCTGGTTTTTTCTAATGGTTCGTATCGTTAAGTTCATGTGGTTTTGGGTTTGCAGCTCTAGTTCTGCCTCGATAGCTTGGTAGTTTCGTTCTTCTTCATGGTGGGGCGGCAGTCTGTAGCTCTTTTATGGTTCTGGCCAGCGTCTCTGTCTCTTATTTCTGGTCTCGACAACTTCATAGGTGGTTATTCCATCTTTTCCTCATGATCTTGTTGTTAAATTCTGGTTCCTATGCTTGGTTCCTCGCTTACTGTAACTGGGTCTCCCTTACCTGGGACAGTTTTGTTGTGTTGAATGCTCTCAGATGCTTTTGCCTGAGGCTTCAACCTCCTTGTAACATTATTTTGATTTTCAGTTAATAGAATTAGTCTTTACAGAGAAAAAAAAAATTAGCAATAACACATATTTCTGAAGATAGGTTCAAATTAGCAAAAATTTATGCATTTTCTGTAGCATATAATAATTTACAAGAAAATTTACCCAATTGGTTTTGGGATCTCCACAACTTGTTTGGCATACACACCAACGATCTGCAATCGACCACCCTCCTCCGATCCTATAGTGATTTTCACTCTTTTACGCTACACCTAGAAGCAAATCTATCAATCCAAGACACCACGAATCTACAACAATCGAAGGCACCAGCAATTGAATCCACGCGGCACCACCAATTCCTGATCAATGCTCTGGTTCTCTTTCACTACTGTTTGAAACCACCGATCTACACAAGTGATGATTTGGTGCCTAGATCATGCTTTAAATCCAATGTACTGCCTAGATTTACTTTACTGCAATAACATATGACCTTGCGGTCCTCAAGAAGCCCTCAGTTGTGGAATGCAACCACAGGCTAAACCCTTGCTGCCAGAACAACTTCAAATGACCACGCTATTACAGGAAAACGACCTCAGAGGCGCTTGTTGCCATCCGCCATAAGGAGCCAGCTAAAAATTGAGTCGTTCCATAAAAATCGATCAGCCGCAGTGACGAGAAACGAGAGAGTCACTAATGACTTTCCGTGATCCACAAATAGAAGAACATTCCATCCGAATATGAAAATATCTCTTTCAATTTCAAGGGATTCAAAAAAATACAAATTCAGAAATGAATTGGGTATGGGGAAAAACAGCGTATTGTAGCTAAGATCTAGAACCACCAATGGGTTCACATTACCGGGCGGAGAAGGAATTTCTCGGGTTAGAGAATTGTGCGACAAAATCATCTATTCTATGATATTTTGATCCCCTACATTCAATGGTATTGAGCCCGTGAATATGTTGTACGACAGGTCAATGATCTTTAAATTTCCTTCGGGATAAGCAGGCTTGATGGAAAATATGGGATCAATGGTCCCCGTCAACTCATTTGAATTGATATCCAGAGTGCCCAGATATTGCAGGTTGCCTATGGCTAGAATCATGGATATCAAAGCATTGTTTGACAAGTTGAGAAAATTTAAGTTTGTCAAGGTGCCCAACTATGGCAGTATGGTTCCTGTGAGACTGTTGCTGGACAAGTCAAGCAGAGAAAGATTCGTTGTTGCTGACATGCATATTTTTTTTGTTCACCTTGTCGGCACGAATTAGCACCTCTTACTCATGAGTGTACACAAGTTAGCTCGGACGCGTGTAGCTCCACCCAAATTCAGTCACACCCTTCACTCAGTGTAGAGGTACCTCTATCCTGTATCTCTGATACCATGATAAAAATGAAATGTTTTGTATTAAATGAAATGAAACCCACTGGTCCGTTCTATGAAAGAGAGTATGAACCAGGAGATTCCAGCTCTGCAGAATGCTCTACGTTGCTCATGTACATTACATAATATATAGTAATCATATATTTAGGGAAGTTAGAGCCATAACCTAAAAAATAGAAACTAATTCCTATCCTGAGGTCTTGTGAACCAACTCACTATTCTAAGATATTCTCCATTATCTCTAACACTCCCCTTTAATGGAGAAGGGGTTCACACATTTGCCTAACATCTCCCTAGACATTTCAAACTTAATCCTGCCAAGAGGCTTAGTGAAAATGTCTGCAACATTATCAGATGTATTACAATATACCAAATGGATTTCTTTGGATTTCACTTTCTCCCTGACGAAGTGGAACTGTGTATCAATATGTTTAGTGTTTTTGTTGAACACTGGATTATTAGCAAGTTTGATTGAACTGTGATTGTCTCATCTAATTGTTGTTGCATCTATCTGTTCTTCCCCAACATCCTGGAGAAGTCTCCGCAACCAAATTGCCTCACACTTTGCTGCACACATGGCTTGATACTCTGCTTCCGGTGAGGACAAGGAGATTGTGTTCTACTTCTTGCTGCTACATGTGACCACCCTAGATCCAATGTTGAATGCATAACCTATGATAGATCTGTGATCATCTACATTTCTGGCCCAATCTAAATATGCAAACCCTGTCAATCTAACATTAGAAGAGTCAGTGTAAATAATACCATAATCTACAGTACCTTATAGATACCTCAAAACACTTTTCGCTGCATTCCAATGGCTTTCAAGTGGCTTTGACATATATTGGCTTAGAACACTGACTGGATAAGCCAAATCTGGTCTAGTGGTGGTTAGGTAGATTAGACTCTCAACCAGCTGTCTGTAAAGTGTCCCATCTGCCTCCTTTGAGCCATCTTCACTCTGCAGTTTGATGTTCTGTTATAATGGTACTACTGCAGACTTACACTGATCCATCTTAAATCTCTCTAATAGGCCTTTGACATAATTTCCTTGGGACAAAAATGTTTTTCCTGAATCTCTCCAAATTTCAAGAGCCAAAGAGTATCTTACTTCACCAAGGTGTTTCATTTCGAATACTTGTGACATTTGTTGCTTGATTTATTTGATCAGATATGTAGCATCACTTGTAATGATCAGATCGTCTACATACAGAGAAAGCATCACTATGCGCCCTTGTTCATCTTGCATGGTGTAAAGATTAGGGTCATTTTTGCTTCTGTTGTAGCCAAATTGTAGAAAAAATGAATCAATCTTTTCATACCAAGACTTGGGAGCTTGCTTTAGTCCATAAAGTTCTTTCTTCAATCTATAGACTAAATGTTCTTTCCCTTTTTGGAAAAACCCTTCAGGTTTCTCTAAATAAACCTCCTCATTTAGTTCTCCATTTAAAAATGCAGACTTTACATCTAGTTGGTGTATCATCCAATTTTTCTTAGTAGCTAAAGCAATTAACATTCTGATAGTGTTTAGTTTAGCTACATGGGCGAAGGTTTCTTCATAGTATATACCTTATTTTTGTGAATACCCCTTTGCTACCAATCTATCTTTTAATTTTCCTATGGTTCCATCTGCATTAATCTTCGATTTGTATAACCATTTACAACCTATGGTTTGTTTTTTTTTAGGAAGTTCAACTAGTTCTCAAGTGTTGTTCCTGATTATTGATTCATATTCTTGTTCCATGGTTGTTTTCCATTCTCTACATTCATTTTCTTCTTTCTAACTAGAATGTTCAACCACATTCATCATACTAGTTATGAAATCATTTTCCATATATCTTGCAGGCAATTGAGCTTTCCTACCTGATCTCGTGAGAGGTGGGGTAGCTTTAAGCCTTGTTTGATCATTACTTTCTTCGTGTTGTTGTTGTTCTTCATGTTCTACTTTTTTCTGTTGTTGATCCTGATTGTTTTCTCCTTCTTCTTCCACCAAGTACAGAATATCCCATTCCTGATTGTGCTTATGAAATTCTTCATAATCCTGCTCATGGAATATGATATCTCTACTAACAAAACTCTTGTGAGTAGAGGGATTAAATAATCTATAAGATTTATATTGTGAACAATACCCTATAAAAGTACATCTGATGGCTTTCAAATCTAGTTTTCTTTTATCTTCCTTTGGAATATGGGAAAATGCTTTAGATCCAAATACTCTTAAGTGTTTTACTGCAGCCTTAAATCCATATAATGTTTCATAAGGAGCTTTAAACTCAAGACTCATTGTAAGACTCCTATTTTTCAAATAAACTGCAGTATTCAATGCTTCAGCCCAAAAACAATTCGAAATATTCTAACCTTTCAACATGCTCCTAGCACATTCCACCAATGTTCTATTCTTTCTTTCAATTACTCCATTTCGCTATGGAGTATGGAGTACTATGAACTGCTGCAATATTCCATGGTCTTTACGATGCCTGATAAAGTCATCTTTCATGTATTCTCCCCCTTGATCGGACCAGAGAATTTTTATCTATTTCCCTATTTTCCTTTCAATCATGTTTTTGAACTTCTTAAAGTATTCAAATGTCTCACTCTTCTTACTCGAGAAACATACCCAAGAAAACTTTGTGCATTCATCAATAAACAGTAAAAAATATAGTGCACCTCCTAACGATTTTGTTTGCATGGGTCCACATAGGTCCATATGCACTAATTCAAGTATATCCCTCTATTTCTTTTCTACTCGAACAAGGAATTGTTCTCTATGAATTTTTCCTAATGTACACACATAAAAACATTATGTACTTGCTTTAGCATATGAATATCTCTTAGCATTTCCTTCTTCTGTAGTAACAACAAATCATTGTAGTTGACATGAGCAAATATCTGATTCCATAGCTCTTCTGTAGTCAAACTCGCCGCTGTCAAGGCTCAAACTGGTGCAGGCCTTACATCCAACTTGTACAGACCTCTTGTTTGGAGTCCTGTAGGAATTGTCTTCATGCCATCTAGCAGATCTTTAATATAACAATTAGATTTAAAAAATTCAACTTTAAGATCTTGATCTGTGATCATGGATACATAAATCAAGTTCTTTGTTACACCGGGCACATACATGACATTATGAATTTGTTTTACATTACCATTAAGTAAAATGACAGAGATTTTCCCACATCCTTTGATCTGATGACTTCTATCATCACCTAGGTAGACTTGTTCTCCGTCGTTAATTTCCTTAAAATATTCAAACCATTTTTTGTTCCGTGTCATATGTGTTGATTCTCTCAGATCTACATACCAGATGTCTGCATCAACATTGTCATCACAATTTGCCATGAACAATCTGAAATTCTACACATGATTTTCATTCACGAGATGACCTGCATGTCATTTCTGCTTCTGTTGTTCTTAATGATATTTATTCTTCCTGCACTCTCTAGCTATATGACCCAGTTTTCTGCAATAAAAACACTTAATTACAGAGTTGTTTCTATTAGGATTCATACCTTGGGTCAGATTTGGTATTTCCTGTGAGCTTCCTCCGTTTCGTTGTTGTGTATTTCATTTTTCTTTGTAGAAGTTCTTTTTCACCATCAATGCAAGATCAACACTCTCGGGCTTCAGAGTTGATCTTATTTCTTCTTCTTACATTAGTATTCCTATCAGTTCTTCAAACTTTGATATTTTCTCTCTCGCATTTATCCTAGTGATGAACATTTGGTAGTCATCGGTCACACCGTTCATGGTAATTGTTACAAGATCTGTATCGTCAACTATATGACCAATATTTGCCAATTTGTTCTTTAGGTCTTTGATCCTTGCTATGAAGGCATCAACTATTTCATTCTCCTCCATCTCATGTATAAGATCTTGCTCTTCAGAAACAGAAGACAATTTGTATTCCTGATCTCATACAAATCCTTCAAAATTCCCCAAATTTCGCTTGTTGATTTGCATTCTCTGATATGTGGTATGATGCAGTCTTTCACTGACATCTTCAACAGTTTCCTTGCTTTACCCTCACGCTTCTCCCAATCTGGGACTGTTGCTGATCCAGATGTTGGCTTCTGCTCATCCCCATTTGCAATCTTCCAATCACTCTGCACTTCTAGCAGACTCTACATCTTGAATTTCCAATTTGCATAATTGGAGCAATCGAGCTTGTTATGCTCATTCAAGCATCCTTCAAACATCTAATCATTCATCTTGGCGATTAAAACAAATTTGATAGGAAAAAAAAAATTGTTATATTTACCCCAGATCTATGGCAAAGATAGATCATTGATCTTCAATGTTGTTTGATCTCGCAACACACCCACAGATCACCATGGCTTCCTTCCCAGCCTCCAGAAAACCTTCTGTTGTCAGCCTCTACAGCCTTCTCCAAGATGTTGCATTCTCTCGGCCTCCACGGAGCCTTTTTGTTGTTTACACGATCATCGCAGATATACACCACTTATCTGAGACGTCATCGCAGATGTACACCACTTATCTGAGACATCATCACAGCTATACACCTAATATTTGAGATGGTTTTTTTAAGTATGATTGCGCAATCGTCGTGTTTATTCTCCTGAAACCTGCGACAATTTCAATTTAGTCGCACCCTCCTCTCAGCGTACAGGTTCCTTAGTCCTAACACTTTTATACCATGATAAAAAATGATGTTCTATTAATTAAGTGGCTCTCCAGGTAAGGTACTTGGAGAGTGCCCAAGCACTTCACACATACACATTGTATACAATCAGGAGAACAGCCCAGTATATATAGGCTTTCTCACAATCAGGGTGGTTTGAACCACTCCCTGGATATTAGGATCTGATATCTAAAATTAGAGTCCCAATCCTATCATCACTGTAATAGTAATCTAAGTTTAGCATTCTCCATTATCTCCAACACAAAGAGCCATACCCATTGACATAAACCTCAAAGCTCAATATTCAGACCAACCAAGAGTACTTCTTGAAAGAGGGTAAGGACATTGTAGACTCCAAAACCCCAATGTACAAACAAGAACAAATGTAAAAATATTGAAAACTCGGGAAAATAAATATGCAAGTCATAGGTCAAAAATCTAAGACTCGCTCGGAAACACTTTCCAGGCTGCAATAACTGTAATTGTGGTAAGATTCGTTGACAAAGAAAAGTATTTATAGCCAAGATAGTATCGGATGAACTCTGAATCATGCCTGTCAGAATTAGATAGGGGCCACATCGCCTGAGAGGAGTAGTTACCCTCATAGCGCTCTCCCTCCAAATCAACATCCTAAAATTAACCCTAATCCATCACCTTCTGGATGAATGACACATCGAATCTCCAACCTTACCACTCATTTTTGCGTAGATTAATATGGCAGAGTTATGGAGGTTTCAAATGGTATGATCTAAGCATGGTCTTAACAAGTGATATGTTCTGCACCATAATAATCACACCACTTAACTTTGTATTAGCGCACATGTGCCTATCACTCAATATTGATTGATAAATAATGCATTAAAAGTAGACTGTGGTATATTTGTATGGTAATATGTAGAGTGATTGAACCACCAAAACTATAAAGTGGGAACCTTAAAGAGTAAAGATATAACCATAACATGGCCTAAAGAAGTTAAAAGCACATGGTATCATACACTAGCTCCAAAGCTAAATATTATTTCATTTTTAGGTGGGGTGATCTTGTAGTAAGGGGTTAATGTTATTAATTGATGTTAAAAAATCTATGTTCACTTTAAAAGAAGTTTGCATCTGAAAAAATTTGATATTTTTGGGCACTTGGTAGATCCGGAATTAAGATGGATCTAAGCTCGTTTAATTAATAATTATAATTATAATTATAGTTATTAATTTTTATGTTTTTATCTTATTATTTTTATTTTTATTTAATTTTGAAAGAGTCAAAATATTAAACATTACATCTCTACCATACTGGGATCAAATGTTTACATAAGAGTTAAGTTTACTTATGAGCTTCAACTATAAAGATTTTTTTTAATACCATCATATATCCATCTTAACCCTCCATCTATCAAGCCCCAAGGGGGATCAAATATCTCGAGGTGCAAACCTCATTTTTTATTGTAAAACTTGAGGAAATGTTTGCACCTTGAGATATTTTATACCCTTCATAACTTAATAGATATGGGTTTATGATGGACCTAGGTTGGTTAAATAATACTATATAATATCTATATTTTTATCTATCTATCTCTTTCTTATTCCCTCTCTCTATCTCAACCATCAAAAATATAAACTCTCTATCAATATCTATCTCTCTCTCTCTCCCTCCATCTTTCTCTCCCTCTCTCTCTGTCTCTTCTCTTTCTCTTTCTCTCTTCCCCTTCTCTCCTTCTCTCTCTCCTCTTCTCTCTCTTCCCTCCCGCTCCCCTCTCTCCCTAATTCTCTCCCCATCTCTCCCTTGTCACTTCCTCTTTCTCTCCACCTTTCTCTCTCAGTGTCTTCCTTCTTCCCTCTCTCTCTCCCACTCCAAATATCTCTCTCCAAATCTCACTCTCTCTCTCTCTAGTCCTCTCTCCCTTCCTTCCAATGTCTCCCTTTCTCTCCCACCTCCCTCTGTCTCCCCCCCCCCCCATTAATATCTCTCTCTCTCTTCCCTCCAACTTTGTCACTATCTCTCTCCCTCTCTCGTTCTCTCTCTCCCCTTCATCTTTGTGTCTCCCTCTTACTCCCTTTCCCTTCTCTCCCTATCTCTCTCCTCCCCTCTTATCTCTCTTCCATCATCTCTCTCTCCCTCATTCTCTCTCCATCTCTCCGTTGTCACTCCCTCTCCCTCTCCATCTCTATCTCTCTATGTCTTTCTTCTTCCTCCCTCTCTACCGACTCCATCTCTATCTCTCTTTCTCCCTCTGTCTTTCTCTCTCTCGCTTCCTCTCTCTTCATTTTTCTCTCTTCCCCATCACACACACACTCTCTCTCTCTCTACCCTCCTCAATCTCCCCCCTTCTCCCCTCTCTCCCTCTCATCTCTCTTAAATTAGATCCCATTGTATTGTGTTTAAGAAATTATCTAAATTAAAAAAACTCAATTGGTTCTAAAATATCAAACCTATATTTTCGATCAATAGTGTCAAAGAAAATACAATAACGAAAAACTTAAAGGAAACATGCATTATCTTTCCTCTATTATTGTTAGTTACTTTTCTACTTAAAATGGATCTATGTTGATTCTTAATAATATTATTTATATTATATAAATTTCACATATTTATATATAAAAGTATTCTCAATTTAATTTTATACAAACCTTGATTTAATTTCTACGGGAATATTTTTTAGTAGTCATGAGGATATAAGTTTTAGATATATTTCAAAATTAATTATAACATTTTACCTACCTCTTGTATTTAATTAAAAAACATTACAAAATAAAATTAAAATAAAATATTCATAACATATTTTGATTGTGAAAAACGTTATGGTTTTTGGGCATGTGGTATTGATAAGCCATGGTATTGGTCCATGGTATTATAATCAAGCCTATTTACAGTCAATAATGTGAATGATAAAGTGGTGGTGAATATCCATAGTTAATAATCTTGTCATATTGTTATAAATTATTTTGATTGTGAAATAAGTTGTGATTTTTGGGCATGTGGTATTGACAAGCCATGGTATTGGCCCATGGTATTGCAGCAAATTATATTCACAAGTTCATAGTATTAATGGCAAAGTGTTGGTGAATATCCAACATTAAGAATCTTGTCATATTGTTATAAAATATTTTATTTTTGAAATATGTTATGTTTTTCTAGCATGTGGTATTGGTAAACCATGGTATTGGCCCATGGTATTGTAACAAAGCACATTTACAAGTTAATAATATTCATGGTAAAATGGAGTTGAATATCCATGGTTAAGAATCTTATCATATTGTTATAAAATATTTTGATTGTATAACAAGTTATGCTTTTTTGGGTATGTGATATTGATAATCCATGGTATATGACCATGCTATTGTAACAAAGCCTCTTCACAAGTCAGTAACAAAATCAAAATATAAGAAATTTTTTTATTGTTACTTCAAATTTTTATTATGAGTTGAGCTAAGTTTTAAATGTTTACACTCATCCCCGATGTGTTTTTAAATTTTTATTATTTTTTTATTTCGCAACATTTATAATTGTTAACATATTTATTATAGTATTATTACTACTCCCACCCAGTAAAAAGTGGCTAGGAGTGGGGGAATTACTGATTAAAGTGTAATATTATTACAATTTAATCAAAATTTCCCTCACCACTACTAACTTTGTAGTTGAGTTTATTTACTTTTAAATTTCAAATATAAAAAAAAAATTACAATAAAAAGCGGGCCAATTGAGGGGAGATATTGGGTAAAATATAATATTATAGTATTATAATTTACCCAATATTTATAGCAAGCTAGTAAAGTGGATGAAGTTAGGCATACATATTCTAATATTTATCTTACCTCCACACATCGTACCATCTCACTTTCTTAGTTAAGCTTATTGATCTCTAAACTTACCATCCTAGATATAGCATAGCTCTATTTCCATAGCCCATTATTAAACATAAATTAAGATAATTATGCCGTAAGGCGCTTCCTTTAGAAATGAATTTCCCCAGCCACACCCGTGTCCTATTTTGCATCGTGGATTTGTGTGTTAGACGATTGAAAGAATTTTCATCATTGATCCACAACCGTGAATAACAGGAAAAAAAAACAGTTTAGAATGATCAATTATTCATCTCTGTCTAACGGTAAGACACTCGCATGGTCTCTTTCATTGTAATGATATAAGATCACTTGTTTGTATGGTAAATGATCACGCTCAAATTTAGCGTTGATAAATGGCTATGCATATCATGCATTGCTTATCAGTACGTATCCCAGAGCCAGGTAAAATGATGATATTATATGTTGATTTTTAGGTTTGTGACTATCATTTCTAAAATTTATTCATTGTTTTGTGTATTTTGCTTAGTGTTACAGTTCGGAAACCATCTCTTGCGAAGGCGGTACCAAACTCTGGGTATCAAGTAATTTCTTTTAGTCCACCTAAGGAATTCGTAAATGGAAGATAATGGTGCCTCCCCTGAAGAAGAAGATGTTAAATTTGACGTATGGTCATTCTTTTGTATTTTAAGCCATCCTTTACTTCTGTTTTCTTGAAGGTGGGGGTAGTGCTGAGCAACAAATTGTCCATTTATTCCACTGTCAAATACAATATTTTCTCCGAGGCTATAAAAAAGAAAAGTCAAGGTTTCAAAGCTATCAGAACAAGTAGGTAGTAATGCTAGTAGCTTGTAGTGAGAATTGGCACCTAAACAAAGACCATGTTTGACTTTGCACCAAATGTGTTATCAACATCAAAGAATACATATCCATATCAAATGGAGCATAATTCATTTTTCTTACCAACACAACTCGCATTTATTTGCTGAAAGGACAACCTATTATTTCATTTGTTGCAAAGAACTCGGCATAAGTGATTAAAATCATCAGCTCTAACGCATGACAAAGTGTATAGATTGTTGTAACACAGGCATAAATTTTGGGCAAGATTATATATCATCTAGCTTACAAAGGTTGAATATGATTATAGCCTTTTGGTTTTTCAAAACTGTTAACTTTGTTCCACTGTTGTTTTTACAATGAATACTGTAAACAATCCTAAGAATCAGTGCACCAAGCTCATCAAGAACTTTAAGTTGGCTGGATTTTCAACATATACCATAAAAACAATATTAAAATATTTACATTTACGGTTTGGGACAGGCAAGTACATCCGTGCTTCAATTCTCCCAGGTTGGTATTTCATCAGACCAGTTACCCTGTTTTTGAAATTAGACATAAGTTTTATCCTTGATGAAATTCACAATATATAGTTGTAAAGTATAAATTTTTTACTATTGCATGAGCAAAAAATTTCAAAGGCTATTTATGACAAGAAAAAAAATGAATAATGTACCAAGTTAAGTACATTTTTCAAATGAGAGAGTAGGGCACATTGATGCAGGAGCATCCTGCTCAGAAAAGCCATTGCATTTTAGTAAGCATAGGGTTGTAGGTTTTAACCCTGTACAAAAATTACCTGCATACAAATTCTTAAACAAAGAAAATAAACAATGCGAGAGCATAACCCATAAAACACATATGCACAGAGATTTTTCCTTGGATCCTAAAACCGGGACTACCAGTTTGATTTTTCATTATGTTCCTTTCAATGTTACAATACATATTTTTACATGCCGAAGCATCCAATACCATGGACCGAAAACTATCGCATCCAATACCATGGACCGAAAAACATCGCGTCCAAAAAACATGTGCGAAAATCATGCAAAAAACCATAGGTGGGTCCACCCAACCTAACATATGGTCCAAAACTAAAATTTTCCAGGGCGCTGCCCCGGACCCCATAAAGTGGGGTTACGGGTGCCCTTCAAACCCCCCTATTAACTACATGGAAAGAATATAACACAACCCAACAATCTCCCACTTGTTGTTTTCTTTCCACATGGGGCCACAGGAGAGATTAGTCATTTTTTCAGCCCTGAGATTCCCATTGCTTCTCTACACCAAGAGAACTTCTCAGAGCTCACAGATTTTGTCAATGCATCTGCAGTATTCTTCAAAGTGTCCACCTTTACTAGAAACACCTTTCTGTCTTCTATCATATCCCTCACAAAGTGATATTGAACATCAATGTGCTTTGTCTTTGAATGATAAGCAGGGTTCTTTGCCAAGAAAATTGCACTTTGGCTGTCACAGTCTATTCTTATAGTTCCCTGTACTAACCCCATACTTGAACACAATCTCTGCAACCAAACTGCTTCCTTGCTTGCATGAGTGGCTGCCATGTATTCTGCCTCTGTAGTTGATAGTGCCACTACAGATTGTTTCTTACTCATCCAACTGACTGCACCTCCAAATAGGTTAAACACATACCCACTTGTAGATCTTCTCTGATCCAGATCTCCAGCCCAGTCTGCATCAACAAAGCCATGAATATCCAACACTCTGTCCAATCCTGGTCTTCCTTGGTAGCACAAACCATAATCACTAGTGCCACGCAAATACCTGAAAACCCGCTTCACTGCTGTCCAGTGCTCCTTCCAAGGTTTTGACATAAACCTGCTCAATACTCCCACTGCATGTGCAATGTCTGGTCTAGTACAGACCATTGCATGCATCAGGCTACCCACTGCACTTGCATATGGAACATGAGACATGTCCTCTTCCTCTTCTTGTCTTGGGACACTGTTCATCAGATAATCTCACACCTACAGGAATAGGAACCTTCACTGGTTTACTATCCTGCATATTAAACCTCTGCAGTATTGTCTCGACATACTTCCTCTGGTTTAACCAGAGCTTCCTCTTTGACCGATCTCTTTTAATTTCCATGCCCAAAATATAGTTTGCAGCACCAAGATCTTTCATGTTGAATTTGGAGGACAATTGGGTCTTCAAATCCTGGATAATTTCTTTGTCATTTCCAACCAGCAACATATCATCCACATACAAGACCAGATAAATAACACGGTCACCAATTAATTTAAAGTACACACAATGATCTGCTTTGCTTCTGGTGAATCCAAGTCCTCGTATAAATATATCAAATTTCTGATACCACATCCTTGGTGACTGTTTTAACCCATACAGAGACTTCTTTAACTTGCATACCAGTTCTTTCTTACCCTTCACCGCAAAGCCTTCAGGTTGCTTCATGTAGATTTCCTCTTCCAAATCCCCGTGAAGAAATGTTGTCTTCACATCCATTTGTTCTACCTCAAAATCAAAAGTAGTAGCAACAGATAAAAGTAATCTAATAGAAGTTACCTTGGCAACAGGAGAAAAAATATCACCAAAATCAATTCCCGGCACCTGGGAATAACCTTTTGCTACTAGCCGAGCTTTGTATTTCTCCACCTTTCCTTCTGCATTTGTCTTCTTCTTGAACACCCATTTGCTGCCAATGGGTTTCCTTCCAGCCGGCAACTCCACCAAATCCCAAGCCTAATTTTTGTGCAAAGATGCCATTTCATCGACCATGGCCTCTTTCCAGAGTTTTCCATCCTCTGAATCCACTGCTTCCTTCACAGTTCTGGTATCATCATCAGTAACAGACAAAGTAAAATTTGAACTGAAAGCAGATGGACTATACCTTTCTGGCTACCTTCTTTCTCGAACTGATCTTCTCACAGCCGGAGTTTGTGGCTCTTCATCTTCTGATTCCTCCTCTGCTGCAGAGTCTGATTCTTCCTCCTTTGGCTCAAACTCTATCTTCTCAGATTCCTTTGGTTGGACTTCATGTTGAATAACATCTTTTACCTCTCTGAACAACACATCTCGGTTGTACACAACCTTCCGTGTGACTGGGTTCCAAAGCTTATAACCCTTTAAACCATCCTTATACCCAATAAATATGCACTTTTCAGATTTACTATCCAACTTGGTTCGTTTCTCCTTTGGAGCATGTACATATGCATCACATCCAAATACCCTTAGATGTGAAAGAGAGGGTTTCTTACCAGTCCATACTTCTTATGGAGTCTTATCCTCCAACGCTGATGAAGGTGATCTGTTGATCAGGTAACATGTAGTATCCACTGCCTCTGCCCATAATTCCTGTCCTAACCCGGCACCACTAAGCATGCTTCTTGCCCTTTCCATCAATGTCTTGTTCATTCTTTCTGCGACTCCATTTTGCTGAGGTGTATATGGAGTAGTCTTCTGCCGTGCTATATCACACTTCTTACAAAATTCTTCAAATTCCTTGCTGCAAAATTCTCCACCATTATCTTTCCTCAGCACCTTTATCTTCTTCTTTGTCTAATTTTCCACCGGAGCCTTAAATTCTTTAAACCTGTCAAAGACTTCAGATTTCTTCTTAAGGAAATATATCCATGTATTCCTTGAGAAGTCATCTATGAATAATACATAGTACACAGACTTACCCAGTGATGGAACCTTCACAGGTCCAAACACATCACTGTGCACAAGCTCTAATATCTCTTTCGTCCTCTTACCACCAGAGGGGAAACTCACCCGATTCTGCTTCCCATACACACAATTTTCACAGAAATCAAAATCCAGAGAGCTATCATTCATACCTTCTACCATACCTTTACCATGAAGTATTCGAAGGCCCTTCTCTCCAATATGTCCAAGCCTTTGATGCCACAACATGGTCTTCTCTCCAGAGACGACTAGATTTTCTACTCCATTTTCAGGAACCATAGAACTATTGCACCCATCAACAACAGTGCTACCTTGTAGCTTGTACAGAGTTCCAATCCTAACTCCCCGCATCAATATCAGTGTTCCTCGAACCATCTTTCAGGTATCTTTCTCGAACACCGTCTTTACACCTGCATCATCCAACTTGCTTACAGAAATCATATTTCTGGCCAATGCAGAAATATGTAGAACACCCGGAAGTGTTCTAACCCTTCCACCTTGCAACTTCAACTTTAATTTTCCCCGACCAATGATTCTAGCCTTCCTATCATCTCCTAAGAAGACATCACCACCATCGTATTTCTCATACTCGCAGAACCACTCTCTATGGGGAGTGAAGTGAAAGGATGCACCTGAGTCAGTCAACCACGCCTCATGATCTACATGTGTACTTGAAGAAGCCAAGTACACATCCCCACCTTCATCTGAGGTGGTTTTCGCCTTTGTAGAAGGAGCATCATCATATCCCTTTCCTTTATCAGGAGCTTTAGATTTACAATCCCTTCTGAAGTGCCCTTCCTTTCCGCATTTCTAGCACACCACCTTTGTAGGTTTTCCTGGAGATTTAGATCTCCCTCTAGATTTAGATCTCCCACTCGATGACTTATTTTTGTTTCTGTTCTGGGACTGTCCTCGTACAGACAAGGCATCACCATTCTGGTTGTCCATATTTTTTCGTCTCATCTCCTCCGTCAGCAAGGTTGAGACTATTTCATCAAACTGCAAAGCAGTTGCATTGCTACCTACTACAATAACCAGACTATCCCACGAATCTGGTAGAGAACACAACAGACTGATGCACTTATCTTCGTCTGAAATTTTAATATCAATAGATAATAACTGACTTACCACAGTATTAAACGCATTCAGATGCTCTATCACTGAGTCTCCATCTTTCATCCTCAGGTTATACAGCTTTTTCCGCAGGAACAATTTATTCACTAGAGACTTAGATTGGTACAAAGTCCCTAACTTGACCCACAAAGCCTTTGCCGTAGCTTCCCCTGATACATTCAGCGATACTGAATCTGAGACACACAATCGTATTGTGCTCTTTGCCTTCCGATCCAACTTCTTCCATTCTTCATCGGTCACTCCTGATGGTTTAGTACTCGGATCTACCGCGATCCACTGATCTTTATCCACCAACAGATCCTCCATCTTGAGTTTCCACAACTCAAAATTCTGACCATTGAACTTCTCAATCTCTATCATTCCACTGCTCTCCATCTTCTTTCACCACCAGAATCGATCTCGCAGATCTCCCACTGAACAGGGTCTACCACAGGCCCGAGCGAAACCCCTCAGCAACAAAGGCATCCCCTTGAAGCCAAAACAACTCTGATACCAAATGTAGGTTTTAACCCTGTACAGAAATTACCCGCATACAAATTCTTAAACAAAGAAAATAAACAATGCGAGAGCATAACCCATAAAACACATATGCACAAAGATTTTTCCCTGGATCCCAAAACCGGGACTACGAGCTTGATTTTTCATTAGGTTCCTTTCAATGTTACAATACATATTTATACATGCCGAAGCATCCAATACCATGGACCGAAAACCATCGCGTCCAATACCATGGACCGAAAAACATCGTGTCCAAAAAACATGTGCGAAAATCATGCACAAAACCATAGGTGGGTCCGCCCAACCTAACATATGGTCCAAAACCAAAATTTTCCGGGGCGCTGCCCCGGACCCCATAAAGTGGGGTTACGGGTGCCCTTCAAACCCCCCTATTAACTACGTCGAAAGAATATAACACAACCCAACAAGGGTCTTGTGTTTCAAGGGACCGAATTCCCTAAAGAGTGATTAATTATTTATTTTCCTATGTTTTTATGAGGGTTGTATAATAGTGAGGATATTGTAATGAAATCTTCTCGTTAAGAGAGATTTCAAGAATAGCATGTGAGTTAGAGGAAGTAGGAGTTAGTTTCACAATTTTAGGGATTAGATTAAGATATTTATGATTCAAGTGAAACTACTAAGGATATGAACGAAAATTAGTTAACGTAATCCTTTTGTGTATATTTTGTAACCGTTTAAGGCTTAAAAAAATAGGGAGTTAGTGAGAGACTTAGTGGACAGGAGGGTTGGATTGTGAGCCTACGGGCGTTGAAACAAGAAAGGCCAACTGAATGTAAATCAGGCCATTGAGTTTATGTATATACATATTTTAATTAGCAAATAAAAGTTTCATATCTTCTCAGTCAATATTGGTTGAGGGTCTTTATATGATCTGTTTATATGTATGTATGGTTATCTGAAGGATTTGTCATTTTATTTGTGAATAAGGAGGAAATCCCATAATGATTGTGTGTATATATCACAACACTTGTGACTATGCTTGAACATGGTGTTGTAACAATGGATGTGAGAGTTTCAATATATAAACGAATGTGTATGAAACATTGATAATGGTGGAGAATCGATTGAGAGTATATTGGGCTTGGTTTAGGAATTAATGTGAACTTGATTCTGTAGGAAGGGGTATTCGAGATAGGTGTGAGCCTGTTGGAAGGAGTTCGAAAACTAAAAGCGGAGTGGATTCAAAGATTCGTATGCACTGTCAAATGTCGAATAATCAGGTATAGTTGCAAGGCAGAGTAAAGAAATCAAAGAAGTCTCGGCAAAATGTTTCTAAGCGGAGAAAGGAGTTGGCAGAGTTGAACTTGGTAATAAGTCGATATGGAGGTGAGAAGGAAATTTGGTGGAAGTGCCAAGTTTGGTGGAAGAGAGGAACCACGACGAAGTGAAATTATGATTAAGTGGATTTCAGAGTGAGCGGAATCTTGAGTAGAGGAATAGATCTGGATCGTCAGATTGACGGGTCTATTAGATTGACAGTGATCAACAACTGCAGCGTAGGAGAGTACGAAATTTCTTTATCGTGGCTGAAGTCTCACACTCACTCCTAGCCGTCGATCTCATATTCAACTTCTTAGAACATAGTCAACTGCAGGAGTTAAGGCCGTTTTAATTTGTGTACTAATTGAAGTGCCGCAAACCGTCGATTTGATAACCTCTTATATCCAACGAATATCAGGTGATAAAGTGATTGAACTTTAATTTCGAAATCAAACCTGAACATTTACAGATGAAGGATTTATAATCCTTATCGACTTCGTAAGGGCGGTTAAACATCATGCAAGATCCATGTTCGATATCCCTGCTGACCATCGGATCAAGAGTGCCTTGATAAAATGGTGGAGGATCACTGAGAAGTTCTGTTGATCAGGGCAACCAACAACCGTCTGATTGGAAAGTGAGATCAACGGCGGAGATTTAAGCCGATAAGGCTTGGGCTTGAGCAAACCTGAGAATTTTATCAATGTGTGTTGAGTGATTTGAGCTATGGTGGATGAATGGGTTAAGTTGTGATACGACACGACAACCATTGATCTGGTGGAGTGAAATCAATGGAGGAGGTTGAACGTGATGAGAGAGAATCGATAAATGTGCCAAGGTCGTGGATTGGTGGAAAGGTAAGGTTTACGTGTGCTTTGTGGAGTATTTCTATTATATAAGAATTATAATAGAAATAAAGTGGATAAAGGTTTTATGCGTTAAGTTGAATATAACCAATGTTAAAGAGTGGGGTTTGGTTAGTATGCACGGGGTATAGAATTAACCAAAGTTTATGAGATTGAATAAGGTTCAACTCAAAGGTTAATTGAGGGTCAAACTATTGAATAGTCAATGAAACTTTTTCACATAAAACTAAATAAAGAAGCCTTAAACCTTGGGTTAAGAAGTTTTTCACCATGGATCAGGTGATTAAGGCCTGGGACCACTGACATGCAATTTTAATTGCATAATGTGGGTATTGTCATCTTAGGCTGGCATCACAGGTACAGTAGCATTTTTTCGGAATCGTTGCCATCATTTCCTCAAGGTAAATATCATAATAATCTTTCATGGTTGTCTCAATGTTCAGACTATCCCATACCTCTTAACAATCATAGAAGCACAAGATCAACTAAATCAATATATAACTCAAGAGGTCAATTACATTTTGAATATGAACATATTTTTCCATCGATTGCCTTAATTATCTTGACATCATAAATAGTTGACCATTAAAGGAAAATATTATTTGACACAATGTTCAAGAAACACGTTTTTCACTTATTATATTTTCCAATCACTAGAAGTGTTATTTGAGCATGATATTGATATTGTTTTAAACTATTCTGCGAATAGGCCAAATTAGCAGTCTGAACCATAAGTTTCCTGCTACGTGTATTTAAATGTTCAGAATTAGTAATGTTATTAGCAAAGGAAACCATTTTTTTAAGATACGTCAGAGGTTGAATTTTTTAGCTAGTAAGAGATTTTTTCTTGACTAGCAAAAATCGACACAACTTGCTTGTTATAAAGTAGATCTTGTCACGCATGAAATCTAATGGAGGTGAGGTAGAGAAAAAGGGAACATTGAATATGCAAACTAATGGATAAGCACAAGACTGGGGTTCCTTAATAAACATCTAAGTTCTCTTTCTCCTTGTGCATCTCAAGGCTTTAGGGATTTTGTAGAGTTGTATGCGACAGTGTTATCATTCTTATGCGACAAAACCTAACACTTTAGAAGTTGGAAATGGGAATACATAAAGAATACAAAATTCCAACTAGATTTGTATATGTTCCATTGACTTTTACTGGAAACTATTATGATAAAGTGTTCAAGGGAAACATATTACACATTTGCGAGGAGATCATAACCCTATAAAAACATGAATAGGGAGCCAACCCGAAATAAAATGAGCATGTCCTTAAAGAGTGACAACTCCTGTTTAGGTTATCTCTGTGGATTTTGGGAAGAGGAAAGTGGCCAAAGAAGCTACTTGCTATGAGGTTTTACATGACTCCTGAAATTCAGTGATGATATTCAATGATTCCATCAAGCACCCATTTTGACAACTACTAATTCTCTCACCATTATTCTTGTCGTCTTTTTTTTTAACTATATTCACTATTGAGAATATAACTACAATTACTAATTGAGGGTTTTTCTATTGCACTATATTAGAATCATTTTCAGTTAACTAGGAAGAGTAAGTCATAAAACTATGACCATATCTATGAGTATTAGTCTTAAATGACCAAATTTCTTATGATTTTGAATAGTCTAGATAGCACTCATTTGATGGTCATAGAGGTGAAGTGGAATTGATACTAGTAAAATAAACCACATAGCATCAATCATCACCTCCTAAACCTGCACTTGGTATTCTGGATTTTCAGCCGAGACTTGCACTTGGTATTCTAGATTTTCAGGTGTTGATTATAGTATGTAGGACCCCTATTGGCATCATTTTTCTCTTTGTCCCTGGGATTTCTTTCAAGCTCAGGCTCAATCTGGGTTGGGAGACTTGAATTCACTAGGGCATACTTTGGTAGAATTTTTTTTAGTTTTTTTGTGTGCTCAGTCTTACTTCAACTGCTCCTTTGTTTGTGTGCTCTTGTTGAGTATGTTATGGATCATCAAGAACTAATGAAAATTCTTCATGTGCATGAGCATTAATCCAGGATAACAGGGATGCCCTTGGGACAATTATAGTAAAAATTCATACTCATGATTACCAAATCACTTGACACAATAAATCTATTATGGGGATCCTATCCTATTTGAATCAGAAGGTTGCATAGTTTGAAGCTGAAAATGAATTTCTAAGAAACATGTAGCAAATTTAGAATGAAATTTAAAGTGCTTCTAACCACATGAATTCAGACTCAAAATATCATGGTTATCAGGGAAGAATATGTTATTCAACCACTCTTTAAAGCCATGAAAATAGGAGATTTGGAACTACGTTATGCACGTGGAATGATAGGTGGCCAATGTAACATCTTTTAGCATTTTTATGTATTTCAAGGTTTTATTAATACTAGGAAGTTCTTATAAAATGTTGGAAATATTTTTTTAGCCACCTTTTGGACAAAATATGGAACCGGATCTGCCATGAGAGATTTTGTTGCGCTTGCTCTTACATTTTCTACCAGTGATTCCAATGCCTTTGCCTTTTACTCCACTCTTAAGTTATTTTTCTCCTACTCCTGTATTTACTTATGTCTTTTGGCTCTCCATACCAATATTGAAAAAGACTAATTTCGGTTTATCTAATCGTATGGTAAATGATAACAGATTAATTATTTTCTTTAGAAATTTATTTTTATGTTCATAAATATTGGAGAAAAGTTTTTCTCAATTTTTGTACTTTTCACTCACGAGTGGCATCATTGTTTTTTGAAATGACTACCCCATTTATAATGACTACCTCATTTATATTTAGTGATCTTTTATATCTCATAATTAAATTTCTCTTTTATATCTCGGAATAAAATTTATGCCTTGCGACATTACCTTTGCAACATCTGGTGCAATTGCTAGTATATTAGATATTAGAATGAAGAAGCAACTATTGTTATGTACTTTGTGCAACCTGGATTAACCTCACCCTTATTAGAAACACTTCCTAAATCACCCAATAGCCTCCAGTGTAAAGCTTCTATGCATATATACACATTATGCATTCACCCATACAACAATAGAAACAAAACATACAAAAAGACATATGGCCACCAAATAGGCTACATAGATTCAACACCATCATTTTCTACACCTAATTATGTATCTAAACATAACATCAAACTAAGAGGGATATAGGTTAGTTTAAGTTCCCCTTATATTCCACATGAATACCATGGTTTCTTAATACCATAGGTCAATACCATGGGTGATTTTTTATTGTTTTTTATAGATTCTTTATATTTATTTTTCACCTAATTAAAATATTTACATTATATTACATTAAATTAAGTTACACATATTTACCATATTTTATTTTTGCCTAGTCAAAATGTTTACATTAACATTACAAATATTTAGCCTACTAGGTTGGAGAGCACCTCTAAGACCAATAAAAATTGAGTAATTTTATTAAAAAAATAAAATATTATATTTTAACATAAAATATTATATTCAAAAACTAGAGTCCACCAATGTTAAAATAACTATTTTAATTTTAATTATTTCACCCCGTCTCACAAATAAAGTTTCACTTCATTGACTTTCTCTAAAACCAATGTTGAATTTGTATTTTGTTTATACGTAATAGTTATATCAATTTTTAGTTAGGTCCGACATTGACATTAGATTAAATTTTTTAACTCTTAACTTTCTTAAATGTTAAGTGTTAAAAATTTATGCTTGACATCTACCCCATAATGGGTTGTAGAGTGAGGCACAAAATTATCTTATTAGCCAAATCTTATAAAGCCTCTTACCAATGGAGAAACTCCTCTTTCATGGTAACGTTGACCTCCCTCTCTCTAAGTTTGAGTGAACCCAACTATCACCATTTGTGACTAATGCGGTCACCATTTAATGCTTACTTGATGTGCTCCCCATTCAACATGTTAATGTCAATCCGCCTATTCCTCTTATGATTGATGTGTTCATTTCATAGTGTTCATTTTCTTGGATAGTTTTTCTAACAAAAATAAGAAATAGTTGTATTATAAATTGTTCTTGGGCACAAATTTATAATATAATTAAAAAAAAATTGATTTTGGCTACTTTTATCATCCTTATTTTGCTACATCAATTCAAAAAGGAATGATGTACAATTTACAATTTGTTGTACTAGAGGAATCAACAACTAGGTCAAGCTCATAGTCACATAACATAGGGTTGATTATGACTGCTACCACTATAACCCCTAGGTGTAACTTTCCCCACTCCCACAAATGAAAAACATGTAACCACATGGGATTGAACATGGGTCTTTCATCACTCACATAAATTTACATAACATGGGCTTACCAAGTGAGCTACCCTCACAGGGTTAATTTCTAGTTTACAATTATTCTAAAACATCTAGAGGTATATATCCTACAAAATGTATTACCTATCACTAATTTTTAGATGTACTAGCACCATGAAATTATTCATCTTCCTAAATACGAATAGTTTCATTTATTGCAGTAATTTCCAACACATTATCATTGATAGAGTTACTGGAAGAATTATATTCTTGCTAATTCTTACCCAGGCTAAGTTGAATACCCTCAAGTTGATCATGTAGGATGGAAATTTAATCATCTATACTCCTAAATTGAGCACTAAGTTCTACAAGAATTTCCATTCCATATGTCAAACTGGAGACCATCTAGTTATCTTACTTTTAGTTGGAGAATCTTATTATGTAGTTGATCGATCTCATCTTCTGAATCTCTCAGCACTACACCTCTCATAAATTTTGAATTCAACATCCATTATCTAATATTCCAGCGACTATTTCACATCACTCTAATCCCAAGACTCCCCCATTTTCTAACACATCCAACTATTCCTTTGTCCAACTATATCTCCTCCAAAGCCACACCAATTTCTTCCTCAGCTAAGTCTTCCACCCACCATGACAGAGTAATAGGAAATTGCGTCCATACCAAAGAAAAAGGTGGAAGTTTTACTGAATTACAATTGTCTACACTTGCTAAGACATATTATTTCAATGAAACCACCCTAGAGCCAACTAGTTTATCTAAATAATAAATGCTCACACATATTTACTGAGTGGTTACCATAAATATACACTTGGCATGTGCTTTCATAACATAACTCTAAATTATACATATGGTGTCAAAATCATAGCTAATAATTGCTAAGACCATCCTTCCTACAACTAAGACTAATTTCTCCCATGGTATTTAGATCTACCTCAGATTTCTATAGTAGACTATTTTACAACTTGTTCCATTGTTCTTACACCATTGAAGTGGGTGTGACATCTCACAGGAAGCATAATTGATTTACATCTAGAGTACGACAAAGAAAGGCACATTCTGACCCCAACTTGTCATCACCATAATTCATGCCCATGTCACATGTTGTATAAACATAACTAGTTGTACGTTCCCATAACTCCAAACCCAAGTATATTGATGATCCTCATATAGAATATATTGTGCAACCCTTAACACTTTTGGTTTCCAAGATTTTCCAAATATGATGATCACAATATAGAATATACCGTGCATCTCTTAACAATTTTTCTTGACATGATTTTCCAAACAAGATTTTTTTTTTTCCTTCACAACCTTAAGATTATCCCACTAGTCATAAGTATTATCATATTGGGAAATATAATACCTACTCATTAAGGAGCAAGGTTCCTTTCTCCTTCTTAGTTCCCAAATTTAAATTTGATCATCATATTCATTTTTATTCCTCAATACATGAAATACAAAGAATTCCATAGTTTGATGAAGAAGAAGCTTAATTAATTGGGTAATGGAGCTTAATTTTACATTTTTTGACTTGGTTTCCTTATGAAGATGGTCGATAATATTTTTAAAATCGTGCATAATAGTTAATTTCTAGAAATTAAGAGCCTTGGATTGAATTATACCTTGTAGGAGATAATGAATTTTAGCCATATTATTTGTGCCTATTCCCAAAATTCATGTAGAGGAGACTTGAACTTGTCCTCAAGCGCATGCAATCATCCCCCCTCCCCAAATTCCTGTCATCCTATGGTTATTTTTAGAAACTATGTAATAGTAAAGAATGTGATCAATATGTGAAGAAGCCCTTTGATTATATTATTCTAGGTTCAGTCTCAATTTATATCTATGTCTTTTAGGAACAATTGAGGGTGTTGAAGATTGAAGGTTAAGGCTTGACCACCAAATTTATTCCATCCTATCTAACTATTGTGAAACAAGAATAATTATTAATTTAAAATTCATATGTTCCGATAACAAGGTGTAAGCGTTGGTACCACCTAAAAATGAACATTTTCATTAAAAGAAATTTCAAACTAAAAGTGGCCTCCTAAGGAAAAATAATAAAATAATAATTGAAATAATAAAATAAGAGTTATGAATTTTGGAGGGAAATGAAGTAAAACAACCTTTTTATTATTGTATTTTTGGTTTATCTCCTTATAGTTTAATCAAGTTTCAAGTGTAGACACTCATTGGATGCAAAATTAAATTTCGCATCCAACAGGTTCCCGTCATGCATAATTTTGAGAAGACCCACATTGATAAAAATTGAAGATACATTAAAAAATTGTGTTGAGCACATTTTTTATCATTGTAGGTCTTCTTAAAAGTATGCATGATGGGTAATTGTTGGATGTCGAGTTTAACTTTGCATATGATGACTATCTACAATTGAAATTTGAGTAAACCTATAAAGAGGTAAGCCAAAAATACAATTAAAAAAATAGGTTTTCTTCTTTTCCCTCCAAATTATTTACATGTACCTATTTTTAAATTTAAAATATTTTGATTGATTTACATATTATGACATGGAAATTACGTGAAAATTTCATGAGCGCTTTTAGGCTAAAATTTCCTCTAATGCATTATGGAAAATGACCTCGTTATAGGCTAGCCAAATTTTCCAATACAAACATTTTGACAGAGCTAACAAAACTCTTTTTAAATTTATGTTTCCCATGAAACTTCCCAAATTATTTCACCCACACATCAGAAAATTTATATATTACTATGCCATTTCAATCTCAGGGCTATGCTTTATCACACAAATTTCCACTCTATTTTAGTAAACTTGTATTCAAGAAATAAATGACTAATAGATTCACTATTTTCATGGCATAGTAAAAAATGAGCAGGACCATGAATTCCTATTTTCTTTATATTCTCTATAATTAAAATTTTTGTACGAGAAAAGGTACCATATAAAAGATTCACCTTTGGCAGGACATATGAATACCATGTATTTTCTTGCATCCTTTTCTTATGAGTAGTTTCCATAGGGGAAGAGAAGCATGATATAGCCTTTTTTAACTAAGTACTCCAATAGACCCCAATCCCAAGAATCCACCTCTAATTGAGGTCATGACATGCACCATGTCGGTTACAATTCCAAATTATTTATTAGTTGTCTCAAGTTCTCAGGTGCCTCCCCAAAATATCAAATTTTCTAATGCTTTTCCATAGACCAAGAAGAGGTATTAGCTAAGGAAAAGTTTCCAAATCAATCTATCCATTCACAAGGTGGGAGGAAATAATGGTTCCCTGATCGATGAAATCCCATGATTTCACTTTCCCATAAATCAATGAGCTTCCCATTCCCAAGGATCTTGATGAGAAGCACCTTGATTAGAGGGACGGCTGAAATAAAAAACCTCCAAATTGGAGAAATTATCTCAAAGCTTGAAGGATGGTCTAACCATGACTTCCTTTCTTTTCTAAAGTATTTCTATAGGATTCCCTATTTCTACCACTCATCACGGTTTGACATTAACCTCCAAAGGAGCTTGGCTACCAAAGCCATAGTCATAAGGACTAAATCTATGATAACCAACCACTTTTGAGTTTTTTGAGTTTAAAACAAAATCCACCGAAGGACCAAAGCATGGAGTTAGGTTATACGTTTTGGAAAAATGAGGGAACATTTTGCTGAAAAATTGATGCTAGATTGGGAAATTTTAAGCACTTAATCAAGCAATTTTTAAGCACTCGATCAAGATATTGAGGTGCTTAAAAATATCTTGATCGAGCCTTTTTCTAACCCGAGTTGACTGCTTGATCAAGAGTTATGGATCATTCAAGGAATATCATTCCATCTAGCCATTGGATCGATTGAAAGATATATCTCGATTAAGCGTTATTTCTACTTCAAATATTGCAGCCGCGACTTCCACAAGTCATTTTGGTTGGACCACGAGAGGAAAAGGAATTTAGTAGAAGATTTCTAAGCTCGACTAAGATGGAGGAACTTAATCCAGCTACCGATTAATCCTATGTACAACCTAGAGGCTCCAGTCGAAGTATTTTTCTTGTCATTTTTTCTATTTTATTTAATTTTTTTTTGCAAAATAAAATAAATTATTTTGAAAAAAGTCCTAGCATACAAAAATTACAAAAAACAATCGTGAAACTCACCTTCAAAACGAGAAAAGCCCACCAAGAAAACGCTTGAAAACCACAAAAAATAACTTAAAAAACCACCAAGAAAACCCATGAGGACCAAAAAAAACTTAGAAAACCACCAACAAAACCCTTGAAAAGCACCAAAAAAAAACTATAATCTAGGTATTAATTATTTTTTAACAATTTCAATGTATATGTTATCTGCAACATTAACATGTTTGTTATAAATATTTTCTATGGTAAATTTTATATTTAATTATTTTACATTCTAATGTTTTTTTTTTTTTTTTTCAGGTTTTTAGTGAAATAAATTTTGAAAAAAGAAATATTTTATTATTATTAAAAATGCATTTCAAATTTTGAACAAGTTTGATGAAAAAAATATGCTAAAATTTTTCTGAAAACAGAAAATAATTAAATAATTGAACTCCATTAAATAAATAAATTATGAACTTTAAATTGACATAATGAATATGGTTTCTCATGTGAACCTCTATTAAATCAAATAATGAATATGGTTTCTCATGTGAACCTCTATTAAATCAAATAAGAATTTTTTTTCATTTTTTATTTTAAATTTAAATAAATTTATATTTAAATAAATAGTTTTTAATAAGAAATATAATAATTTCTTTTATAAAATTAATTTTACTTAAATAATGTATTTTACTAAATTAAAAATACAAAACAAATTTGCTTTATTTAAATAAATTTAATATATATATATATATATATATATATATATATATATATATAAAACATAACTAGCATATATAACTATAACATCTAACATGTGTACATATATATAATATAACTAAATATAACTATATAATTATAATATAAATATATAGAGCATTTAGTATAGAACACTTAACATAACTATTTATAACATCTCATTCCTATATATATATATATATATATATATATATAATTATTATATATATATATATAATTATTATATATATACAACATAACTATATCACTAGATGTTATAAAATAATTATAGTTATAACATTTCACACATATATTTAACATTTTACATGGTTTTATAATTATTTAATGTAATGTGCTCTTCATAATTTAACATACGAGGGGTGATGCTCAACAACTTTTTAAAGACAAGAGTTGATCTATAAAGTGTAATTTTACTTAAACTTTCCATTACTCATGTTTTTATAATCATTTAATATAATGATAAATGAAAACTACATATCTCTTAGTTCCCACCCTTATTAAATTTAATAGTTGAGTAATGATTTTGTAACTTACACTTCCTATATTTTTATTTAACTGTATAAGGCAACATAGCATAACTATATATCTATATATGTGTGTGTGTGTGTGTGTGTCTATATATATATATATATATAAGATTCAACAATGCATCATTGATAGATATATTAAATCTATGATTAAAAGTGCATTTAAAGTGAATATATAAGAATTTTGACTCTTTTCTAACTTGTATGATACGATTTCATTAGGTAGTGTGTTGAAGGAGAAACATTATATTCATGTTCTTGCACCTAGTACATGTAATTTGTCAAGATCAAACATTATAAGAACTTGTCGTAAGGAGTATTTGGTTGGCATGAAGTTTTATTAGTTTTGCAAATAGGTTTGTTTCAATTTTCTTACATATATTTACATATTTATTCCCTATGAATAAAATGCATTATCTATAATTAGGGAAAAGTGTAAGTTAGATTTTAAAGATCACATTTTTTTATTGTGTTCACACGGAACTCAATACTTTGGTTGATAATTTATGAAAATAGACGCTCTATTTAGTTTAGGATTTTAGCATAGTTTATTGTACTTGAGTTTATAAATCGTTTTCTTGTCAACATTCTTTCTATGTCAATATTTTTTCTTGGATTAGTTTAAATGTATTATATGTAATTTGCAGAGTCATCTCCTATACACCCCCAACCGCATCCCGTCAAAGTGTTGGAGGATCTGTTATGCATGGTTGGGCTAGATCACGTAGCCATACTAGAATGTCAGTTCCATTCATAGATCCTCACTCTCACACAATTCAGAGTGTTAGAGGCAGTCTTTTTGTCTCTGTTGATGATCTTGCTATAGATAGTAACTTCTTCACCTGTTGCAGGTATACATCTTGCATTTTGTATCCTCTTCAAACTTTATATGTTTGGGCATGGAAATTGTCTTTAATTTTTAAATCATCTTGATGTGTTTGAATTTAATATATATGTTATTATGTTTCTAGATATATATATATATATATATATATATATATATATCTTATTTATTTTGACACGCTCAATAGGGTGAAGGCGAGGATCAAAGTGCAGTGTTGATCCCTTCGTGGAACGAAATTATAGCTAGTATCGCAATTGAGGATGTTAGGGCCCAATAGACATGGAACACATGAGAATTGGATAAAATCTCTACTAGTTCACCTGCTAGGCATAATTTTCCTATGATGTTGGATAGCATCAATAAGTTGATCGAGACATAATAGAGGGACAAAGCCACCTCCTATATTCCATACATATGATTAGGAGGTTAGAGGTTAGAGGCCCACATAATTAGAAGGTAGTGAAATACGCCACCAAGAACATCGATATTCATGGGGAGTTGTTTGACATCCCTCCGAAATTCCATGCTAGACATGTTGGTCTAATTCTGCTAAAATATTTTAAGAATGTTGATCTAATTCTACTAAAATATTTTATGATCAATTCATTAGAGCTTGGGGCCAACTACCCCACCATGACCAAGTCCCCATTTACTATGCAAAGTGTATATATGCAAATTTTGTGCAACATATGAGGCCGGATTACATGAACACCAGATCTAAGTTTTATGGTCCTAGTTTGGACATAGTTATTAACATGTCGGGGTTTTAGGGATCCAACACATGTAGAACCACCTCCAAGATTGTTTCCACGACCATCTCAGAGCATTATTTTGCTGATAGAGCTAAAGAAGACATCACATATTCATGTTGAGACTAAGCATACCATTATAGATAGCATGTAGAGGAAATTTTCCATTGCACATGTCGCATTGCGTGGAGATATGAGTAGACCACCTTCGTTGCCTTGTGGCCCACTAGTTGCATTACATGACGATTCATATCTCGAGAGTTTAGGGAATGACCAAGTTTTGTCATATGCACGTACATGTCATGATATCATCCATGAAACTTGGAGGGTGCATGACCCACGTGACACAGACTGGTTACATATATATGAAACTTTTGACTCTTCTCATCAAATTTTACATTATTTATATTAATAAGTTTGTATCGGATTGGTATTATATTAATAATTTCATGATAACGTCCATGCACATCCCAACTACACATATGAGCTTCCGAGGCCATCTAAGGGACCAGTTGACCAGCTAGAGTAGCCTCCTCTAGTGCATGTTTCCATGGATTAGTATCCTCCACCTCCATCTCCACCTCATAGCAGTCATCGACTAACAATTGAGGTGAATTTTTTTATTCTTAATCTTTCAACATTTTCTTTTTTTAATTTACATGTATGCATGATAGTTAATTCGTAGACTAATTATAATTTGCCTTTGTCATTGTGTACACAGGCTGAAATGCAGATGGGTGTTGATGCTGCAGTTATGTGGACACATGAGTGGGACGCTGGGTATGGGGGCATTGAGCCACACACGGGGGAGAACCAAATCCATGTTGATCATACCCCCATCCCACTTGACTTCCATTTTCACTCGACTGAGTCACAGATAAGGACTATTTAAATGCAAAGTTCAAAATCATTTATTTCAAGATTGTTTATATTTTTACAAATAATGTTTTAATTAATTCAAATTTTGAATTTGTTATATTGTAGTACTATATTATGGACGCTTACTCTATGTAGAAAAAACACATAAGATTTCTAGAGTGGATCATAGATAGATTGTTTATTTTTAGGCCCATTTCATAGGGAATATTCACATGTGATGTACAAACATTGTATATTTTCATACATGGACAGTTTATGGATGCATGAACAATATTTCAGTTTATGGATGATTATTATATTCGTTGGTTGATGTTCATGTGTATAATTTAATTTGTGTATATTTTCATATGGATAGTTTATTATCATACATAGTGTTGACCACTATGTTTCAATGACCCATAATAATACACCCCCTTTCTTCGCAAAATGGATAACACTTGATCGATGTCTCCATGTCGTCCAACGATCATCCTCAACCTGACTTCCAAGATGTTATGTAAACCCATTTTGTATGTGGATAATGTAAATAATCTCAGCAGACCCGTGTCATGTATTTAGCAACCTCTGTAAACCTACATTTTGAGTCATGATCTCCATTCTAGGATATTTTTCATTTTAGCGATTCATTTTTGAATGATGGGTAGAGTTTTTCCCTCAACCATACCCCAAAGCTGGAATGGATTTTTTTGTTAGGATCTTAGGCAAGTCCTACTATTCTAGATGGAGGCTATGTAAAAGTGATTTGGGAATAATCCTAACTATTTGGTTAAATTATTTTATTACAAATCACTTGGTCTACTAAATTATACTTGTGTCACAACACTAGGTAGTTTATTAGGGTCTATTACAAACAGGTTTTCCCCCTTGCGATGTAAAAAATAGTTAAATCATGATGTAAAATGTCTATTGCATGGTCCCCCATAATTAGAAGACCATGGCTAAAAATTTGAGGGTTGGAAAAATAATTTATCCCCTCATAGGCTAATTAATTAAATTTTCTCGCCCCAAATTAATTAAAATCCTAAGCTAAAAATTTAATTAATTCTAAGTCCTAAGTAAATTTAAATTCTCCAAAGGCAAAATTGAGTGGTAATAAAAAAATAAATTTTAACAGGTCTCGAAACTAAGGTAAATTAATTATTTTGATAAATTGTAAATATCTGATCCCTTTGGGTTAAGTCAAAGTCAAATTTATGCGGAAATGAACTCAAAATTTTTATTTTTTAGTTAATTAAAATGCATTTAAATGAAAAATTCAAATTTCCTCAAAAATAAAATATTTCGACAAATGAGATTAAAAGATATTTTGATCTTTCTCAACGGTCAAGATTGCTTTGACGAGGATCAGTCAAACTGGTCTTTGAAGGATTTATCTTTAAATAGGAGGTCATTTGTTAGTCGATCTATCTGATCTCTGAGTCGTGTGCTTAGCAAGAAGCTCTATTGTAATTTTTTTCTGCATGATAAAGAAAGACTTTGGGGTTAACTTTTGTTGGTGTCACTCTTCATGGGAATGTTTTAAGATGTTATATTTCATGCCTAATTTTTTCTAAAGTCATTGATGTAGCTTCTAAAAAGTGATCCTAGCATAGGTATCTTGTTCAATTTGTTGTGGTTTGAATAATAGTTTTAATTTTCTCGCTCTATTTTTAATGGTTGGATCAAGTTTTGCAGAGAATTATTGAGATAGATTATCGGGTATTAGGGGATAGTCTTGAGTTGGACCAACCAACTCTAGATCTGTGTTTCCTGAAGAGTTGAGCCAAATAAGATATGGGCTTATCATAAAATTTTTGTTTTACGATGCATGAGGGTTTTGAGCTAGCACCTCCTTTTAAAATTTAAAATTTTTTAGTTTTTTTGCAACATGATGATAGATCTAGCTAATTAGAGCCTGCAATTTATAATTATTGTAATTATTTAACTAAGTTTATGGGGTTTTTTCATATTTATCATTATATATATCATCTAGGTGTTTTGTTTTTGTCATTGCAAGTGCAGATGTGAGAAATAAGCTTAATTTGAAGCCAGATCTAGGCCCTCGAGGGTAAGATCTGGTCTCAAAATCATTCAGAAGACACATTATTTATAATTACTTTCAGTATAAGAGTTTTAAATTCAGATCCCGGGTATTTTTGGAAGAAAAATTTAAAGAAGAGATATATTGGTGTGAAATTTAATTTTTCTAGGTTTGATCTGGGGTTTTCGGGGCTACCATTTGCTGCTTGGAAGCTTCTCTTTACTTTGCTACCTTGGGTTTTCTTTTTTCTCGTAATTTTCCTTCTCAAAATTTGATCTCTATCTGTTTCAATTCTCGTTGCCTCATCCCTTCTCCATTGCAGGTCCTCTCTACTGTGTTTTTCCCATTTTTTGTCGCTCCCTAAACCCTCTTGTCACTATAAATCCCTCATCCCATTTTTTGTATTACTAATTAAAAAAAATCAAGAATACAATGCTTACACAATTTATATATAGACATATTTTGAAATTTAAATCAAAGTTATTTGATGTCATGCTAGTGATTTTTTTGTATAAATGAATTTTGTATAAATTTATTTTATTACTTGATTTGATATGGGTGAAATGTTGTAACAAATTTATCATTTTTTTTAATAAATTTCCTTAAAATTTTATTAACCATAAATCTTCAAACATGTAAAAACAATTTTTTTGATTTTATTTACTATCAAATAACGAGAAACAGAATAACATTGTGATAAGAAGGTTAGGATTTGGAAATACATTCTACAGTGAAATGTGATATAATATTGACTACTACACTGCTATAAAGTAAATCACATAGTCTCAATTTTTAAGATTTTGTTCAGTATGATAACGGAGAAATTATGCAATCGAAGGAAATTCCTTGTGAATATATATAAATCAAATACATTTTAATATAATATCAAAAATTAATATAAAAGTAATATTAGAAGGTTATTTTTATAAAAATGTTTTAAAATAAAATAAAAATAAAATACTTGTAGAATATTGTATTTTGATTTTGAATTAAATTATAGTTTTTGAACCAGTGGTAATTGTAAGTCATGATCTCGACTAGGCTATTCTAACTAAGTTTATTATTTCAACCAAATCTATTTACAAGTTAATAATATCTATCATAAACTAAGAATAAATCTCTTTTTTTAAGCCTCTTGTTATAATAAAAATATTAATTTAAATATTTATAAAATATTTTGATTTTGAAATGACTTATGGTTTTTAGGCATATGATATTGACACATAATATTAAAACAAAATTTAAATTATTATAAATTAATTAATTATTATTATCAATTATTATTATCATGAATTGAATTTGAATCTGTGGAAGCACGTGGCAATCCTCTATGAAACAAGCTGGTTGGCTGCAGTGAGGTTACTCTACAACGTTTCCGGGACAGCAGTAGTACCGCTAGATATGATAGACATCACAAAATTCAAATGATGAATAGTTCGAAAACACTGTGGAATGTCGCTTTGCGAAGAGACGAGACAATTGCAAACTAGTAAAGTCAAAACCATATTCCATCACTTCATTGAGCCACTAAGTCAGTGGGAGGTCTATGGCACATAGACAACACCGTCTCTTTGTGGAATAGCGTGTCAGTAAAATCACATTAAATAGTGTGCATGAATGCGGGACCTCCTTTATAGAACAAAAAGGTGACGTTCGCATCGTTGCGGGTCAATCAACCTATGAAATAATAAACGATTATCATAATTATTAAATTTGTCCTTTTTTTTTTAAATCTGTTAATAAAAATTTATTTAATAAAAATTTATCTTAAAATTGAATTTAAGCTCAAAAATAACAAAGTTAATTTTTAATTGATGATGATGATGATGGTAGTTAACGTCCATTGAGACCAAACTTTGGTCTATCGGACCTAGAGAAACAAATTTTTTAGTTTGATTTAAGGTTTTATTTCTATGTTCAAAAAGCTTGGAGAGAAGCCTCCCAAGCTCACTGTAATTTTGGCATTGTAAAAGGCTAGGAAGGTCAGTATTGCGACAAAGATTATGAAACTAAGATCTAATGTGGTTGTACGCGGGGCACTCTAAGAGGAAGTGGTTTTCATCCTCAATGTTCCCATTATCACAGAGATGGCAGATTCTTTATGTCCATGGTGTTTTAGGAACTGTCCAATGACCTGTTTCACTATGGAGCTCATGAGAGTTCGTTCTAAACTTTGCTAAATTAATTTTCTTCTTTGAGCTAGCTAAAATAGAGAGATACTTTTGATCTTCTAGTGTGGGGTTGATGACCTTCTTATAATAACTCAATTTTCTTTTAGCCGCTAAATCTTTCTCACACCACATTTTTTCTTTGAACTTAGAAATAAAAATATATTTAATGTTATTAATGTTTTTCAATGCATCGTTCTTGTTGATCTCCCAATGGTTCATCTAGGCCCTCGTGTCTTTATACCACCCCCGTTTGTGCCTTAGATCGTTTTGGCTAGAATTTAAAGCTAGCTTGGCAAGTTTATGATCTCCTATGTTATTGAGCTTGTGCTTGTACAACAGAAGCCTAGTCATAGCTAGGCTTTCGATAGGGGAAAGACCTACTTCTATAAGGAGAATATGGTAGGGTGTATTGCTTTTAATTTTCAGGTTATATGTTATAAAGCGCTTCTGGATTTGCTCAATCTTTCTCCACGATTCTCTAGAGATGCTGCAACCCCAAACCTCACATCCATATATGATAATAGAAGTGACTAAAGTTTCAAATAGGAACTTCTTTTTATCCCACATTACGAGATTTGCCGTTTTACAATTATTTTCAAGACCAAAGTAAGCTTTCCACCCGCCATTAATCCTTTTTTCAATGCTATAGTTCCAGTTGAGCTTGTGATGAATATCAATTCCAAGGTACTTGTAAGAATATACTTCCTCCAAGTTATTATTGTCATAAATAAAATTAGCGTTGGTGTCCTTCTTGGATTTGATAATCATAACTTTTGTTTTGTGAGTGTTAATAGTCATACCCATAGTGGAGCAGAAATCCTTAAGAGTCTAAGCTGCTTATCACGATCAGATGGACAACTTGCGAGGAGAACAATATCATCAGCATAGAGAAGAAGGATGATGACTAGCCCAGCTAAGGGCGTGCCAACACATCCTGCTTCCCCTAAATAACCTTCGAGCTTGTCAATGTAAATGCCATATATAAATTAATTATTTAAAAAAGATGTGAATGATATATATATATATATATATATATATATATATATATATATATATATAATTTTAAATAAAACTTATATCTTTTTATTATATATATATGTATATATATATAGATATATTAATATATTATTTTAAATAAAAATTACACTTTTCTTTCTAATATATGAGTATGAATTTATTTTAATCATATATATTTTGAAAAATAAAATAGATTTATATTTATTTTATAGGAAATTGTAGTTTTTATTTAAAATAGAAATAGAAATAGAAATATATATATATATATATATATATATATATATATATATATATATATATATATATATATATATATATATCGGTTAATAATAGTAATAATTTTATCTTAAAGTTATTTCAATTGAGATATCAAATTGGTGTACGAGACTTTATTGTTTGTGAGACAAGGGACCCACTTCTATGATTTGACTATGAAAATTTAGTGAGGTGTACATACTTTACCTGTTTTTGGATTTGAACTTGTGACCTTTTTCGAAGAAGCACACATGTTCTTATCTATTAAGAAATCTAAAATTGATTCCTTTAAGATGAACCTATAAGTTTGGTGGAGTAGACCTTGTTGACTAACTTAACACCCTCAAAATAATGTCTTTAAGTTGCAATTTGATCTCATATAATTATAGTAATATTTCCTCCTTGGCATCATTGTGATACATAAGCAGTGTCATGAGAACCATTTTTAGATGCCAATAAAAATCAACAATCTTCCAATATTTCATGCCTTGGGATTTTAAACTCCATTTCTTTGAAATTTAGTTTCCTAACGCTGCATCAATATCTGAGTTTGGTATGATACCTTAATCCTACCTAATTTTATTCTTCACACTTTCAATTTCCTTAGCAATATGTGGAGGAGCATGCACTCCAATGAAATTTCCCACCTAGCAAGCCTAGAGTTGAACTCCAAAGATGAAGAGCTCTTATGAGCTCGACAAGAGCTGAGAGAGCTTGGCCTTCCCTAATGATCAAGATGCAAATCTTTACCTTGAGGAATGGAACCAAAAGTAGTGATAGACCATTTTACACCATAGTAGATACACCACAATTAGAGGATAGAAAAAGAGCAGAAACTATTAGAGTAAGAAGGAATTCATGATATTGTGTGTAGCCAAATCCTCAAAGGTATTACACCCTCATCCTCATTAAGAACACACGCTCTAAAATAAATCATTTCAAACATTCCTTCCTAGCATTCTTAGGATGTCAAAACCAAAAGGAGCACTAAGTCATCCATTTTAAACCATAGTAGACACACCACAGTTAGAGGATAGAAACGAACGCACACTATTAGAGTATAAGTGATTCATGATATTGTGCGTAGCCAACTCCTCCAAGATATTACATCCTCATCCTCATTGAGGACACACCCACTAAAAAAAATCATTTCAAACATTCCTTCCTAGATTTCTTAGGAAGTTAAAACCTACACTAAGCACCCACTCATCCATTTTAAACCATAGTAGATACAACACAATTAGAGGATAGAAAAGAGAGCACACTATTATAGTAGAAGGGTTCACGATATTCATTGTAGCCAACGCCTCCAAGATATTACACCCTCATCCTCATTGAGAACACATGCGCTAAAATAAATCATTTGAAACATTCCTCCCTAGCTTTCTTAGGAAGTCAAAACCTACACTCAGCACCCACTCATCCATTTCATGCGAACTAATGTTAGTGGGAACTAATACAAAAAAATGTAGAAATGGATATGGTAGGTTATTATTTCCATGAATCTAATTAAAATGATTTTCCCTTGATTAGAAATCATGAGTTCAACAAATGCATGGAAGAAATGATTATTTGCAGTCATGATTGTAAATATATTTTTGATAATTTCTTTTACAATATAGTTCGTAAAGTGAAAATTTATATTTAACTAACTACTTATTAAAGTACTTAAATAGTGAATTAAATATGCTATTGTATAAAAGAAATATTAAAAAACTTTATTATATTTGTATAACAATCCTTTGTACTTCCATTAACTGATTCACAATATTAAATACTTATATTATAAGTTTAGGTGAACTCTCTCTAATTCCACAACCATTAACTTTCGTTTATGGAGGTTTTATGTAAAAGGAAGAATAGGATAGCCAAATCTTGTGTTACTTGTTTTTAATGAGCACTTAAAATCAACAAGATAAAAATATTCAAAGCCCTAATTAAAAAGAAAATATGACAATACATAAATAGAAAGCAAGAGAAACTTGTCTCTAATGAGTACTTAAACTCAATAATATAAAAATATCCAAACCCCTAATTAAAGAGAAAATGTGACAATACATAAATAGAAAGAAAGAGAAACTTTTGGGCAAGCTCCTAAGATATTATGGAGTTAAATATTTTACTTGTAAAACTAAAAAAATAGTATGATTTCACTAAAGATCTCGAAATAATATCTCCAAAATATTCATTAAACCCCTATTTTTGTGGACAACATTACAAACGTTTTTATACATGATGAAGTGTCTTCCATAGACTTGACATAAAGTTTAGGGTTAAACAACTAGAAAAAGGAAAAGCTTAGGATATCAAGTGATACCAATCTATGCTATAAAAAATTTAAGGACCTATCCTCATTCCTCATATATAGAAGCTCTTAAATCTACTAGTCAATAAATTCATCCCTAAATGAACCTCCGAGTAAAAGCCTTGTTTCTATTATCTTTAAAATTTGACATAACAATACTCCCTCTAATTATACGACCATTATGATTATTCTCGTCTTAGCCAAGTTATATGTAAGTATTTTGGAAAAAAATATTAACATATGGATCAAAAGCCATAGAAAAAGAGCTAAAAGCCAAGTTAGCTTTAGAATTTATCATTCAACTATGCACCAACTTGTTATGCTTAGAATCATTATAGAGGAGATTCAATAATAAAACAAATTTTCTTTAATTTTTTCATTGATTTTAGAAAATATTTTGACACTATGTCGAGAACTAATGTTTGGAATATATTAGAAGAACTAAAAATTCCTTTTGAGTTAAGAGATACTGCAATGAAGCTATGTGTGACTATTGACAACAAGTTTAGGTACACAAAAGGCTACCATAATGAAATCAATTGCAATTTAGGATTTATGTAATGTGGTCCTATATCCCCGACCCTATTTGACATATACATTGATAAGTTAGAATATTGGTTGGAAAATGCTAGTTGTATCGGAGTTTAAAATGCTAGTTGAATCAGCTAAACTCATTCTAGTGCAATCATGAAACTTCTTCTCTATCCTAATGACATCATTTTTATTAAAACGAATCCACATGACATTGTTAAGAATTTTATAATCCTCAAAGACTTATTTTATACTATGGATATGACTGTGAACGTTGATGAAATAAACATTATGATAATGAGGCTTAGAAAGATCACCTATGAGACTTTAATATATGACAATGATAGGTTAGAGGAAGTTCCTTCATAAAAATATCTTGGAATTGATATTCATCTCAAACTTATTTGGAACTATAGTTATTATAAAAGGATAAATGGAGGGTGGAAGGTTTATTATGAATTTAGAAAGACCTCTATATTACTTTACCTTTGGTTGTGCGATAAGAAAAACTCTTCTTTAATAGTCTTGTCACTCCTATTGTTTGATACATATGTGAAGCTTGGGGATGTAGTATATTTAAAAAAATATTGAAAAAAATATAGTATATCCAAAAGAATTTATAACTTACGATCTCAAAACTAAATGAAATACACCTTATCCTATACTCCTCATAAAAGCGAGCCTTGGCCCCATTGACTAAATATCTTTGATTAGTTATGTAATGTAAAAGAAGAAGATAAATACAATGACTAATAATAGACTACTGAAAATTGCTTCAAAATTCTAACCAAAACCACTAGTCGCTCAAGTGGGGATGACATCAAAATGCAAAGTATTATCTAAACAATTATGGAATATAGGAAGATGTCATTTTTCATGATTACACTTTTGTGTTTGCGTGTGAACTAGTAGATTTTATTAATTAACAAAAACCATTTATATGTATGTAACATTAGTACAAAAGCTATGAGCTATCTTAAGATGGGCCATACCTAGACAATATGATTTCAGATTCCATAGGTAACCTTTTTGGGAGTGATAGATTGTGAAATCAACAAAATGTCTAGTAGTATAGAGCCATAGATATAATGCTAACACATAAAAAAATAAAATTAGAATGTTTAATAAAAAATTGTGGAGGGAAGAAAGCCAATGAGTTGAAGGTGAGCATAGGAAGTTTTTAGAGTAGTTGTGTTCAGGTATGAGACGAAAATAATTTCTTCAATTGGAGAAATAGAGTCTAAATATATAAAATAGTGACATCCCATAAAGCCCTATTATTTTTGGATGTTAATATTCAAGAGCATATCGTATATTGAATCAATATCATCCTCGATTTTCTAAATAAAATCCCCAAGTATAAGAAAAATATGTATGGATTGAGAGGAGGAATGGATATATACAATTTCTTCATCCATGAGCAAGAGTAGAGTTGATTGCAAGGAGATTTCATAAATCCATCCAAATGCTACAAACTAGAAGGGGTTGATTCCAGTGAGAGGGGGAAAGACGAAATCCAAAGGACATAAGAAGATGGGAATGAAACGCTGGAAATCAAGGAGAATGTTAGTAATTATAAGACCCCAAGAAATATATCCCAGGTTGCATAAATTCATGTGCCACACTGAACAAGGACCATATGGGAGCATGATTAATTGGTGGGAAAACCATGTCCGTCACAATGTGCAAGATCCAAACCTAGTCCAAGGTGCAACGTGGGAGGATTTTATTACAATGAAACATGAGGTAATTATGGAATTAGGGTTGATGGAGGAGACATCATATGCATGGTTTTAATATGTTTCTTGAATGATACACATTTCATGAGATATTCAGGTGGATTAATTTAAATTCTTATCATGGGATTGGGATAAAGGATCATTATCCATCGATAATCAAGACCCCCATTTTTTGTAATAATGCATTATTTGTTTGAGGATCCACTACAGAGTTGTTTATCCTTGGAGTGTAGAAGAAATCTAATGTAGGGAAGAGTGGGAGGAAATATGGAATGTGAATGAAAATAGAAGTCAAAGCTAGCTCAGTGTAATTGGTATCTAGGCATTGGTGATAAATGGTGTTTTTTGAATCATCCATGATTTTTAAATTTTGCACACCATATCAGGAGGCTAGATCAATCCCCAAAATGAGGCATAGGCCTCAACTTGATTGTTGGAAACAATGCCAAAATTCCATGAATATGAAATTTTTATATTTCCTCTACACTTGTAGATGAGTATCCATATACCGATAATATCTTCTTTGTTTCTAAATTTGTGTGAGTCCCGCGATGACTTCACGCTTAAACTTTGGCTTAAGAAACCATGATCAAGGGGCATCGAAGCCATCAATATCACTAGCGATCATAGGTAGCCTGGGCCACAACAACCCTTAACATGAAAAGTTTCTTCCCATACAGTTTTGAACTGGTTAAATTCACATCACAGACTGCCTTAATAGCACACCTTGTCATCGTTTATTCTACACCCTATGTGCTTGACAATATTAAAAATATTATTACAACAAAATTTAAACAATAATATGATAAGGAATTAGAAGATAAAATTTAAGGTACTACAAGAATGTGATAAACCTTAATTTAGAAGACAAAAAGTGTCTCTAGCTTCACTTGCACGGAGAAAAAAATCAACAACATTGTTTAAATAAGAACAAACTCCCATGAGTTACATAGTGAATCTTCAGTTTCAACAATTTTAAAACACTCTAGAATTCAAGAATCTAACATCTTTAATAGCATTGAAAAGGTTGAAGATGAAAAACACTTCTCCAAAAGTGCCCTACATATACCCAAATTAGTTGTGGATCCCAAAACATTGCTAACTTCCTAAATCATCAAAATTGTGTTAATCATGAAACACATCATAATATCCCTTTTAATATAAAAATAAGATTTTCAAAAAAATTGTCAATTAATTTATCTTCCTTAAGTAACACGAATAATTATTACATAAAAAACATTTTTGTAACGGCTTACTTGGCAAAAAATCATATATTAGAATCATCCATCTAAAACACATTTTAAATAACAAAAACTTTTCAAATTCCAAAAATAAGTAAATGAATTACTAAAATTAATATCCCAGTCAAAGCCATTGAACGTGTAACTTTCTATATTAATGTTATCAAGTTTCATTGGTTGTCGCCATTTTTCCCGACCATGGATTGTATATCGACGCAACACATTTCAGCACCACTATAATCTAATTTAAACGTTATGAGTTTTTGTTATATTTTCTAATATTAATTTGATGAGTTTTATTTAAAATCTAATAAAAAATTATTGGAATGCCATTAATCAGCACACTATCTTCTGAGCTGCACTACCCAAGCCCTCTATTGCAAGATAAAATCCTCAAATTCCCACTACGAATCATTCCACCTGGAATTGCAGTTCTATCTCGTTATCGGTTGATGAAGATAAATACGCAGAATCAAATTAACCTGTTCCATTTTGTTTTATTTTCTACTTGCACCCCAAGTTACCGCAATACACAAACAAATTAGATTAAAATTGTTGATCTGTTTGGTTCTCCTTTATGCTTTGAGATGACTGTGATTCTACGTATATGCATTATGAATATACAACTTGAATCATTCTATGGAGGGATATGACGGGTATCTAGGTGAAAAGGTTGGTTGGCTATTTTCTTCGTCCTGCTGCATATAACTTTTGGTTCCTTTCTTTCATGTTGTCCTGTGGTGAAAAGAGCTTAGAAAGGAGGCGACAGTGGCAACGCTGACGCCAGGGTCCGATAGACTTTCGAAATTTTGAAAGAGAGCACCCTTGAAAAATATGTGAGTTGTATTAGGCAATCTGGGAGCCTAATAATCCCACTGCTTTATTATAATCCCAGTGCTTTATTCTAGATTGTTTCAGGTAATCGGGGAGCCTAATAAAGGAAAAAATACAATCCCAGTTCTTTATTATAGTAATAGTAATAAAATCGATAGGAGGTTTTTGTCAAACCTGTTTAACTTGGAAAATAATCAACTGAAAACATATTCTCCATGTTTAGTGAGAAAGGTTTATATTAAAAATTTAATCGAAAATTTTATTTAATTTATTAATTATATTTCAAAATCAAACCATATGTATATATAATACGCGTCGTTTTGTGCATGATGAATCCGTGTTTTTAACAAGTTCATATACGGAGCTCCTTGTTGTCTAGTTTAATTATTGGTGTTTGAAATGTATGAATTAGCACTCACATTTGAAAAAAAGTTACAAAGTAGTACTCTATATTATTTTAAATATAGTTAAATTAGAGTAGAAAACAATAAAGACATACAACTTTATATTAATAAAAATTACAATTAAAATAGCAAGATAATTCATAATTGTATTATCTCGAGCTACACAAAAATTAAACGAAAATATTATGATATTTGATAAATAAAATGAGAAGATATTAAATGAGTAATTGGCTTATTGCATAGTATTTAATATTTATCTTCATGCTAAATTATAATTTTATTTTTTAGAGATTGAATAGAAAAATATTTTATATTTTTAATATAAAATATATTAATTAATTTACCCTTTGACGAAAAAACAAACTAAAATACGTCAGGTTTACATTATAAAACACAAGTAATTTATTTATTTAAATATATTAATTTGACAAATATTTGAGATTTTAAATTATTAGACTATTGCACCACATCTGTACACATGGCAATGATATTTTGCTTAAACTTCTTGTGTACCATCAATGAAAACGAATTCTTGTCGGGTTCCAATAATGAATATAATATTACACTAAGACTTTATTTAATCCTATTCAACATAATAATATTTCTAAAATTTTTTCCACAATAATATAGAATTTGGACCTAGTGTTTAGAGGATTTGGAAAATGATTTCCCTAACTACACTGCCCAAATGTGTGTACTGTTATACACTAAAAAATTATATATATAAAATAATTATAAAAAAATACTTTAAAAAAAAACTACCAAATCAATCCTAAATTATACTTATTAATATGAATTTTAAATGAATAAAATCCTTAATATTAAATTATGATTAGTATTTATTTTTGACCATATAAATTCAGTTATATGTATTCAATTATATGTGATAAAGAGTTTACCAAATTCTATTATATTATAGGAATATGTATCATCCTTTTTCAAATTATATATTAAAAGCCTAATTTAAAAATATTATATCATTTTTATTAGACAACGCAATATATTTATAACAATTATACTTTATTTTTATTTCTAATAGTGGGAAAATCTATAATGGTTTGAAAATAAAAAAATATAGTTTATGATTTTGTGTATATTTGATTATAAAATAATAAACATATTTAAATTAAAAAAATAGTATTCATAAATGGTTTCGAATATACAGTTGATTAACAACATATTTAAATTAAAGAAATATTCATAAATGGTTTTCAATATACAGTTGATTAACAACATAAAAACAAAAAGAGAATCGGCCTGGAGTATGCCGTAAAACTGCTTCTGCTTGGCTAAGAGCTTGTCTTCCTCGGACGTAAGGAAACAGGTTAACGGCCCAAGACCCAGAGGCATCTGGCAGGAGTGAAAGCCTGCTCCCTTACGGACCACCAGCGGGTTATTACAGGTGGCGTGGTTTTCCTTGATAACAATGATGAGTCAAACCGACATTCGCGGATAGCAACCAGAGATGGATGTCCTCACTGTTGGTTTGACACCTGAGTTTGATAGGTTTTGCCACCTTCAGTAAAAAAAAAAACAAAAAGAGAAAGTTTCAAAACATAGTTACATTAATTTTCAACACATTGCGTTAAGTATACTCATCAAAACTGCAATGAAGTTTAACCTCGCTTCCTACTTGCTTGCAACAAAGTTTTTTATTTCAACAACAATATGCTTCATCTTTAAGATGCGAACCAAAAGTACGTGAAGTAATAAACAGTTTAGAAATTCAGTGGATGTCGTGACTAAGGTACTCGGCAGGGAAACATTTCTCTGAGCGTACAGATCATTATAAGTATGGTGGTTCAGGCACAATACTCGTCCACTGTCCACTAGTCCAACATGCTGGTAAAACAGTGATGCTTTTATCTGTCACATATCATGGACAATATATTTTCATAAATATTAAGACGGGTAGGTGTTTATTAAATGTTATGATATTTGGTAGTATTTTTGTTTTTTGTTTTTATTTTTTCATTTTTTTTTTCTCAAAAATTAATGTTAAATTCCTTAAAATTAGTCATTTTATGTAAATAAACCAAAATAAATAGAAATTTAAATATAAAAAATTTCAAAATTGATTTTTAACTTTCAAAAAATTTAATTTAATACTTTTTTTAATTTTAATAAATTTTATAGATTATTTAAAAAATTTAAGAGGTCAAAGTATGTTAACCATAAATTTATGACAATACAACCTGCCTTTAAGCAAACATAGACCTTTAAGCAAATAAAAAAATGATTCTCCTGGAAACTCACATCGAAATCTAAAATTAAATATAAATATACGAACTCACTCCAAACAATTTTTTTTAACTTAGAGAAAACACGCTAGTTAACAAGACACACATTTACTTAATTACTTAATTAAAGATATGCAAGGATATAGTTAACAAGACACACATTTACTTAATTACTTAATTAAAGATATGCAAGGATATGCATTTAGTTCACTGGAGATGTGCATTAAAATCAACTATTCTTTGCAAATTTCCCTTAATTAACATTTATGTAATCTCATGCCACCTGGATTATCTTCGGGCGTGAACGATTAACTTATTGTTGCTAATTGCTATAAAGGAATGCATTCCTAAGGTGTAGGGGTTCGTAAGTTAAAAGCATAAACCACACATTTAGTTAATCACAATATGCAATTTTACCTAATTACACATATGGATCACAATATACAAATTTACTTAATTACATATATGTAAGTATGTCCATTTAGTTCACTAAACATATGCACTAAGAAAAGACTCTATCAAACTGAACATAATGATAAATGTAAATGTTTTTATATTTTAAATTTAAAAATCCTCCGCGAAGAGTTAGAATAGCAGTTCTCACCCTTGGGAGGTACTGAATAAGTGACTATTAGAATCAGGATTTTGAGCATAAAGATTCCATTGACCTGTAAAAAGCGGTTCTAAACTTTCGGGATGTGAAATTATCTCATCACTCCCCTTATTTCAGGAATAGCGACATGAACTAAATGCCCAGTCCAAGCTAGAGAACTTACTCCGAAGAGTCCTCACAAATGATGATTGAGACGGGATACAAATGATGATTGAGACGGGATTCTGCATTTTTGAACCATGAAACACTTGGTCTCCATTTAGGTTGTAGATGTAACCTACCCACTACTAAAAAAGATGACAGAAAGAAATAACAAGAAAAGAGCTCCAGCATAAAGATTTTCATTAGTGCGTAAGCCAATTTTATACCACCACTGATAAACAGCGGAATAATCAATATTGACCGGACCGGGTAAATGTAAATGTTTTTATATCTTAAATTTAAAAATCTCTAAATTACCATACTGTATATTTGAAAATATATTTAATTATCTAAAAAAATTGAATTTAAGATAAATTATATTAAATATTTATTTATACAAATGTAAATAATAATTAATATAAATATTTTATTATTATGGATCAGATATTAAATTATATTTTCAATAATTATATTTTACATATAATAAAAGACCAACTTGTTGAAACTTCCAACCATTCTCAACACAAATCGTTGAAACATCCAACCATTTTCAATAATTATATTTTACATATAATAAAAGACCAACTTGTTGAAACTTCCAACCATTCTCAACACAAATCGTTGAAACATCCAACCATTCTTTAAGCGCATCTTTTTCTTTAAATACTTTTATCAATACTTTTACTTCAATTTTATTTTATCGCTGTGTTTCATGATATATAGCGAAAATATTACAAGTCTCCTTCGAACCTTTGAGGGTTCAAACGGGGATATTTTGCCAGTAACAAAGATTATTCTCAATTAAATTTCACACTGAAATTTAAAATATTACTAAACAAGAATCCTGCCCTGATGTAGGCGATACCCCTAAAGAGGTCTTAGTCTGGGTCTGGCTTCTCAATCTTCCGATCCATTGTTGGAGCTATCACACCTTGCAGAAGATTGGAAATGGCCTAAGCCGTTTCATTGACAAAGCAGATAACAAGGGCCAATATACCTGCGTAAGAATCTGTGTGGAAGTTGATCTGCAAGCTGGACTGCCCAAAGCAGTGAAACTTATAGTGAGAGAATGGCATCACTATCAAAAATTGGATTACGAACAATTGACTTTCAAATGCAGAACCTATCACGAACATGGACACTTCCAACGAAATTGCCCAAAAGCTCCAACTGGGGACAAAGTGGACGAAGAAGGATGGAAAGAGATAAAAAATGGTAAGGCAGTCCCAAAACCAACTAAGAAGAAAAATTCAGGGCCATTGGTGAAGCCCTGGCCTAAACCAAAAGCCAAAGAAGTTCTAAAAGAGGGTTCTTCCTCTGGGGTAAAGACAAATGCCATTGGAACCCAAGAGGAACCATAAGACTCGTCAAAGAAAGTAAAAGAAGCAGAGGCAAAGTCAACTCTTCCTCCATTAGAGGATGAACAAGGGGAAAAAGAAGAAAACGAGGAGCGCATCAGTCTGGGCTCCGATTCTGAGGTAGATTCAGAAGATGGAGTCTTAGATTCAGATAGCTCACAAGTCACTCTTATCAAGTCGGCCAGGGGTTGAAAGTCTAAGAAGAAACAGAGAGAGGAACAAACTTATCTGGATGTTCTCCAAGGCTCTCAAAAAAATCTCAAAGGAATGATGAATACCAGATCTAGGTGCAAGCATGGTCAGGCTCCAAAAGGAGCCACAACCTTCCAAGCTAGTAAATAATGAAATACGTCTCCTGGAATTGCAGAGGGTTAGGCAGTAGGTTGAAAGAAGAAGCTCTGAAAGACATTGTAAGGATGTACTCGCCTGAAATCCTTCTCATCCAGGAGAAAAAACTGGAGGACCTTCTACTCCTCCAAGCAAGCAAAGCATTCTGGCATAAAGGCCAAGGGAGAGCAGTCAACGCTAGAGGCGCCTCTGGAGGGATTGCCTCCTTTTGGGACAGCTCCAAATATGATCTGATTCACGAAGAATGTTGCCCCCATTAGCTACTCACTAAGCTCCTCCATAAAGAATTTGACCACCAAGTAAGTATGTTCAATCTTTATGCTCCGGTCTTACCATCTGAGAAAAAAAATTGTTGGGACTCACTCCAGTCCTATATTTTCTTGCACAACCCAGAAAATATTATTATTTCAGGTGATTTGAATGTTACGCTAGCTGCAGAATAGAAAAAGGGGGGCTCGCTAGTCAGGGACCCAGCTATAGAATGGGTTGAAGACCTCATTTTAGATTGGGAATTGGAGGATATCAAGCCCACATCTAGGAAATTCACCTGGTCAGACAAAAGGATAGGCCTCGGCCACATTGCTGCTCATCTGGATAGATTTCTAGTCCAATCCTCCTTCTTTACTTGTGGTCTAATGGCCACCTCTAAAATTCTTCCGAGCTACACCTCTGACCATAAACCCATTCTGCGTGAGCTCTCCTTGGATGGAAATCTTGGCCCCATTCCATTTAGATTCATCAAGAAGGATTCCAGGAGGTGGTCTCCGAGGCCTGGAACCAGCAAGTTCATGAAGGATCCCCTTTCTTTGTGTGGGAAGAAAAAATGAGGAGACTTAAAAGGGAGCTCAAGGAGTGGGCTAAAAGGTTGAGAATGCCTACCGCCAAAAGAAAGGGGATGGATGACAGTTTAGTAGGCCATCAATTAACAATGGAGAATTCTAATGTAACTCAAATCCTTCTTCAAAAATAAGTAGAGCTACAAAAATATCTCCATAGAGCAAGTAGGGATGAAGAAGAGTTCTGGAGATAGAAGTCCAGAAATCTTTGGTTACAGGCCGGAGACAAAAATACCAGCTACTTCCATAAGCAAGCTAAAGCACAGAAGCACTTCAAAACAGTAAATGCAATTCACTATCAAAACACTGTGGTTAAAGATTCTGAAGGCATAAAGTGAGCAGCCCACTCCTTCAAAGATCTTTACTCTGCCCCGGAAGACCCTCCTATCAATTCTCAAGCCTATCCGATTGATCTTATTCCTCACTGTGTTTAAGATTCTGACAATATTATGCTGATTGCTCTGATCAATATGAATGAGATTAAAGAAGATTTGGATTGCATGGATCCAGATAAAGCCCCGAACCCTGATGGGTTCACTACAAGGTTCTACCTAACTCGCTAGCCTACAATTAGAAAAAAACTTTTGAGAATGATCAGTAAATCTTAGACCTGCACCAAGATTGGAGGCAGTACCAACTCGGCCTTCCTTGCCTTGATTCTAAAAGACAAAGGCGCCACCAATTTCAGTGGATTCAGGCATATCTCTTTGTGTAATACAAGTTATAAGTTGATTACAAAAATAATAGCCAACCGTATTAAGAAAATTCTGCCGATCATCATCCCTGAAAACCAAGGAGGATTCATAAAAGGGAGAAAGATTCTTGACAATATTGTGCTGGTGCAAGAAGCAATTCATTCAAGCTGTCATCGAAAAGAGAAAGGCATGGTTATTAAGCTAGATTTGACAAATGCCTTTGACATGGTGAGACATGATTTCCTGTTTTCTGTGATGGAGAAATTTGGCTTCTCAAAAGTTCTCATAACTTGGGTGAAAGCCTGCATTGCCTCCCCTTGGATAGAACCTTTGGTTAATGGTCGTTCAACGGAATTTTTCCAGGCCTCGAGGGGGCTAAGACAAGGTTGCCCTTTGTCCCCACTTCTTTATGCCATTCAAGCTTCGGTGCTCAGCTTCCAGCTAGACTACCATAGTTAAATCTCTACCATCCACTCAATAATTATTAATAATTAAATTAAAATTATGCAAGCCCTATTACTAAGTAGACATGTTAATAAATCTTTAGGATCACATAAGATCCATAAGATATGGATCATAGAAGCCTGAATTCAGTTATAAATATATTGTTTAATATATATAATTTATTTGAAAGCTTTAACCCTTACATGTAAACAAATTCTTAAAAATAGAGGAATATAGGATAATTATATAATTAATATTAGTATATTATTTTTCATTTTTTACCATTATAATCCAACCATTAGGAATTAATTTTCTCTTCTTCTTTACATTATTATTTTCATATTGACATCAAATTTTTCATCTTTTCTCATATTCTTTACACTATTATTTTGATGCTGAGATCATATCTTTTATCTTAGTCATGACGATTAGACACACTAGCTAGCTTAAAATGAGTGGAGCTAGCAATCTGAATGTGATTTTTTTACCAAAATACTTTTTTTTATTACAATAAGGATCACATAAGCCTAAATTTAGAAAATATATGATGTTGAAAACTGAATATATGCTTAGACGTTTTTGTCTTAGAATACAAAACCGGAAACGAGGATTGATTTTTCATTTATTCCTTTTAATGTTACATTCTTATAAATACCCAATTCATTAACCCTAAAATACAACATAATCTTAGTTCCCTTTACCAAATTTACAAAATATCATGGAAAAAAAACCATGCACAAAATAATGGGTAGGTCCCCATAATTTTTTTTAGTGCACTGGTGTAGGGGCTACCCCCTCTTGCAAACCGCTCAGCAAGAGGGTTGCTACCCCCTACTATGCCTAGCCAAACACCCTATGATGCCCAACGCAGCGTAATAAGGCTTGAAGCTAGTCATACAAAAAATATAATACTTACTTGACATAATTCAGAGAATTAGTATATAAATTTCAAAATATCAAAAAATTTTAAATAAATTAAAAACATATATAATGTTATGGCAAATTTAAGTAAAAAAATATATATTAATAAATATTATAAAACATTTTTATTTTAATATTTCAATAGATTGTCTCGAATGGGGGTGAGGAACCCAACGCATGAAGCATCACTTGGATCATGTTTGTAAACAATTGGCATAAGGGTGGAGGGACGACATCCCCGCCCTCTCAAATCACCTCGTGTACGGGGGATAGTTACGGCATCCATGTGAAATAACTTAGTGCCTCGACTAGTGCAGGAGGCAATGATCTAAAGCACATGATGAGTTATCGAAAATTCATTTGTGTTGGAGTTTCAATACGGTTTCACGTTCCCTATTGGTATTCTTCTCACCGATGAAGGAAGTGTCGTCGGTTTTTTAGGGCATGGTGGCAACCTTGGAGTTTCTTCTGAGACTCTTGGCTCTGCAGGATAGTATCCTTCCTGTTCCAGTGGTGGTATCCCATGTTTTTTTGCACATTCAGAGTGTGATTTTCAGAGGAGACAAATAGTTTTTATTTCTGGTTCATCAGGAAATTAGAAGTTGTGGGTTGTTGGTTTTTTGGAGGTTGATGGAGGTGGTATAGGTGGTGGTGCCTCTGGGGGTGGTGGCGGCTTTATGTGACATAGGGGAATACCCCAATATACCCACAGTATGCATATACAATGCATAATCTCATTGATCCCAAGAATTACAATGATGCAAAATTGGTCCCAAACTTTCATAAGCTAAGGTTAAGGCCCTTCATTTACTCCTCATGTCGTAACATTTTTTTAGACTTTCTATAGTCTAATCCTTCCTTAATCTTCTATCGAAACTCTATAGTCAACCCTTCATTAAACTCAACCCAATCCTTAAGCTTGCACATATATAACCAACCCCACTATATAGCTATGGTTATTCTCCTATTCCTCGATCTTCGCATATTACTCGATGCCTCCCTTTATCGCAATCATAATCTTTCTCCACCGTTAGAACATACCTTTGGAACTCTTCACTGGCAATATGCGACTGCCTTCCCATCGTTGATCTCATTCTCACATCAATAGCTATCGCGATATCGCATCAAGCCATCCTGTGCCTCCATTGCCTCTCGCATGTGATATGCGATTATAACTGGACTTGAAATAACTTAAAGTTGCACCTATAACCTCTTCAAGTCCACTCTCCACAATTCTTTATCGCGATCCTTCTCCACCATCGATCTTGTCCTCGATCCGACAGTTGATGTCTTTTCCTGATCACCAAGCTAGCCCGACGCTCTGTGACCGTTGATCTAGATCTGCTTGATCTGCTGGTCCAAAACGATATCGGTTGGAACATTTACGCGAGGTTTAACGCCTTTTCCGGACCCGATGGGAATTATAAACTTTCAATCTATAGAAGTTCGGGTCCGTCCCTGCCATTAAAGCCTGATCTCTTTACGGCCCGATTTCCGCTGGATGACGAGGTCTTTAAATCCTACGGTCCATATTGATTCTTGTCTTCTCTTTCCACCAATACTTAGATTGAATCTTCGCCATTCATTTCTTAGCGCTATCTTATGACTTAATCATGGCCACCTTTCACGTACAAATCTTGTCCGTTGATCTTCTAGATCTAATGGCTACTGTGCATCAACACTTCACTTCTTTGCTCTTCTCTTCCCTTGGGCTTCTATGCTAAATCTTTAATTTTTTCTATGGATTTGGGTTTCTTCAGGGTTTTGTTCCTTCTGATGTTCCACTGTGCGACTCCCTCCTGAGCTTAAATCTACGAGTTTTTAACACAGCCACTCCAGAATCTTGACTGTGATCATTCGAATGGATCCAAATGATCCATTAGGATTCTTCATATCGTTCTTCTTTCTCTGTATCTCTCTTATGGTCCTGCTGAACTCCACCTGCGTATATATATGATACAGAATCTCTAATTCACACAGATTACAATTAACCTATTCCAACACACACATAACTCATAATTGAGATGTTTGTATTAATAAACATGTATTTACATAGAGAGTTCCTTCTCAGCCTAATCTTCTATATCAATGTCCTTTCTTCTCCTCTTGCCTGTAGGCTTACAGTCTGAGTGACTGACTCACTAGCTACACTATAGCTACTAACTAACTATTGACTGACTCGTTCTTGCCTTTTAGGATTACCTTTATACAAAACAGTTATGTTGAACTAATCCTAGTTCAAATCCTTAATCTACTGAACTAACTCCTCAATATTCTCTAAGTCCACTTTTAAATCCTACTTATCCCTAAGAGTCCTCTCTACTTCCTCGAATCATGAGGCCAATACGAGTTACAATTGATTTCTAAATCTCTCATCAGCATTAACCACTTATGTTCTCCTAAACTTGAGACCATTTACAAATATCCTCACACTTATCTAATTAATTCCTACTTTAACCACTCAAAACATTAATAACTACATATATAGGAATCCAACTTCCTTGAAACACAAGACCCCCTATGTCTACTAAAATACAATGATAGTTTTGAGCTAATGCTCCGGCATCAGACTCCCAAAGTAGAAAACATTCATGATCTCCTAATCATGTGTCTTCATGTGTTTATAAGAAACCTCGAGGGTCCCAAACTTTAGTTTGTAGTTGTCTGAGTGCTTTGCACCTTTGTTGTTATTGTATGACACCTGTCTTTTGTTTCATCTTCCTCTCCTTGTAAATCAGTTTAAAGTTCTGATTGATCATTCTTCCAGTTGTTGTCAACCTCCTCCATATGGACTGCTTCATCATTAACTGCCATAACTCTTCAATCTCCATCTCTAGCATATCTTTGGGTTGGTACATATTCTTCCATTTACTGTTACCTCTTTCTTTCTACTTCAGGTTGTTGTTGCTGCCCACTAACTCTTCAAATTTCTATTTATTATGTTCTCTTTGAAGTTGTCGGATTCTTATTGCCACCCTTTCATCCTTACCCTCTTTCATGATTATCTATTTCTACATTAAATCTTGACTTTCCATTATTCTCTCTAGTAATCTAACATCTTTGTTCCACGTATTAAATACTTCCACATAATCTTCCTCTTTCATTTTTATTTGGTTGCTCATCTTTGCCAAATTTTCTCCACCATCTGCAACTAAACCTACACTTACAAAACAATTATTAAAATAAAAAACATAAGGCCTCAGTGCCTCTTCTTCCTTTAACAACACATCAATATGCTGTTATGATTTCTCCTCCTCTATCAGCACATCAATATGTTGATTTGAATTCTCAAAAGAATTCATGAGACTATCAGTTAGTCTCTCCTCCATACCCTTTTCTTCAATGATATCTCTCTGCTCTAGTTCAGAATAATGAACTCCTCCTTATGTGATGTCAGTTTGTTGAACTTCCATTACCATCTCATTTTCTTTATGATTGTCATTCATGACAATTTCTTTGTCTTCCCTTTTTAGCAATCTATCGTGAGTATATATCCTCTACTTTTCCAACTCTCTTCTTTGAATGTCTAATTTTCCATATAACTCAATAACTTCAATTGGAGTGGAATTTGGAAATTTCACACAATTTTCCATACCTTCTTTTGTTATTGAAAAATCATCAGATGTCCTTTCTCCCTTTGCTAAATATTTTGCATAGACTTCTTCTTTCTTAACATCTTTCAGTAGATGTCCTTCTTCTTCAATACATTTTTCCTTGCTGTCCCTTTGTAACTCTTCTTCCAGAGCTATCCTTGTCTCATCATCTGCATTAATATTCTCCTGCATTTGTTCTTCATCAACAACATTAATCAAATTCATTTGATTACCTTTCTGAGACAATATTCCTTCACTATTTATCAGAATAATATCGTGATCTTCCATCTCTATGACAGCTTGCATAGACTCTTCCTGTTGTATCCAGTCAAATTCTTCCTTTTCTTAGAAGGTTTCTTTGTCACCTTTTATTCCTAGATCTTCATCTATTCTAAAGACATCTTCAAAAGGTTTCTCTTCTTCTGCAGTACCTGCAATCATATACAAATTATCAGTTGTAAAATCACAAGACCTTGTGGTCTCACTTGATGCTTCAGTCATCATATTTCCTTGTTGTTCTGAATCCTTCATATGATTCATAAGATCTTCCATAGATCTCTAATCTTCATCTTCACCTAGAATTTCACCTTATTCTGTTTTACAAATGGACTCTTCCATTTCCAACTCAGCTTCTCTGAGTTCTTCCATCATGCTCTTCACTTCCCTCTACTACAGTCTTCTCTGTAACTTAGGCCAATTCATTGTCTTTTTCCTCAAGGCCCAACCTTGTCTTTGGCTTTCCTCAAGTATCCTTCTTAATGCATCAAGTTGTTCTTTTAACTCCACAATCTCCTTGTCATGTTCCTCTTGACTCATCTTCTTTCCATTTGCCTTGGCATTCTCCTTCTTCACTTTTCTTCTATTGTGGTCTTCTTCAGAACCTCTGTTATCTCTGTTATGACTGTCAATAGCCATATTCTTCTCTATCGTCATGAGTGCTTCACTCACTTACTATGAGTTGCATTAAAGCCTCTGCAACAACAAGTCCTCCTTGCTGCCACTTACCTCACCAAGCTTTCCTCTATACTTGGTCTCTTGGCAAGCACTTGGTTCTCTATTCTCTGGAACCTCTTTTGATCACTTCTCTCTTCTCCTTCTAGGCTTCAACTCATCTGCACCTTTAAGAACACAACTGTCCTCTTGTACTTCAATCACTAATAATTTACTAGGTTCTGACCACCTCTTCTTTCACATAGAAAGTCTTACCAGCTTTCTTCATTCCTTAGAAATTATACCCACATCCTTTATGGAATTGCCTTTGTGAGCTGCAACAATACCTCTGCAGTAACAAGTCTCCTTCTTGCTTCATATGCCTCTTTAAGCTTCTCTGCTCTGAGCTCAGCCTTTTGGCATTTCTCAGGTTCTTTCTTCTGGAACCAATTGAGCACTCTTTGCTCTAGGTTGCTGCAATCTTCTCACCTTCCTTTGCTATGACCTGTGTATCAATGTTATTCAAACGAAAGATCATTCCCGAGCTTTCAAAAGATTGATTCTCAACTTCCTTCTGAGGACACCCTTATCCTCTCTGTCCGATCTTCAATTGGATTCCTCAGGTTCACTGCCACTGCATGGCTTCACAAGCAGTCTCCATCCATTCTTCATATTTGAGAGAGCCTCCATTTTCCTCAATGAAAACAACCATCACTATGTTTTCTTTATGCTTCTGCAATCTCTTCTTCAGAGTATCACTTACTCTCATCGTATCTCATTCCTTCTACTTATCAGATTCACATAACCTGACCTCCTCTTTCTTTTGGCAGTCACTCTTATATTCTGCACAATTCTACTTTAATACAAAGGAGCTTTAACTTGGCTCCGATACCACAAATAACGCAGGGGAATACCCCGCTATACCCACATTATGCATATACAATGCATAGTCTCATTCATCCCAAGAATTACAATTATGGCAAATCGGTCCCAAACTTTCATAAGCTAAGGTTAAGGCCCTTCATTTACTCCTCATGTCCTAATATTTTTTTACACTTTCTATAGTCTAATCCTTCCTTAATCTTCTATCGGAACTCTATACTCAACCCAATCCTTAATCTTGCACATATATAACCAACTCCAGTCTATAACTATGGTTATTTTCCTTTTCCTCGGTCTTCGCACATTACCTGATGCCTCCGTTTATCACAATCCCAATCTTTGTCCACCATTAGAACATACCTTCTGAACTCTTGAGTCGCGATATGCGACTAGCTTTTTGTCGTTGATCTCATTCTCGCATCAACGACTATCGCGATATTGCATCAAGCCATCTTGTGCCTCCATTGCCTCTCGCATGTGATATGCGATTATAACTAGACTTCAAATAACTTAAAGCACACCTATAACCTCTTCGAGTCTGCTCTCCACAATTCTTTCTCGCAATCCTTCTCCACCGTAAATCTTGTCATCGATCTGACGGTTGATGTCTTTTCCCGATCACCAAGCTAGCTTGATGCTTTGTGACCATTGATCTAGATCATCTTGATCTGACATTCCAAAACGATATCGGGTGGCACGTTTATGCGTGGTTTAATGCCTTTTCCGGACCCGATGGGAATTATAAACCCTCAATCTATAGAAGTTTGGGTCCGTCCCTGCCATTAAATCCTGATCTCTTTATAGCCTAATATCCATTGGATGACGAGGTGTTTAAATCCTATGGTCTAGATCGATTCTTGCCTTCTCTTTCCACCAATACATAGATTGAATCTCTGCCATTCATTTCTTAGCTCTATCTTATGACTTAATCCTGGCCGCCTATCACGAAAAAATCTTGTCTGTTGATCTTCTAGATCCAACGGCTACTGTGCATCAACACTTCACTTCTTCGCTCTTCTCTTCACTTGGGCTTCTACGCCAATTCTTTAATGTTTTCTATGGATTTTGGTTTCTTCAGGGTTTTGTTCCTTCTACTGTTCTACTGCGCGACTCCCTCCCGAGCTTAACTCTGCGAGTTTTTAACACAGCCACTCCAGAATCTTGACTGTGATTGTATGAATGGATCCAAACAATCCATTAGGATTCTTAATATCGTTCTTCTTTCTCTGTATCTCGCCTCTAGTTCTGCTGAACTCCACCTGCATATATATATGATACAGAATCTCTAATTCACACACAGATTACAATTAACTTATTCCAACACACACATAACTCAAAGTTGAGTTGTTTGTATTAATAAACATGTATTTACATAGAGAATTCCTTATCGGCCTGATCTTCTATATCAGTGGCCTTTCTTCTCCTCCTGCACGTAGGCTTACAATATGGCTGACTGACTCACTAGCTACCCTCTAGCTACCCTCTAGCTACTGAATAACTACTGACTGACTCATTCTCGCCTTTTAGGCTTACCTTTATACAAAACGGTTCTGTTGAACTAATTCTAGTTCAGATCCTTAATCTGCTGAACTAACTCCTCAATATTCTCTAAGTCTACTTTTAACTCCTACTTATCCCTAAGAGTCCTCTCTAGTTCCTCGAATCATGAGGCCAATAAGAGTTACAATTGATTTCTAACTGTCTCATAAACCACTCATGTTCTCCCACACTTGAGACCATTTACAAATATGCTCACACTTATCTAATTAATTCCTACTTTAACCACTCAAAACATTAATAACTACATATAAAGGAATCCAACTTCCTTGAAACACAAGACCCCCTATGTCTACTAAAATACAATGATATTTTCGAGCTAATGCTCCTGCATCATTATGTGTGGTTCTCCTTCGTAGGTTGTTGGGCCGATAATTAGATCATTTCGCTTCTTAGTGTATGGTTTTATGTGTTTTCTAGGGCGAAGGGAGTCGTGTCCTTGATAGTTGCCATGGTTTCATGTTGTTGATGCAGTTTGGGAGGCGCTCCTTAGAGTGCTTTGAGTAGGGTCGACTATTAGTTGACCCTTCTTCTTTGGAATTTTCAAAAATACAGTGAGTTTATGTGTCAGAGTCTAGGGTGGCAAGATTTGTGGGGTGGCGGAAATTTGGTACGTGTGTGTCACTGCTTCGGGGATGAAAGTGATAGCTCTGAGCCGTGCCTGGGTGGTTGGTGGCTTTAGCCTTGGGCGAGGTTGGCCTAGTGGTTAGGTGTCAGGCGTGTTTGGAAGGTTGTGGGTGGTTCCTGCGTTCTTGAATCCAATATCGACATTGTCGTTTCGGGTATAGCTAGTATGTGCCCATCTCCGCGGCGAGGGAAGTCCTTCCTCTAAGCAAAGCCTGGCTCAACTCAATGTGGGGACCGAGAAGTGCAAATATACTCTTTGGACCTGGGAGTGGAGGCGTCAGGGGCTTGCTCGGGTGGTTAGACAACGGGGCGGTCCCGACGGAGGATGGTTGGTGTGCGAGGTGGTCATGGAGGTGGCGACTCGGTGACGCGGTGTGTGGGGCCGTTGCAACAACCACAATGGAGCGGTGGCGTGTGGCGTGGTGGCATAGAAAGGCACAGGTCTGTAGGGTGTTCAGAACCTGTTCTGAGGGTAATTCAACATTGTTGTCTGGAGAATTGTTGCGAGCTGATACAATCCTTGATGGAGCAGTTGGAAATAGTTGAACGGATCTGAAGAGAGGAGTATGTTGAATTGGAAGCCACCTTGGACAGAATGCAGTACTTCGAGTGCCAAGTTTGAGATCGAGGGATGGTGGTCTAGCATGAACAAAACCTGCTAATCGGAGAAGGTGGAGAAGATGGAGTCTTAGATGGCTCACCTCGAAGGGCATGCCCAATGCTCCTTTCGCCATCCACCTCCTTGTGGGACAACCCCGAACAACCCAACTTCCATCACGTTGGATGACTAGCATGACTATAGGTGTTCTCTTCGTGTTACTTGTCTTTTGGTGTTTCTGGCGTTCTTAGTTATGGACATTGTTCTTAGTCTCCTTTTTATTTTTTTTATTTTCATATGTTGCAAACGGTGGTCAACAAACTTGGTCGGAATGAGACCGCTTGTTTTGTTAATCCTGATGTATAACTTTTTTAACTATCGTGATGTACATCTTTTTTTACGAACAAATAGAATTTCAACTTAAAAAATATAAAAAAAATCAATAAATTGAATTAAATAATTTTGAAGATATGTGTGATGAAAATTTCTACTAATATTAACCACAATGCAATTTCATAAATATATTTTTAAATCTTTTTATTATAAATTTAATTAGAATTTTATATCTTTTTTATAAAATGTATTCAAATGCTTGAATTTAATTTTTTTTAAATTATTATATACCTAATTTAATAATGTTTGGATATTAAATTTTTAAATAGATGATTTATTTATGAAAAATTATAATTACACTAAAATATAAAATTATGTTATTAGTAAAAATATTATTTCTTATGATTGATAAACGAAGCATTCAATATATTTAAAAAATTTATATCTTGAATTCTAATGACAAGATGAAGTCCCTCTATCAATCAACACAATCTCCTTAAAACGTTACTAGTATTCAATTAATAAAAACATACTTTTAATTAGTTGTTAAGTATTATTAAATAACTTTTATAATTAATATAATGTTCCTGACTGAGGTTCGACATGTATATATAAACATCTACATGTATATATAAATGTAGAATAATTATATTGACATATGCTGAACATTAAGATTACTGTATCAATTTATATCTCTGAACTCCAATATCAAATATATCAACTGAAATTCATTAAAACATCTAAGTAATAATTTTAAAAGCTGATGGGTGCGAGTGATAAGTGTTGATTTGCGAATGGAAATTTCCGAATTTATTCCTATTTCACATCCGAAAAGTAATTTTTCTAGTTGGAGCAAAATATACGTTTCTTTCGGACTTGTAATGTCGCGACCGACGAGCATTCAAACCGAATCTTCGTCATTCATATCTGTAGAATCACGGCCTTCTCGACGTAAAGCAAAGTCAATGCGTAAAGGAGAACACGTCAAATACTGAATTCACTCGTTTATCCGATCTCCGGCTTTGACAAAGTCTAAATACCGGATTACATCGTAGTCCTGAGCCTATATATGCATTCGACCTAAAAGGGATAACCAGATGTGGTATTGAATCTCCAGATGGAAGCCCAGATGCTGGCAGTTTTGATGATTTTCTGTACTTTATTCTGTAATACTGGGAACTTGTGTCGTGCAGCCCACAGCGACAGCGAGGTTAGTATAGGCGTGCTGTTGAACTACAACTCTTGGGTCGGAAAAGTAGCCAAAATAGCCCTCGAAATAGCGCAGGACGACATTAATAACGACACCCAGCTACTCAACGGCTCTCGCCTGGTTCTTATGTTCCGTGACACGGGTGGTGATGCTATTCAGGGTGCTTCTGCGGGTAATTTAAATCACTTCGCTGTTTTCAATCGTGGGTTTTTTTTTAAATATAGATAGAAAACCACCCTGTTTGTCAATTTTTTTATAATGAAGGAATGATTCTCCGTCCATGGGAGAGAGCCACTGCCCTGAGAAGGTATGTGGATTCAAAAGATATAATCAGTACAGAAGGTCAAGAGCAGACGAAGGAATTCAAAATTCACCAAAATAATGAATCTATATAGTCATTCGCTTAATTATTTTCTTTAATTTCTTCTATGATCTCCTTTCTCGGCGGTTTGATATTAATTAATTTTTACGTTTTTGTAAATTAGCTCTTGATTTGCTCGAAAACGAAGTGGTTGCAATAATTGGACCACAGGCGTCAGAAGTTGCAGAATTCATATTGCATCTGGGAGATGCAGCTAAAGTCCCAATTGTTTCCTTCTCCGTTACTAGTCCGTTGCTCTCCAACCATAAATTTCCATATTTTGTTCGCATGGCACATAGTGATGCCTTGCAAATGAAGCCCATTGCAGCCCTGGCTCAGGCCTTTGGCTGGAGAAGAGTTACAGCTATTTATTCCGATGATGAATTCGGTAGCGGTGCAGTCGCCTCATTGAGTGATTCTCTTAGGGATGTTGGATCCGAATTAGCATATAGAACAGTCATATCGCTAACCGCGGACGAGGTTGCCATAGAGAAGGAGCTATACAAATTAATGACAAAGGAATCGAGAGTTTTCGTTTCCTATATTCAGTCTGTCGATCTTTCCTCAAAATTATTGATGAAAGCCCATGAAATAGGAATGATGGATAGTGGTTATGTCTGGATAACCACAGATGAATTTACCAGCCTTTGGGATGTTCTGTTAAATGATTCTTCCATGGAATACATGCAAGGCCTTTTGGGAGTCAAAACTTATATCCAGAATTCCAACAAGTTTGGAGATTTCCGTCGAAGGTGGAAACGCCAATTTAGACTTGAATACCCTGATGAAGAAAAGGCTGAACTAAATGTCTACGGCTTATTTGCATACGATGCCGTCTGGATGATAACTCGGGCAATTGGGAGTTTAGGAAACACAAGCTTTAATTTCATGAAGCCCATAAGTTCTTCGCCAAGTTTTACACAACCTAAGGTCTTTCAGGAAGGTCCACAGTTGTTGACAGAGCTCCTCAAGACAGACTTTAGCAGTGTGAGCGGAGTTGTTCAGCTAAACGACGGAGAAATTGCCGGTTCTACTTATGAGATCGCGAATGTTATGGGTAATGGCTTCAGTGTAGTTGGCTATTGGAATAATGGATCTCAGCTCTCGAAACAACTTCCCTCTGGTGCATCCTCGCTGTCCAGCCACAATAATAGTATCGGCGATCTTAAAACTGTCATTTGGCCGGGTAGATCTATAGAAGTGCCTCGTGGTTGGGAACAACCTACTAGTGGCAAGAGATTGAAAATTGGAGTTCCCATAAAAGAAGCATTCCCTGAATTTGTCACGGTTGCATTTGATAGTAGCGGTAACCGAACAAGCGTTACTGGTTTCTGTATAGACGTATTTGAGGCGGTTGTGAATAGGCTGGATTATGCACTGCCTTACGATCTCATTCCATACGAGAAGAAAAACCGTACACACTACTATGATGACCTTGTCAATCAAGTTTATCTCAAGGTACCTTCTATATTCCGTTGAATTATGTTAGATTTATAATTCTTGTGATTAGCAAGAATTCAACTCCTATCGATATTGATTTCAAGATTTGCTGGCAGAAATTTGATGCAGTTGTGGGAGATATCACAATTTTTGCTAACCGAAGTAATTATGTCGATTTCACACAACCATTCACGCAATCAGGTCTTGTGATGGTAGTCCCTGTCAAGGCAGACGAAGCAAATAACGCTTGGGCGTTCATGCTGCCTTTTACTCCAGGCATGTGGTTCACAACAGGGGCATTTTTCATATTCACAGGAACCGTCATATGGTTATTTGAGCACAGGGTAAATCCTGAGTTCAGAGGAAAACCAGGACACCAAGTGGTGACTCTACTCTGGTATTGTTCCAACAATAATTTACTCTAAATACTTATCCATGTTCTGCGGACAGTTTTATTTATGTTCGTGGTGTTTAAAATCTCCAATAAGCTGACTTTTCTTCTTTTCCATTTGCCCTGCTGTTCCAGGTTTTCGTTCTCGACGATGGTTTTCTCTCACAGTAAGCGATTCTCCTTCCCTTTGAAATGCTTCGTTCTGTTCTCTGGTTTGAAAAATGAGAAAAACAGAATGTCACCATCTAGTATTTACATGGCTTTATATGAACTTCTCTATCCTTATCTATAAACTGTACTGCAGAGGAGACGTTAGTGAGCAGTTTATCTCGATTAGTGCTTGTAATCTGGCTATTCGTAGTTCTGATTATAACATCCAGCTATACGGCTAGCTTGACGTCGATTCTCACTGTACAAAAGTTGAATCCTGCTGTTAGAGATGTGAAATCTCTCCGCTCCAGTGGAGCGCCAGTAGGGTATCAGGAAGGCTCTTTTGTAGGTGAATACCTAAGAGAGCAGTTGAACATAGCCAACGAAAGTCTTAGAACATTTTCTTCAGCAGAGGAAGCTGGAGAGGCTCTTTCAAACGGTACAGTGGCTGCCATTTTCGACGAAATTCCTTATATCCGCATTTTTCTAGCTTCACAATGCGGATATACAATGGTTGGACCTATCTACAGGACAGGAGGTTTGGGCTTTGTAAGTTGCTTTAGATTTTCAATAATATGTCTAAATTCAAATGCATAAATTACTTCTGTATATGGGTAGTCTCTCACGATCATCACTTTTGCACAGGTATTCCCCAAGGGTTCTCCGCTGCTCTCTGATATTTCCAGGGCTGTTCTATCTCTTTCAGAGGACAAAGAAATGCAACAGATTGAAACCATGTGGTTTAATAACACGGCCTGCACAGATTCGGGAGCAAAAGTAGGTTCCAATAGGTTGAGCATGGGCAGTTTCTGGGGTCTCTACTTGATTACTGGATCGGTGTCATTGGTAGCTGTGACCATATTCTTTTTCCGTCTTCTCTGCAATTATATGAGAGATCCTAATGTTAAGGATGACAATAATAACGAGCTGGGTGAGCCCTCAACAGGGAAGTCATTGAAGAGGGCAATGAAAGCATTCATGGTGTATGCTGCCCAGAAGGAGACTTCAGCCTCGTCTCCCAAGACAAGAGTATCAGAAATTAGCCTGAGCCAGAGAAGCAGTCAATTCTCTCCGGCAAATTTCACAAATAGCCCTTCCGCTCCGGGAACTAGTCCTTTCAGGATCAGCATCAGAACCCTTTCCAGGAGAAGCTCCTTCCACTCCGGGAACTAGTCCTTTCAGCATCAGCAGGCTGTCCTCGATCATGACCATGTTGTCGATGTAGATGAAAACGAAACTGCACGCACTTCATCCTTCAAACACGCGGAGATGAGGAAACACTTTTGTATACTACCGTAACCTCGTTAATAATATTCGCGAATGGCATTATTCTGCACAGGCCATCATCTTTCAGAGTCAAAGATCTGATAATTTATAAAAACATAATTTATTTTTTAAATATGCAGCGGAGTTTGTTATCGCTGAGATATAAAAAAAAAAAGACTGTATAATAACGTTTTTCCGTTAGAAAGATGCTTAGAAATACACGTCGGTAAACATTTAATATTTAAACACCAGTTTAATTAAAAAATAATAAAGTTAAAAGTAATATAGCGATAAGGGAGATGTTGTAATATTAGTGTGTAAACATTTAATGTTGATTTAATGAATATTAAAAAATTAAAAATAATAATTTTTTCTTTTGGGTTATATTGTAATCTTTTTCGTAAATTTAAGTTAAAAATTATGTTTTATCAAAAATTAAAAAATAATTAGTTATGCTAAATTAATAGTGGTTGAAAGATTGTTGTTTTAATAAGATTTAATTGATAGTAAATATGTTATTTAAAAAAAATGGATAATTATTTTGCAAAATTTAAAAATAAAAAATTATTATGCATATTTTAACATCATGTATAAATATTGCAACCTTATCCATAAATAATGACATAAAATATATGACACTTATTTACATGAAATTGTAATCAGTAAAAGTTACAATGAAACTTTGGAATTATGGTCAATAATAATGTTCAATAAACAAATAAATTGTTAGAAACATCAGTAAAATCATTAAAAAGGACAATGAAATCATTGTTGGAATTTAATTCCAACTGCAACAATGAACAGTTGGACAAGAATCTGATCTGCAGTAAATACTCCAGCCTGTTCGATGCCTTAAAGTCAAGCCCGATATTTTTGCACATTAATATGCATTAAAGTTTCAATTGAATTCCCGTGCAGACAGCCGACTTGTTTTTTGATAAAAGCATTACCGCCTTGCTGCATTAAATACAGAGATAACATTAGAAGATATTTTGTAATATTTTATTGTTTTAATCAGATATGTTTTAGCATATAAATATCACACAACAGTTCTGTTTTGAGGTTAGCAGCGGATTGATAGAGAGTAGAGGAGAGCACGCAACAACGTGAAGATAATACTTGCCAGATAGTGAAACGCACTGCAGTGCACAACAGGAGTAGATGCAACAGCGCAGCAGAGAGCAGAAAAGAAAAAAATGCACAACAGTGCAGATATTTGAATGAAATTTGTTTAACAGATGTTTATTTGTGTGGAACAGAAGCGTTCCTTCGTGAATCTGTTTTGTAATAGAAGTTGTGAAATTCCCTCAGTATGAGGAAGAAAAATCTGTAACACTTAGTTTATTTTAATAAACGCAAGTTAATTTTTTCCTGTTGCTGTTACACCGTAACTCAAAAAAATATTTGACGTCAAAAATTTACGTTGTTGCAACACCATGAACAGCGTTGCTGCAACACAAGTTACAGCAACTGAAGAAAAAAATTGTGTTGCTGAAACACCGTTTCCAGCAAGCGATTTTCTTTTTTTTCTGTGCAAAAACAGAGCAATTTTTGTCTGTCTGTTATGGAATTTATCAGAAAATTCCATCTTGGTATCAGAGCTGGTCTAGGCACTCAGTGAGTAAAAAACAGAGATTGTTTTTCACTGTAGGAGCTGTAAGAAGTTTGTTGAGCAGATTTTTCCACCAGAGAAATTTTTTGCTTGATTTTCAAAATACAGTGAGTATCTTTTCTTTACCAATACAGTTTAAGATGGCAGATGCTGGAATAGGTTTGACAAATCCTCAACTGCCACAGTTTAATGGGAAAAATTATAGTTATTGGTCCATAACAATGAAAACACTGTTTGCTTCTCAAGGAATATGGGAGCTGGTTGAAACTGGCTATGCTGAACCTGCAGATGCAACAGCACTGGCTTCTTTGACAGTAGCAGAAAGACACCAGTTGAAGGGTGACAGAAAGAAGGATGCCGAAGCCCTCTTTTTCCTCTTCCAATCAGTACATGAAAGTGTTTTTCCGCGGATTGCAGCAGCAACGAAATCTAAGAAGGCATGGGATATTCTCCAAACTGCCTATCAAGGCAGGTGAAGACTGCAAAGTTGCAGATGTTGAGGAGAGACTTTGAAAATATCAGCATGAAGGAATCTGATACAATAGATTCATTCTTCACTCAGACTGAGTAGAGGAACAGATTCCTCATTTGAGCAAGCATTCAAGACTCAGATGTCTTTTGGCCAAAGAAGAGGTCGAGGCAGAGCAAATAACAGAGGTCATGGAAGAAGCCAAAACAGAGGTAGAAATTATCCCGCTAGCACAAGCGGAAGGAGCTGTAATCAGAACCAAGCTAAAGGTTCAAGCAAACAACAAGCTCATGGACAAAGGTATGACAAATCCCAACTCCAATGTCATTATTGTAAAAAATTTGGGCACTACGCCAATGAATGCAAGAAAAAACAAAATGACATGAATAATAGGCAGAATGCTAATTTTGCAAATGAAGAAGATAAGAACCCAAAGAACGTGCTGTTAACATGTAACATAGCACAAGACAAACAAGAAGATTTTTGGTTCTTAGACTCAGGTTGTAGTAATCACATGACTGGAAATATTGCAATGTTTGCCAATCTGGATGAAAATGTGAAATCTGAGGTAACAACAGGGACTGATGATAAGATAATTGTCAAGGGTAAGGGCAGAGTCAGTATTCGAGCAAAAAATGGAGAACAGATGATTGTGCCAGAGGTATACTATGTACCTGGTCTGAAATGTAATCTTTTGAGCATTGGACAGCTCATAAACAAAGGTTACAACGTGTTCTTCAAAGATGATTTGTGTACTATCAGAGACATACCTCCAAGTAAGAAGATCATTGCACAGGTGCAGATGACCAGTAATAGAATGTTTCCTTTCAAACTCAGGGCAGATTTGAAGGAAGGCAGAACTATTGCGGCTATAACACAAGAAGTCTTTCAGGAACAAGTGGAAGATGTGAATTTGTTGTGGCATTTGAGATTTGGACATCTCAATTTCAGAGGCCTGAATCTGTTGCACAGAAATGGAATGGTAAAGGGATTGTCGTTGATTAAAAAACCGGACAGCCTTTGTGAAGGCTGCATCTTGGGCAAGCAACACAAAGAAAGCTTTCCAGCAGGAAAGAGTATAAGGGCAAAAGCACCCTTGGAAATTGTTCACTCTGATGTGTGTGGACCGATGCAAATACCATCATTTGTTGGAAAAAAATATGTTTTAACTTTTATTGATGATTACACCAGAAATACATGGGTGTATATGCTGAAACAGAAGAGTGAAGTGTTTGAGAAATTCCGCCACTTCAAAACTCTTGTTGAAAAGCAGAGTGGGCATTATATCAAAGTGCTCAGAACAGATAGAGGAGGAGAGTACATCTCCCAAGACTTTCTGCGTTTTTGCAGAGAGAATGGCATACAAAAGCAGTTCACCACAAGGTATACACCTCAGCAAAACGGTGTTGTTGAAAGAAAGAATAGGACCATTCTTGACATGGTCAGAAGTATGTTGAAGGCAAAACACTTGCCGCATGAGTATTGGGCAGAAGCTGTTACTTGCGCAGTTTACATCTTGAATAGATGCAAAACTAAAGCTGTCATGAACAGAATACCAGAAGAGGCATGGAGTGGTCAAAAGCAAATTGTCACTCACATGAGAGTATTCGGTTCTGTGGCATATGCACATGTACCGGATCACTAAGGAAAAAGCTTGATTGTAAGGGGGAGAAGTGTGTCTTTGTTGGCTATTGTGATGAGTCAAAAGCATACAAACTCTATAATCCATCCACCAAGAAGTTAATGGTAAGTAGAGATGTGCAGTTCATTGAAGATGAAGCTTGGGATGCAAGCTTGGAAAAAACAGTGAATGTGAAGACAATTGTGTCTCATGAAGAACAAGAGGAAGGGACAGCAGCAAATAATCCTTCCTTGGTGGCTCCTCCTACACCACAACAAGTTCAACAAACCACACCACAAGTTGGAATTCGAACAGCCTTGAGAAGTCAAGGAAGAACAGTTGTTGTTACACCATAAACAGCTGTTGCTGAAACACCACATGGATCAGATATACCCTCAAGTTCGGATGGAACTCCAAGCACACCAAGAAGACCAAGATTCAGAAATCTGAATGAGATTTATGAACAAGGAGAGGTAAGCAACAATACCGGTCTCAATTCATTATTCGCTTTGTATTGTCATATTGATGACCCAATCCATTTGAAGATGCTGTAAATGAAGATAAATGGATTAAAGCAATGAATGAAGAAATTGGTGCAATTGAGAAGAGTAAAACATGGGAGTTAGTGGAACTCCCTGAAGGCAAGGATGCCATTGGAGTTAAGTGGGTCCATAAGAACAAAAGCAATGCTGAAGGTAAGATTGACAGGCACAAAGCAAGGCTTGTTGTGAAAGGCTACAAGCAGCAACAAGGCAAAGACTATGATGAAACCTTTGCACCAGTAGCAAGGATGGAAACAGTGAGAACAGTGTTGTCTATTGCAGCACAACACAAATGGAAGATTTATCAGATGGATGTTGAATCTGCATTCCTGAATGGAGTGTTAAAAGAAGAGGTTTATGTTGATCAACCTCCGGGCTATGAAGTTGAAGGCCAAGAACATAAAGTTTGTAAACTGAAGAAGGCTATTTATGGGCTGAAGCAAGCTCCAAGAGCATGGTACAGCATAATTGATGCTTATCTGATTGAGAATGGGTTTGCTAAGTGTGATGGTGAACCCACACTCTACATAAAATAGAATAACGGTAAGATTATTATTGTTGTTTTATATGTAGATGATCTGATTTTTACTAGCAATGATGCTTATCTCATTGCTGATTTTAAAGCAATCATGAAGAGTGAATTTGAAATGACTGACTTGGGCTTCTTAAGATATTTTCTTGGAATTGAAGTAGAACAAAGTGAAAATGGTGTTTTCATTTCTCAAGATAAATATGTAGAAGCAGTGTTGAAGAGATTTAACATGCAGAACAGCAAAGCAACTGTGACTCCAACAGTAGTGGGGCTGAAATTAACCAAAGAAGACAACAAAAAATATTTTGATCCAAAACTATACAAGAGCATAGTTGGCAGCCTTATGTACTTGACTGTAACTAGGCCGGACATTATGCACGCTGTGAGTTTAATCTCCAGATTTATGGAAAGACCGAAAGAGACTCATTGGCAGGCAGCCAAGAGGATTCTAAGGTATGTGAATGGAACGAAGGGGTTTGGTATTTTATACTCCTCTTCTGAAAGTTTCATGTTGATAGGTTACACTGACAGTGATTGGGCTGGAAGTGTTGATGATAGGAAAAGCACATCGGGATATGTGTTTCATATGGGATCGGGAGCCATCTCATGGGCTTCCAAGAAGCAACCAGTTGTGGCTTTGTCAATAGCAGAGGCAGAGTATGTGGCAGCAACAGCAGCAGCATGCCAAGCGGTATGGCTGAGAAGAGTTCTCAAAGATTTGTGTCATGAACAAGAAGAGGGCACAACCATTTACTGTGACAATAGCTCAGCAATAACATTGTCTAAAAACTCTGTTTTTCATAAAAGAACAAAGCACATAGACACCAAATTTCACTTCATACGTGGATTGGTTAACAATGGTGAGATTGTTTTGCAGCACTGCATAACAGAGGATCATCTAGCTGACATCTTGACAAAACCATTAGCAAAGAAAGGTTTTGATCATTTCAGGAAATGTCTGGGTATGCAGCAGTTGAAATTAAGGGGGAGTGTTGGAATTTAATTCCAACTGCAACAATGAACAGCTGGACAAGAATCTGATCTGCAGTAAATACTCCAGCCTGTTCGATGCCTGAAAGTCAAGCCCGATATTTTTGCACATTAATATGCATTAAAGTTTCAATTGAATTCCCGTGCAGACAGCCTACCTGTTTTTTGATAAAAGCATTACCGCCTTGCTGCATTAAATACAGAGATAAACATTAGAAGATATTTTGTAATATTTTATTGTTTTAATCAGATATGTTTTAGCATATAAATATCACACAGCAGTTATGTTTTGAGGTTAGCAGCAGATTGATAGAGAGTAGAGGAGAGCACGCAGCAGTGTGAAGATAATACCTGCCAGATAGTGAAACGCACAGCAGTACACAGCAGGAGTAGATGCAATAGCGCAGCAGAGAGCAAAAAAAAAAAAAAATGCACAACAGTGCAGATATTTGAATGAAATTTGTTTAATAGATGTTTATTTGTGTGGAACAGAAGCGTTCCTTGGTGAATCTGTTTTGTAATAGAAGTTGTGAAATTCCCTCAGTATGAGGAAGACAAATCTGTAACACTTAGTTTATTTTAATAAACGCAAGTTAATTTTTTCCTGTTGTTGTTACACCGTAACTCAAAAAATACTTGACGTCAAAAATTTACGTTGCTGCAACACCATGAACAGCGTTGCTGCAACACAAGTTACAACAACTGAAGAAAAAAAACTGTGTTGCTGAAACACCGTTTCCAGCAAGCGATTTTCTGTTTTTTCTGTGCAAAAACAGAGTGCAAAAACAGAGCAATTTTTGTCTGTCTGTTATGGAATTTATCAGAAAATTCCATCAATCATTCATGGGGTATGTTGACCAGAAGGAGAATTCAGCCTCATCTCCCAAGACAAGATTATCAGAAATTAGCCTAAGCCAGCGAAACAGTCAATTCTCTCCGACAAATTTCACAAATAGCCCTTCCGCTCCGGGAACTAGTTCTTTCAGCGTCAACACCCTTTCCAAGAGAAGCTTCTTCGTTCTGGGTAATGATCATGTTGTGGATATAGATGAAAACGTAACTGCACCTGATCATCTAACAGAAGAGGTTCCATCAAACACGTGGAGATGAGCAAAGAATTTTGTATACTACTGTAACAACGTACACACCCGAGCTGCACACACATCAACCTTGTTAATATTCGCGAATCGAATGATTCCGCACAAGCCATAATAGCAATAATGTTTTTAGAGTCAAAGATCTGATAAGACCCCCTGCGAGCATAGACTATAGTTTTGTTTTCCCAGTCAAAACATTAAATTTTTTTTTTCAACCAAAAGTTGTGATCGAGCAAGTTCCTATTACAATCAACTGTAGCATAAGTGAAAACTAAGCTATGAGAATGTGAGTGAAAACTAAGCCATGAGAATATGCTGGGAAAGCAGTCCCTTCTCTTGTGCTTATATTAAAAAATTCATAGATTTCTATAGCTATTCTTGAACATTGTCTAACATATTGTACTACTAGTAAAGCAAATTTACATAACATTGATTCTCGGGTATTTTTTCATGGTTTGTAGACTGACTATTCATGAGGGCTGATTCTTCTTATCTTGGATTCCATTTGGTTTGCTTCCTTCATTTTCTTCTTGGGCTGCTTGTCTTTCCTTTTGTTGTTGCGCTGTTCCTTGTGCTTGTTGTTCCCTCTGTTATTGCATTTTTCTTTCTGCTTATTATTCTTTTTGTTGGCTTCAACTGTTCCTTCTGTTGTTTTGTTGTTCCTTCTGCTTGTTGTTGTGTTGTTCCTTTTGTTGGTTGTGGTTGTTCCTTCTGTTGTTGTGTTGTTCCTTTTGCTTGCTATTCCTTTCGTTGTTGTGTTGTTCCTTCTCCCTGTTGTTCCTCCCATTATTGTGTTGTCCCTTCTACTTGTTGGTACTTCTATTCGCTGCAACTGCTTCTTGTTCCTTCTACTTGTTACTTGGCCTTCCTTAGTGTGACTGACAAGGAGGAGAGGTGTTGATGTGGGTAGTTAAAGAATGGTTGCTAGGGGGGGGAAGATTGGTGGCCAGAGGTTTGCACAATGCAGATCGCTGGAAGCTTGACCCTAGTCAAAACGTTTTGACTCTTTATGAGTGGGCATATATTTTTTCTAACCTAATTTTCATGTAAATATAAAAAAAATTGAGTTCTTAAATTTTATTTTATAAATGTAAAAACATCTTGTAATTATTATGATTATATATTCATAATTTATAAAAACATCCTTTATTATGATTATATATTCATGTATTTTTTAAATGCGCCGCTGAGATTGTTATCGCTGAGATAATTTTTTTTTTAAATGTGGAGCGGAGATTATTGTCGTTGAGATATTAAAAAAAAAAACCAGTTTATAACAGGGTAGAAATATATGTTTGTAAATATTTAATAAATATATATGTTTTTAATTAAAAAATAATAAAATGTTAAAACTAATATATAGATCAATATAATAGAGATATTGTAGAATTCCTATGTAAACATTTAATGTTAACTTAATGAATAATTAAAAAGTAAAACTAATAAAAATTATAATACTTTTTTGGTTATATTGTAATTTTTTTTGCAAATTCAAGTTAGAAATTATGCTCTATGAAAAATTGAGTAAATAATTACAACTTGCATCAGTTTATGCTCAATTAATAATGATTGAAACACTCTTGTTTTGGCAGGAAGTAATTGATGGTAAATATGTTATTTGTTATATGTTACTTTCAAAGATTTTAATTTTTGATAGGTTTTTTGCAAAGCTTAAGAATAAAAAATCACTATAGATATGTAAAAATCATGCATAAATGTTGCAACCTTCTACTTAAATAATAGCATAAAATAAATGGCACTTATCCACATGGAATTATTATCTGCAAAGGTTACAATAAGACCTTCAAGTTATGATGAATAATAATGTTCAACAGATAGATGGATTGTTAGAAACATCTCGATAATTACTCATGACATTTATTTTTAATTTAACCTTGAATTCAAATACTTAAATTTGGAAAAAGAATTGACTAAATATTATATTTTGTTGTTTAAAAAAGAATGAAATTATATTTGTTGTTACAAGTCTTGATAATGATTTAAGATAGATTGATTGTTAGAAACATCCCGATAATTACTCATGACATTTATTTTTAATTTAACCTTGAATTCAAATATTTAAATTTGGAAAAAGAATTGACTAAATATTATATTTTGTTGTTTAAAAAATAATGAAATTATATTTGTTGTTACAAGTCTTGATAATGTTTTAAGAGTTGTTAGGTGGAACTTAACTCCTAAATGTCAGGAGTTAGTTATGCCCAAGAGGAGGGAAAAATCAAAAGAAGAAAATGTTCTCCATTTGACATTATTGAAAAGGAGACCTCACACGAGATACATGCCTTAAAGTTATGATGAATAATAATGTTCTGGATTGTTAGAAACATCCCAATAATTACTCATAACATTTATTTTTAATTTAACCTTGAATTGAAATGTTTAAATTTGGAAAAGGAATTGACTAATATAAATATTATATTTTGTTGTTTAAAAAAGAATGAAATTATATTTGTTGTTACAAGCCTTGATAATGTTTTAAGAGTTGTTAGGTGGAACTTAACTCCTAATTGTCAGGAGTTAGTTATGCCCAAGAGGAGGAAAAAATCAAAAGAAGAAAATGTTCTCCATTTGACATTATTGAATAGGAGAGATGAGAAAAGTATGACCTCACACGAGATACATGCCATGGATCTGGATCTCCTTAGAAATCTCGTGGGAGAGAAAGACAATGATTTGCGATTATAACTAGGGGGAGAAGAAAACTGGTTGAAACCTCATAAAGGTAGTAGGACACTGGTTAGAGGTTCATGAGAATTAGTTCTTGGCAAGGAAGTGAGAATTCTCGAGGTTGTTTCCGTGAGAGGAAGGAGAAGATCTAGGGGATAGCTCGTTGAGAAGAGACAACAACAAGCTTATGGTTGGGAGGACCGAGATAACTCTCATCGCATTCCTAGGAAAAAGAATAGATAAGTATCTGGTTGATTTAGTTATTTACTGATTACTTTTGACATAAAAATATTAGAGATTATGTTAACGAAAATTGTCTAATGACTACTATTAATATAATTCTATTGATTCATACAAAATTATTTAGTCTAAACCTGTAATAGTGGTGGCTGTGGTGCAGGCTCCTGGAATCCAGCATATAACCATCCTTAGTCAAACTGATGCCAGGGTAAACACCCGCACATACCCACAATATGCATTCTTTAGTGATGCATCCACAACTCTTGTCCTAGGATATTTAACTCTTCAATGGAGTTAAATCTTTAGACCATAAATGGTCAAGGCCGCTTTATACAGCCGTTCCTTTATATCAAAACCAATCACCCCGTTGTAATCCTCTATCGGGACAATATTAACCCTTCAGAACCTTTTAAATCCTTTATCCATGCATATATAACTTTCCCCTTCTAAATCTTGGTTAATATATGCTACATCGCACGACTTGCACTATCAACGCTTTTCCACTTTATATCCCATTACAAAGGAAATCCATTTACAAAGGGAAATACTCCCAAACACATTTTCTGCCTTCATTACGGTTCAGCACATATTTCGAGGTTAAAACCTCTATTGCAATCGCTATCAGCTATTGGGACTTCCACAGTCTTAACACATATACACCATCCTCCTCCTTCGATCCGATCTCTAATATCGGAGCAATAACACATAATTTTGTGTTAAAATGTTGCACCATATAACTATCAGAATATTAATCAATTGGGAATACAAAGGAATTCCCACTCCAACCACATACGCCAGATTTCAAATTCATTACAACCACGACTATAATATCGTCAGGTCTATTCACCATTGTTCCTGCACTATTTCTCTGATCTCCACCAGCATTGATGCCCGCTCGCCAATAAGCCCCGACGCCGATCGACGATATCACAACAGTCATACGTCGCTTACCCTTGGCACCTTCGATCGCTGATATGCGACTAAATCATGACCGTTGATCTGGCCACGGTCCAACGGTCCACGATTAATCACTGCTCGCTCTTATTCCGATAACTTCAAACAGACTCCCACTGATGCGATTGATTCTCAGCTGTTGATCTAACTGATTGAACGGTTGCTGAGTGTCAAACTTCACTTCTCTGTTCGTCCTCTTTTACTTGGGTTTTCTACATTTTATTTAGTTTCTCTGTGTATTCTTACTTTCTTTAAGGTTATGCCTTACACCATTTCGTTGCTCGCTCTTCCTCTTGGGCTTAACTCCTTTAGCGAATTCTTTCTTTGCAATTTGACCCCAGATTTCCACTCCGGTCTTTGATTGGATTCAACGATCCTTTGTGGTTCCTCTATCAATATTACGCCCCAGCGTACTTCAAAACTCTGCCTACACTCTGTCATAGAACCTATGAGTTCAACACGGTAATTCAAACATTCGTGAAATACTCTTCAATACTCTGACACAGTCAAGAATCAACATCTGCATATATTAATATAAAAGCAAAGATTACATCCGAGACACTTCGGTCTCATGCACACACACACAGGCCTATTTATACTATTGGTGGTCTCCTCCTATTGAACACGCAGGTTCACTTATTTATAAGAATGCATTGGATTGGATCATTGGAGGATCCGATTACCCCTCCAAAAAAAGCCCTAAAGCTCTTTGCATGCATACATATGTGGCAGATAAGTTTCCTTGAGACTTTATCCATTCCATCTTTTCCTCTGTTTTAAAACAGAAAAGTCTTCTTATCAGCTTCCCATTTAATGCCTAAAAGCTCTCTCTCTTTCCTAGAATCATGGAATTGTTTAAGAGTTGGATTTGACTTCTACCACTCATGTTCTCATTTATTTATTTTTGGGAGCATTTACATATTCTCCCATTAGCTAATTAAATCACATTTAAAGGCCTAAATATTGTCTTAACTTGATACTTAAGAAAACTATTTCCTAAAATGCATGACCCCCTATGTGTACTATTTACAATCATTTTCCTTGGGCTGAATGGTCTTGCATCAGACTCCCAAAGTAGAAAATATTCATGATCTCCTGATCATGTGTCTTTTTTTCTTGGTCTTTCTGGATCCCACACTTTGTTCTGTAATTGTCCAGATGCTTTATTCCTTTGCTGCCGCTGCACTTCTATTGTCTTTTGCTCCATTTTCTTCTTCAAGTCAATCAGGTTCAACTTCTGATTGATCTTGCCTGCTGCTATTACCATTTTACTCCATTTGAATTGCTTCATCATCTACTGCCATATTTCTTCAATTTCTATGTCTAGCATATCTTTGGGATGGTCCATATTCTGCTTTGTATTTCTTTGTTCCAGGTTACGGTTGCTATCTTCTATGCTGACTTTTTCATTGCTTGCTCCAACTTTTGGTTTGCTTGCTTTTGCTTCAACGCTTGTTGTGACTCTTACACTGACTTCTCTTTTACTTGCTTCATTCTTTGGTTTATTTGCTACCTCCCTACCATCCTTACCCTCTTTCATGATTAAATCATGTCTGTTTAGCACTCTTTCCAACAATTTATTTTTTCCATTCCAAGGATTGAATTCTTCCATGAAGTCTTCTTCTTTCATCTTTACTTGGCTTCTCACCTATGCTAAATCTCCTCCAACAATTGCAACAAAACCTGGATTCACAAAACACTTGTTAAAATTAAAAACATGAGGTCTTGGTGCCTCTTCTTTCTTTGGAAACATTTCAGTTTGTTGCTCTATTTCCTCTTCCTCTGTCAGCATATCAATATGCTGATTCGAATTCTCAGCAGAATTCATGAGATTGTCCATTAGTCTCTCTTTCACACCATCTGTTCTAATGATGTCTTCCTGCTTGGGTTCATAGTAGTGAACTTCTCCTCCTTTAACTTGCTGCTGGTTATCGTCACTTTGAAATTGTTTGATTCCTCCTACCTCTTTACCATATTCAAACAACATCTGCTCAGTCTCTCTTATCACATACTCATACTCATTCATGCTTTTTAATGAACCTGCAAACAAATTATTGCATCTTCCTGTCTCCATGGCTACTTGAGACACATCTTCTTCTTCAGAAACTATAACTGCAGCTTCTGTTCTACTGTCAAGTTCTCTCATCAGTTTCTCGAGTAGTTTAATCTCTTCTTCACACTTAGCAAGCATTTCATCACAATGCTCTCTTCTTCCAAATTCATCCTTTACATGCTATGTTACAGTGTTAAAACACTGTCTTCCTTTGATCCTTGTAATCTCAAGGTCTTTCTGATGTAGCAAATCACTACTTCCCTCATTCAAGAGGTCTTCTCCATCATACTTTGTTCTCCTAGAGTACTTCTCGAGACTTTCGATATCTTCAAAAGACTGTCCATCCTCTTCAAAACACTCATTTGTTAGTGTTCCTTTTCCCAAGGTTAAATCCTTTGCATAGGGTTCCTCTGTCAGTATTACGCCCCAACGTACTTCAGAAATCTACCTTCACTTTGTCACAAAACCTACAAGTTCAACACAATAATTCAAACACTCATGAAATACTCTTCAATACTCTAACACAGTCAAGAACCAACATTTGAATATATTAATATAAAAGCAAAAATTACAACTGAGACACTTCGATCTCATGCACACACACACACAGGCTTGATTCTACTATTGGTGGCCTCCTCCTATTGAACGTGTAGGTTCACTTATTTATAAGTATGCATTGGATTGGATCATTGGAGGATCCGATCACCCCTCTAAAAAAATCCCTAAAGCTCTCTGCATGCATACATATGTGGGAGATAAGTCTCCTTGAAAATTTATCCATTCCATCTTTTCCTCTGTTTTAAAATAGAAAAGTCTTATTATCAGCTTCCCATTTAATGCCTAAAAGCTCTCTCTTGTTGCTAGAATCATGGAACTGTTTAAGAGTTGGATTTGACTTCTACCACTCATGTTCTCATTTATTTATTTTTGGGAGCATTTACATATTCTTCCATTATCTAATTAAATCATACTTAAAGGCCTAAATATTGCCTTAACTTGATACTTAAGAAAATTATTTCCTAAAATACATGACCCCCTATGTCTACTATTTCCAATGATTTTCCTTGTTCTGAATGCTCTTGCATAAGGTTGCACCAGCTTTCCCAATTTATATAAGGTAAAAAAGTTGCAAGAAATTTTGTAAAGAGATGTATGTGTAGGTAAGGGTTTCGTTTTCAAAGGAAAGAGAAACATATTGTTATGAAGAAATAAATGAAGGTAGTTAGACTAATTATGACCACTCCCATTATTGTAATTAGGATAAGGATTAAAGGAAATAAATTTAGGAAAGCTTTAAATGTATTAATGTAAATGCCTATAGTTTTGAAAGTTTTGATAAGTATATTGCTAGTAATAAGGATATATAGGTGAACCACATTACCCTAGAATGAGGACGGCAAAGTCACACCCACACTTTCAGTAACAGTCCTAGGGTTCCATAAGTAGGTCGCAAAAAAAGAAGGCAAGGGTTCTTATGTATTTCATTGTATGCAGTTGGGTAATTTAATTTTAAATTAAATATTTTTTATTTAATATCCAAACTCGGAACTCATATCCTTGCGATGTACACTTATACAATATATGTTACGAATCGAGTTTCAATTTTAAAGTGTAAAAATGAAAATAAAAAAAATGCAAAGCTTATAAAAAAATGTGAGGAAATTCTGAATGAAAATGAATCTTATGAAAGCAATTCTAAAACAAGGCGCACACATATTGCAATTGAAAAGAAAAGCATAAAACTTTTTAGTCTATGAAAGCATTGAATCTTTAAGACAACAGTTGTTCCTAGAAAGCAATGGAAATTCTAATTTATCAAATTTGGAAATCTTAATATAAGAAAATAAAGGCACTGTTAAATCCATAACAACTTTAATATAGAGAAGCAATCTGTTATGTGAATGAAATTGTGTATGTTCTAAGAGTAGTAAGGAAAGAAAACGAGTTTAATAAAAAAATTACTACTTTCAATCTTTTGAAGTGAACTGGTTATTGAATGGTAAATGATTCCTAAGATATGAAATAAATAAAACTTATCATAATAACTACTTGCAATGGAACTATAAACAAACTACTTTATTTTGCGCGTGTTGGCTCTAAGAGTTCACTCGTATTTAAAATTCTTGTGCAAAATTGTATAGTTTATCTATGAATTTTCAGACTGAAATGATTGTGAAACTAAAAGACTTATAACAAAGGTGATTAGAAAATATTTTTCGTGTTTTGAAATGGCTTATCCAATCGCTTAGTTACTGCAAAGAATAAGAAACAAATTAGCATTCATGCAATAATGAAAACAGAGTACTAAAAATGCAAAGAGATGTCACCATTAACCTGTAACAAAACATATCATGAATATAAAATGCGTAAATGAAAGAATGGAAAGGGAACTAAACTGCAATATCGTGAACATAAGGGGAACCTCCAGGTGAACACCGGAGACTTGAAAATGTAGAATCAATCTTTTGAATTGAGATATGGAACTCTTCATTTGAACTGAGGTAATGAACTGCAAGTTTGGATTAAAATAAAAGTGTGTAAATGAACTTCAAAATTCTCCAAAGAGTATATTCTAATGTTCCCCATCTCATATCCAGTGAGGATTTTATAATGTTTCCAGAGTTTAACAATCTATGGAAAGTAGGCTACAAATAAGAGAAGCAATATTGAAAACCCATTATCTTATTAGAATTCAAACTTTAGGCCCATAAGAATGGATTGTATCATCGTCATTCAAATTTTATTGCTTGAATTTGGCCATGGAATATTATTTTCCTGCCACAAATTGGCTAGAACATAGCTCATTCTAACTTCTTTGGTTGACAATGCATTGAATGGCACATTAGTAAACTGTTTACTCATGCAATCTCCAAAATGGGGCTCCAAATAACTAGGAAAATATCCCAAATCATAAATTTTTTTTATAAAACCGCTTAATTAGAGCCTAATTAGACTCATTCTAAAGAAAACCCATGTTTTATTTTTCCAAGATTCAGTGTCATTTGGTCATAAACTGCATTCGAAGTTGACTTGTCAAAACTACTATGGTTTTCTTTTGATCTCTTGTTAGAGGTTCACACATGTGATCTGCATGAGCTTTGAATAACAAAAACCCATATTGGAACCTTTAGAAACAAATTGCATGTGCCATATTTCTTTCTAGAATGGTGCTACTACCTAAATCACGAAGATAGCTACGGAAACATGAGTTTAGCTACATAATTTGAACTCACCAAATTATCATTAGTACAACCAAGAAAAATCCTAATTAATTCATTAAAAGTAAAGGAAGTAAAAACAATAAACCATGTTAACATGTATACGGGATTTTGGTGCGTTTATGAAGAAATATGGTTAACAGTGATGACAATGGGTGAGTGGAATATGTGAAATGGAGAGTTTGAGAAACAAAAGCATGACAAGTTGGAGTCCCAACATTCCCCCACACCTGAGTTTTTCATGTCATGCAAATAAAGCTTTGCAAAATTTCATAATCCAATTGGTTCTTAGTAATCCTTTATTTTGATATCTCAACTAAATCCTTAACCAACGCTTCAAGAGATTTGTGTAGATCATCTATCTTGGTAAGATTTTCCTTTCTCTCTTAGTAGGCGAACCAATGAATTTGTTCTCCAAAATTACATGTATGGTACAACAACCCTTTGTTTCAAAACTTGCTTCTTGTTTGATATACAAATTGATAGTTGTAAAAAGAAAGCAAGGGTTATCCATCCTCTTGTTGAAGTGGTAATGCTATATTATGTTGCTCACGAATGATATGGAGGTAGAGATGATGCTTGTTGATTTGTTCTTCCCTAATAAAAAAACATCCATGCATTACTTATTAGCCCCTTGCACATTATCATATATAATTTGTGTGAAAGGAAAGGGTACCCACAAAGTAGCACATCCAAGTACTTGTCACTATTGTCAAAGTCTTTGCAAATTCATTCTTTTTAAAATATAGCTCTTTTAATAACTTGGGAACAATTTATGAGGTTCTTGTCGCTACCTAACTACGCACAATTTGTCCAATCCTTTGTAGAATACCATATTGTGAAGTCCTCATAAGGACTCTTACTACATCCATAGAATGTGCTTTCCATCCTTGTGAAATTCATCCCATTAGTATGGTTGGAAATGATCATAAATTGCAACCCATAATACTCATCTTATTAGCATTCATGCACAAAGAACCATGTAGAAAGACATTCCAAAGCATCCAAACTTACTTCAATAATGTTGTCGCATAGCCTCTTCAAGCACTGACCAATTAATGAATGGTATCCATGTGCAACATGAATGTTGTATGCAATAATACCACCACATGTGAAATTTTAACAAGATGAATTGCACATAACAAAAAATAAGAGTTATTGATGCGGGTTGTACACAATTTACCAAAGAGAAAAAATACTCTTCGAAATAATTCTAGTAATGTGTGAACACAAACTTGTTGCGTCCTTTTTTTCTTGTAGCCGTGTAAAAATTATTTCTTGGCTTCCATCAATAATCTAAATATGAACATTTGTTTATGACACATAGTCCAAATATTTCTCCATGTACCTTTTGATCATGTGCTATAAACATGTACCATGAATTCAAGTTGTTCTATGTGTAAAATAATTATTTTTCTCAAGAACATCATGTTGATGGACCATTAAGGAAAGCATGTCCATATTCCTAATTAATCTCATATGAAGGCCAAAAGGTCAGAGTATTCATCAAGGAAGTTTAATTCAATTTATATGGCAGCTACAAGAGGAATTTCAACAAGAGAGTGGTGAAATTTTAAAAAGAATAATGTGCTCTTTGTACCATTAAATATTATGGAGAAAAAGACTTTGTTCATTAGGAATGAATCATAGAATGTAGGATTGGTCGTTAAAGTGCATGAAAAATCATAATGGAGGAGAAATTGGGACTACATGTTTACAATAGTTTTCTCATCAAAATTTGTAAAATTTATAATAAATTAAAAAGTCTAAAGCTCGTTTTACCTCAAGTTTACCTTTACATTGAATTTTGATGTGTTGCAGGCTGAAATTGAAGTTTTATGGAAGATGGTACATGCTAGCTGAAGTTCAAGATTAAATAATGTATGCTTATATCATCCGTTAAAGGAGGATCTTTGAATTGTTGTCAATTTTTATGATATCCAATGTTGTACAAATACCTACACCACAAACTCATTTAATTCCAAAGTGGGTGATTCAAAATGGAAACAATGTATTTTTACCCTTTTCAACATAAACATGCCTTCAAAATCCCATTTTGATGAAGAAAATATGTTTTTGTGCCAAAAAGCCAAATTTTGTCCTAATTTTTGCAAAGTGAAAATAAAGGATCTTCCCTAAAAACCCACCAAAATTTCATTCAAAATTGCATAATTTTGGAATCTTGCCAGCGTCTTGCTTAATCTATCATACTATGAGAAAACCCCATGTTTGAAAATTATTTACGTTTGCTCCATTTTCTTGTAATCTATGTGTCAAAACTTCTCTGTAATAGGTTGCTACAACCATAAAACAAGGTGCTACCACAACTTTCCGTGGCTACAACAACTTTTGGTAGCTACTGCATACTTTCCATAGTTGTTTCTATTTTTATTCTAGAAATTGTCTTCTCTGAGTTTGAGTTGCTGATTTGGACTTTGCGTTGAGTGTTGAAGTAGAGACCATGAAATATGAGGCATGTTGGTTGAAATTGATCTAATTTTATTGATTTTCCAAAAAAGTAAATTAATGAAGAAGAGTTCTAGTAGTGCCATCATGCTGCTATTGGATAAAAGTTTTTATGTGAACAAAAGAAGAACATGCTACTATAATAAACTTTTAGAACAATAAAATGAATTGCTGCAAGTTGTTGTTGATTTCATTAAACCATATAGTCTTCATCAAAAATCCAAGGTACAATTATTACCATGTGAATGAATGAGTCGATGTCCAGGCTGGAAAGAAACCATTGGATTACTGATAACTGATGAAAATACTTAACTAATGCGAGACAACTAACCGATATTGTAAATGAGTTTAAATGTACCTGAGTGCATCTTCATAGGGAAAAATGAATGTGTGAATTCAAGTCACATGCAAGGTCTTATAATAAAGAGACATTGTTGTGAGTGATGAGGCTTTCCATTGATGAAAGCAAGCTTCAAGGCACATAAAATAATCTATGATCTTGGTCCCAAATTAAGTGTTGAAATAGGTGGGACAAGATCTATTGGAAGGTGGGCCTTAAGGAATGCCATATCATCCAACTCGAGCATAAAACCAAAACTGATTTGAAGAACCATAATAAATGATTGATACCATCATTAAATTCCATAACTTATTGTTAACTTTGCTTGCCAATTGTCTAGTTTTTAAGAAAATCTCATGTCCAATTGCACTAGTGAACTATTTTTGACAGTAGCACTTTTCTTTATTTTATTTTATTTTATTTGTATATGCTACTCTACTTGAAAAAAAATATCCTTCAAGTATAGGAATACTTCCAATGGAAACACGTGCATAACATGATGACAAATAAATTCATATTTAGGTTTCATAAATATGCTTTCATATATACAAGAATATGAGAAACTAGTTGTTTTGATTGAGATTATGTCAAGAACTATTGAAGAAGTGTTCACACCTAATCCGAAGGCGGTTGGGTAAACTGGAACGTGAACAGTCATCAAGAATATGAACGGTTCCATCCACTTTGTGTATATGAACAATTGTTCTCTTATGAAATAATATCTCAGTTTTCCTTTGTTCAATGTGGAGTTACCATGGCTTGACATGGTATCAGAGCACATGTCCCAGAAATAGTTGTAACTCCTCTGCTCTCTGGCGCACTAGCGCTGCATCTGCCTGAGCGTTTGCCTGAAATAACGCTCTCTGCTCTCTGGCGCACCACCGCTGCCTCTGTCTCTGAGAACGTTGAAGATTCTTCCGTTGAGGAGATTTGACGTCGATTTGCAGCACGTTGCTCTCAGAAACATTCAGGTACATTCCGCTGGTATCATCGAAATTCCTAGGATCAATTTTACCCAAAAGAGGCTCCGGTTCTCCTGTGGGCTCATGCGTATTTCTGGTTCTAGAGTCTGTAGTTAGAACTAAACTGGAATTTGCTCTGTATTCATACTGCTTGAAACGGGCGTGAGCCTCGGCTCCTCCCCCAAGATGTGCCATTGACTGCAAATTCGTAATTGCCTTCACCTCTTGATAATCGCGCCCCACTTGCACAGCCTCCTCGACTTAAATATCGTTCATCCCTGTGCTTCCTCACAGCAATCGGTTTTCACTTCTCGCCTATTTGTGTTTTCACCTTGTGTTTGTAACAAGCTATCGAGGTTACTGTGGTTTGTTCCTCTGAATCCAAGGGAGCTCGCGTCTTTTTGCTGTGTGATAGATAGAGAGCGTTAAAATGGCTTGTTCTTTTTCTTGGCTTCGACTGTCTGCCTTGCAGCTTTGTCCTCGGTGTGATACCTCCGGAGCTGGGGAAACGAGCAAAGTTACAGATTCTATTTGCTCGTTCTTGTAATCTAGTGGGTAATATTCCAGATTCTGTTGGCAATCTGTCGTAGAACGAGGCTCATTCCTGTCTGCTGCTATTTGGAAAGAGTATTTTTTTTAGTCTAATGTAAACTTCGCAGATGGATAACTTATAAACTTCGCAGAGTCTGTACAATATCTTATTTATGATTTTATATAAAAAGGGAACGATCATATCCCTTGACGAAGGATGCAAGATGGTATATTTCAAACTTGATAGCATATAATCTCTAAGATACCACTGAAAGGACATCTACATAGAACGAGGGTCATTCATGTCTACTACTGTGTCATTTCCCATGCTGCTGGGATAGTTGAAAGTGTTGAGTATTGCATTGTATCATTCAAAGCATTCAGTGTATTACGCTGTTTTTCAAAGCGTTTATATATATATCATTCAAGGCAGTTTTCAAAGCATTCAAGTTATATCATTCAAAGTGTTTATATTTCAAAACATTTGTAGTGTTGCATTGATATATTGAAGTGATATATTAATACATTAAAGTGATATATTCAAGTGATCCCTTGCGCTTTTTTTTCAAAACATAATAGTGTTGCAGTGATATAAGAAATGCTGATGCAAATGTTAGAAGAAAATAAAGTGCATAAGGCTATGGCATAAGGATTTTTTTTCAGCAGAAGTCTTTTATCAACAGAAGTTTCTTTGGCAGAGATATTTTTTTTACAGAATGCATTCAATCATTTCTATGGTAGGAATAGTTCTCACTGGCAAGGAGAACTATTCAGAATGGTCTCGAATGGTAAAACACACCCTCATCTACAATGAGTTGTGGAAAGGAGTGTGTGTCAGAGAAGAAGACAAAGACCTTGTGCAGCCTACATCAGATAAAGAACTTGTCATTTGGGAAAACAAGAACAACAAAGCCTATGCATTGATCGTAGCATCTGTAAATGAAGAAGTAAGTCGTCATATTTCATCCTATTCCACTGCCTTTGAAGCTTTACAAAAGCTGAAAGAACTCTATGATACACATTCTGCACTTGAAGTTGTTCAGCTCATGATTAAACTCTTCACTCTTGAACTGAAAAATAATGATCCTCTTTCTCTTTCATCTGAAATAAAGTCCATAATGCATGATATTAAATCCACTAAGGTTGAGCTGGATATCTCTCTTATTTCCTTTCTCAAAGCACTCTATCCTACCTACTCCAATTATCTTGAGTCATTACAAGCAAATGGAAATCTTAAAGATATAACCTTTGACTCTCTTGTGAAAAAGTTTGTTGAAAGAGAGAAAGCCTTTGGAAAGAAAACAGTCCCTAAATCTTCTGAAGAGACTATTTTCCTTGCTCATATAGAAAAGCATCCTGCTCAAGATTCTACAAGAGGAAGAGGTGGACGAAGAGGAAGAGGAAGATACTCCAGAGGCAGGGGGGGCAGACATTTTCAAGCAGAAAAGGCAGATCTGCATTGCATTCGCTGCAAACGAAATGGATCACATGATGCTTCTAGATGCAAGCTACCATGGGACAAAATTGAGCAGAGAAGAAATCAGCAGAAAGGTAAAACTGATGACACAGACAAAGGTAAAGCACCTGAATCTGCTCACTATATTGAGGCACAATGTAACATTGGAGTAAATGAAGATTTGTTTAATGCTTCACTTGCTTCTTCGAAAAATGACTGGTTGCTTGATTCAGGAGCAACCTATCATATGACTCATAGGAAAGATTTTTTTGAAGATTTCACTGATAATGTTGATGGAGCAGTATACTTTGCAGATCCGTCAAAAATCAAGCCATCAGGGATTGGCACAATCAGGCTTAAACTGCCTGGTCTTCCAGACTTTCTTCTGGATCATGTTCTATATCTCCCACAGCTCAAGAGAAGCTTGCTGTCCCTGGTCCACATCCGCGAGCAAGGTCACTCCATTCACATGTTTGATGGCAAGCTTGAGGTAAGAAAGGCATCTGACCACTCACTTGTCATGAGGGGTATAGAAGAAGAAAGACTTCTTAAACTGCAAGGAACTTCTGCTCATGCACAACATTTCTCATATATTTCTCATCATGAAGAAGGTACACTTCTGTCAAGTTTATTATGGCATGCTAGATTGGGACATTCAAACTATGATAGTCTCCGCTTGTTGAAGAAAAATGGTGTTGCTGGTTTGCCTACAATTCCTAGAAACATAAGCAATGTGATGCTTGCATTCTAGGAAAGCATAGCAAACAGTCTTTTCATGATTCACATTCAAGAGCACATAGGAAGCTTGAACTCATTCATTCAGATTTATGTGGTCCAATGCCTGTTTCTTCTGCAAATGGAAATAAATATATCATGACATTTATTGATGATTACACCAGAATGTGTTGGGTTTATTTATTGAAGAACAAATCTGATGCTTTTCAAACATTCAAGAATTTTCACAAGTGGATTGAAAATGATGCACAATCTCATATTGGGTCTATTCGCACTGATAATGGAAAAGAATATACATCAAATGAATTTGAACACTATCTTCGCCAACATGGGATTAAACATCAAACAACTGTACCTTATAATCCCCAACAGAATGGTGTAGCAGAAAGAATGAATAGAACAATCTTGAATATGGTACGATCCATGTTTTTCTTCAAAAATGTAAAGACAATGTTTTGGGCTGATGCTGTTCTATGTGCTGCATATATAAAGAATAGATGTCCATCTAGTGCTATAAGAAACAAGACTCCTTATGAATTGTGGTATGGACATGTTCCTTCAGTAAAACATCTCAGGATCTTTGGTTCCACCTGTTATGCTTTAATACCAGAGGTACATAGAAACAAACTTGGTGCTAGAAGTCGGAAGTGTATCTTCCTCGGGTATTCAAACACATCTAAAGCATACCGCCTCTATGATGAAGTAAATAAAAACTTTGTTTTATCTAGAGATGTCATTTTTCTTGAATCATCCAAATCTGACAGTGTTGTTGAGCGGCAGCTTGATCGCTTGGATAGATTCACAAAACTGAAATCATTTCAAGAGTTTGACAATCAAATTCCACATCTTGAAGGGGGGATTCCTATACTAGATCAATATGTGGAATCTTCTTCTGAAGAACAATCTCCCCTACATGACACTCCAACAACGGATGATGCTTTAAGTGATGTAATTGATAGAATTGGGAGAATCAATCTTGATTCAGACCCAACTCAATCAACAGAGCAGCCTGGACCATCTCAGAAAGGTCCCCCAAAGTGGCTGACAAAGACACTTGAAAGTGTTCATCCTGATGAAATTGGAAAAACAGGAACCAGAAATACAAACCGACAAGATGGAGGTGATGTAGATAACTCTAATTCACATGTTCATATGGATGTTACTTATGATTGTGAATTGAACTTGTCTACAGATTTTGAACCAACTTCCTTCAAAGAAGCTGCTTCTCATGATGAATGGAAAGAAGCGATGCAGAAGGAGTATGATTCCCTCATAAAGAATGGCACTTGGAAGCTGGTTGATCCTCCATTTGGAACCAAACCAATTGGCTGCAAGTGGGTCTACAAGAACAAGTACAAAGCTGATGGCTCACTTGAAAAGCACAAAGCTAGGCTTGTGGCAAAAGGTTTTGCACAGAAAGAAGGGGTCGATTATGAGGAAACTTTTGCCCCCACAACAAAATGGGCAACCATCCGGACACTCTTTGCACTAGCTGCTCAGAACGGTTGGAAAGTCCATCAAATGGATGTAAAAACTGCATTCTTGAATGGAGATCTAAAAGATAATGTTTTTATGTCCCAGCCTGAAGGATTTGCTGTGAAAGGACATGAACACAAAGTATGCAAACTTGTGAAGTCCTTGTATGGCCTCAAACAAGCACCACGAGCCTGGAATGAAAAACTAACTGAGCATCTTCTGAAACTTAACTTCAAACATTTTTATCTTGATGATGCAACTTTATTTGTCAAGAAAGTTGGCAAAACAGTTGTATATCTTGTGGTATATGTAGATGATCTTTTAATGAAAGGGAACAATGAAAGCTATATTGCATCCATAAAGAAAGAATTAGGAAAAAGTTTTGAAATGACTGATTTGGGCTATGTTCATTACTATCTTGGAATTAAAGTAACCAACATCCAAAATCCATATTTCTTTCTCAAAAGAAATACATTAGAGATTTGTTAAATAGATTTGGCATGAAAGAGTGTAATCCTCTTTCTACTCCAATGGAACAAAACTTGAAGCTCACATCTATTGAAGGAAAGGAATTTGAGGATGCAACAAAGTATAGATAGCTTATAGGAAGTCTCATCTACCTCACTACTACCAGACCAGACATTTCATTTGCTGTTGGAATCCTCTCCAGGTTTATGCAAAAGCCTTGTGAGGGACATTGGTCTGCTGCAAAAAGAGTTCTAAGGTACTTGAAGTGAACTCAAGACCTTGGAATCAAGTATACACAGGTGGACGACTTCAACTTGATTGGATACTCTGATTCAGACTTCGATGGAGACAAAGAAACTTGGGTATCTACTTCAGGATATGTTATGAGTCTTGGATCAGGAGCTGTCTCCTGGAGATCACGCAAACAATCAGTACAAGCAGATTCCACAACAGAAGTAGAATACGTGGCAGCAGCTGAAGCAACGAAAGAAATTGTGTGGCTCAGGAAAATTCTTGAAGATTTGCAGGTAAAACAAGTACAATCAACTCCACTCATGATTGATAACACCTCTGCAATAAAGTTGGCCAAGAACCCAAAGTTTCATGATCGTACTAAGCACATCAATACTAAATATCATCTGATCCGACATCATGTTGAGGCCAAAACAATCCATCTCCATCATTGTTCCACAAATGAGAAAATTTCAGACATCTTCACCAAAGCGCTTGGAAGAGAAAATCTTGAAAGATTCAGAACGATGCTTGGACTCACCAACATCCCTTCAGATTAAGGGGGGCAATGTTCACACCTAATCCGAAGGCGGTTGGGTAAACTGGAACGTGAACAGTCATCAAGAAGATGAACTGTTCCGTCCACTTTGTGTATATAAACAATTGTTCTCTTATGAAATAATATCTCAGTTTTCCTTTGTTCAATGTGGAGTTACCCTGGCCTGACAAGAAGAAAGTGGTGCTCCATCTCAATGATTGTCTGAAACCAAAGTTATATATAGTTTTGATTCCATTGGTTCATTTTCCCATATGGATCATTATATATGTCTTCCTGCACCATGTCATTGAGATATCTTACTATGGGTTGATTGATCTCTTGAATGCATAAAGGATTTGATGACAACAATAGTATAAATTCCACGATCTCTGGTTCCAATGACCGCACTTCATCATATCTAGTCCACGATTCTTTATCCTTCTTTATATCTTCTTCCTCTTCTGGACGTTGTTCCTCAAAGACAACTAGAGAATCATTTTTTGTAATAGGCTTCCTGATCTAATATGAATATCATTTAGATCAAGAGGATTTGTTTGAATATTTGTATCTCAACATTCTAAAGGGGATTGGGGTCTTTTATTATTGGTGATCCGAAATGGTTTTTCAAGTAGAATGTGCCTTTGAGGTTCTTGTGTAGGTGGTAATGGGAAAAGTTGAATTAAGGTCAAATGAGAGTGAAAATGATGTGGTGGTGGAGGTGAGTGGTATGGATAACATTGATATTAGTATTGAGGATAGCGAGGAAAATATTGAGGATATGGTAGATTTCTTTCGTAAGGCCCTTGCCATACTTTTTTCCAAGATCGGTTTTGAGGTTGGTATTGAGATAACCAAGTTTTCCAAGGCAACAATGCGTTTAAATTACTTTTATATTGTTGTGTATAACCTTGACATTAAGAATTAAGATATCACATCATACCTAGTTAGTGAGGCTGCCATGGTGACCTTCTTGGAACTACATAGTAGGGTTGTTGCCATGTTTGATTTGCTCCTTGGTAAACTACATTCAATCCTGTTATTGATGGGAAATCTTTAGTAGCATGTGATTCTACATAAATAACACAAATTTCAATATCAAGTGGTCATTCTTGTAAAGAATGTGTCTTTCTACATTTAGCGAAAAATATAAATGAAGCAACATTCTCAAAATTTTTATTGTTTGAATTCTTAGAATATCAATCTATTTACTTAAATTACAAATAATATTTAGCAAATTGTTAAGTTTAGTTTGACTTACCAATCTTGATGTTGACTTACTTACTCTTTCCATTACTGGATCTTAGGGGGATCTGCCATACTTCACTTTTCCCCTTGATATGTTCTTGCACAGTTCAAAAATCTCTTGAAATGACAATTGAGAGACATCTCCTTTACCCACTAGGTTAAGAAGATCAGTCCACTCATCCCTTATAGCTTTTAATAGGAGAGTATTTAATATGTAAAATCCTAAATCATGCAATTTAGCTCTTTTGATATTATAAGCAAACCTCTCCACTAAAGCTTCTAGGATTTCATCCTCTTTTGGTTCATATTAAAGACTTCATCTCTAAGGTCATGGTGTGTGCAATAATTTTTATATTTCTCCAAAAATACTCTTTTCATATCGTCACATTTATTTATAGAACTCGTTCCTAAACTCATGAACCATTTAAGAGCTCTATCCTTCAATATTGCTGGAAATTTCCAATTTTTGATTGTTTAGTAAGTAATTGTAAGATTAGGGAAGTGAAAAATTGGCGAGAAGGAGTAGCGACGGTGCAGAGAGCAGAGACAGTCTCAAATGGAGGGTGGTAGAGGAGGGAGCTCAACTCCCTCCTACAAGGACGCGGTTTCCAGCAAAAACAAAGCAACAATGATAAACAGTAAAGGCATGGCTAGGGAATAAAAGAGTGATAATGATAAGGGGATAGAGGGAACTAAGACCAAGGTCAACAGTAGCACAAAGGACAAGGAGGAAGAAGACAAAAATCATGGATCATGAGACCATAGACAAAAGGGACCTTGCAAGCCTAAAGCTAAAATCACTCCCAGAGTAATGTTAAATGACCCCGCCCTACAAGCACACAGAGAACACATAGGAACTATGCCATTATCTATAAATTCATGGGACTATGGCCCATAGAAAAAGTTTTACAAACGTGGATAAATTATCACTGGAAACCCAAAGGAAGCATTGACCTACATCTTGGGTCAAAGGGATTCTTCACAGTAGTGTTCTCAAACATCGAAGACAAAGACAAAATATTCGAAGGAGGACCCTACTTTTATGCAGCAGCTGGTCTCTATATGAGGCCTTGGATGATGAACTTCGTCCTAGAGCAGGAGACCTTCACCTCGGTTCCAGTATGGGTAAGGTTGTATTCTCTTCCTCTTGATTATTGGCAAAATGAATCGCTAGCAGCTATTGGTAATAAACTAGGGCGCTTTGTCAAAGTTTCTGAAGCCACAAGAAGAGGGAAATATACTTCATTTGCAAGGATATGTGTGGAAATGGATCTATCAGAAGCTCTTCCGGATGAAGTTATTTTGGAAGTTTTTGATGAGGAGTGGGTGAAAACAGTGGACTACGAGCACATCCCATTTAGATGTCGTAGATGCCATGAGCATGGACATATGTTCAGAGATTGCCCTCCCAGTAAAACAGAGAACAAAGGGAACCTTAATACTTTGAAGGAGACAGAGAGCTTTCAGAAAGTGGTAAGCAGAGGTAAAGGAGGAAAAAAGGGAATAGAGAAACAACAGAACGAAAGGCAGAAGAGTAGTCAGAACAAGTTTCAAGTGCTGGAAGAGAATGACGAAAATACAAAGGAATATAACTCTCAGGGGAAAGATCCTACTATAGAGAAAAGGAAGAAAACATTAAACAATCTCAAGATATGGGACATCAAAATGAAACTATGATGAGTGAGACAAAAATGCAGATGGACCAGGAAATGACCCAAAGCGAAATAGATCTGGAGGATCATGAATTATAGGAAATTCGAGACAAGGAAAACCTGGATCTGGAAGGATTCCCGAGGCAAGGAACCAAGGGAGGAATAGAAACAAGGGAGGAATAGAATCAATACCTCCTGAAGAATGCTCTAGAATACAACAGTTATTTTTGTGGAAAACCCAGGAAAGAGGGTCAAATAAAGGTAAAAGTATCCACAAGCAGGAGCACAGAGGCATGAAAACTATTAAATCCACTCCAGGATTAGCAGCTAAAAATCTAGGAAAGAAAAGGGGCATGAAAAAGAAAAACGAGCTCTTGATGGAATGTGGAAAGCTAATGATAGATTCAGGTAAGAAGAAAGACCTAACCAGTTACTCTTTCACAGATCTTTAATTATGAAGTTCATATCTTGGAATATCAGAGGTCTAGGTAATAAAATAAAAAAAAGAATGTTAAGTAACAGAATGAAAATAGCAGCACCAGATATAATCTTTATTTAGGAAACTAAATGTTCAATTCAAAAATTGAAGCAAATCCATAGAAAATGGATGGATAAATTTGAGTTTCTCGAAGTGAAAGCTGAAAACACAGCGGGAGGCATCCTCACTCTATGGAACCCCCCAAAAATTAGCATATTAGATGCGGAGGCTTCAAGAAATTATTTATCTGTAATTCTTCAATCGGTGGGAGTTGTGGATACCTTCCTCGTTACAAATGTTTATGGGCCACAAAGAATAGACGAGAAACTAAGACTCTTAAACTCCTTGGCATAGCTCAGAAGCAGACATGAAGAAATACCTTGGGTCCTAGGAGGAGATTTTAATATGATCAAATCACTTTTGGGAAAAAAAGGAGGCACCAGACTGCTTAATAAAGACTCAAAGTTATTCCAAACCTTCACAGATGACATGAATCTGGTTGACTCGGTAATGCATAATGGCCTTTTTACTTGGAACAACAAAAGAGGAGGTGAGGCTCAGGTTGCCTCCAAGTTAGACAAATTTTTGATCTCAGAGGAGCTTATGCTAGCAAATAGAGAAATAATAGCTAAAGTTCTCCCCTTTGGAGGTTTCGATCACTGGCCGATCCAATTAGAACTCAAGGGGTTCGATTCTCCCAGGAATAGACCCTTCAGGTTTGAGAATATCTGGCTCCCTCACCCAAAATTCATTAGCAACATTGAAAAATGGTGGGTAGAATATCTGCAGATCCAGGGCACTAAAATGTTCACCCTACACAAAAGACTTTAGCAAATTAAATTCAGACTCAAAGAATGGAACAAATTGGTTTTTGGCAACATTTTTATGGATAAAAAAGAAGTGGAAGCCAAACTACAGGAACTCAATCAAACATTGATCACATAGGGTTTTGATAAAGTTAAAAGTTAGCAAGCTGATAAATACCACCAAGAATGGGAGAAATTATGCATACAAGAGGAAATATTTTGGAGACAAAAGTCTCGAATTCAATGGCTCAAAGAAGGTTAACGTAATACTAAATTTTTTCACAGATCAAGCATAGCCAGTAGAGCTCACAACAAAATCTCTTCGATTTTGAATGATAACGGGCAGCTCCAGACCTTTCACAAGAACATCGAGGATGTGTTGGTTCAACATTTCAGAAGTATCACTAAGGAAAACAATCTAGACAAAGAGCAATGTATAAAAGAAATTACCAAAAATATTCCCAAGCTGGTGTCAAGAGAGGACAATTTTAACCTGAACAAACTAGTTACCAAAGATGAAGTCAGTGAGGTTATCAAGGATATGCAGAATGGCAAAGCTCCGGGTCCAAATGGCTTTAATGTGGATTTTTTTAAGGCCTACTGGAACATTGTCAAACAGGATATCCTGAATGTTGTGGAGGATTCCACAAGAAGCAGGACCATTCTGAAATCCCTCAACACCTCCTTCATCTCTCTGACCCCCAAACGGGATTTAGACCTGACTGCTGACAAGTATAGACCCATTGCTTTATGTAATGTGGTTTACAAGGTCATATCCAAGGTATTGGCTACCAGACTCAAACCTCTTCTTCCTTCTTTAATCTCAAGTGAACAAGGTGGTTATGTGGAAGGCAGACAAATCCTTAACAATATCATTCTAGCCCATGAGATAGTTCACTCGCTAACCAGCAAAAAGCAGGACGGTATGATCATGTAGTTAGACATTGCCAAAGCCTATGACAAGGTAAACTAGATCTATATCAAGAGGATCCTTGTTGTTTTTGGGTTTGATCACAACTGGGTCAGATGGGTTATGGCTCTAGTTACATCTTCCATCTTTGCTATTCTGGTGAATGGATCTCCCTCAGATATCTTCACTCCTTCCAGAGGTCTCAAGCAGGGAGACCCTCTCTCTCCCTTTCTCTTTATCCTCATGGTGGAAGGTTTGGGTAGAGTCATTAATCAGGATAAATCCTTGGGAAAAATTAAGGGCCTTCAATTAACGGAGAATGGTTAGTCAATGAATTACCAACAATTTGTGGATGACACAATGCTGCATGGAGTCCCTACAGCAAAGAAGCTTCAGCGTATAAACAAATCCTGAATAACTTTGCCTTGGCTATAGGTATGGAAGTCGATCTTTCCAAATTGATTTTTTTTTTCTTAAATACTAACATTGCTATTCAAAGAAATGTCTCAAGAATTCTAGGCTTTTAGAGGGATTCCCTCCCTTCAAAGTATTTGGTAATTCCCCTAACAGCCAGGCCCCTGCACATAAGTATTTGGGAACTAGTACTCAACAAGATGCACGTCAAAGTTAAAAAATGGACTATCAGATCTTTGAACATGGCAAGTAGGTTGATACTGACAAAAGTCGTTATGCAGTCAATCCTGGTTTTCTTTTTATCAGTTCTCCCAGCTCCCAAAAGGGTCTTACAGCAATTCAAGAATATCCAGAGAGACTTGCTTTGGGGCAAGGAAGAAACAAGGAAGAAATGGGCCCTTGTTTCTTGGGACAAAATCTACAAACCTAAGAGCCACGGGGGCCTAGGATTAGATGATCAGGAAATTTTAAGTAATGTACTAGGTGCCAAACTCTAGTGGAGATGGGTTAAAGAACCAGAGGCTCAATGGGCCAAAACCTAGAAGGAAAAATATGCAAGTTCATGGCAAACCAATGATCTTATTACAATGACTGGCAAAATAAAGGGCTCTTACATCTGGAATAGAGCCTGGGAAAACAAAAGCCTAGTACAAGACCACAGTTTTTGCGAAATCAGAGTAGGATATCTTGCTCTCTTTTGGGAAGATAGATGGCAGCAAGAACCAATGCTATTAAAAGAGGATCATATAAACCTCCAGCAAGAAATAGATTCCCAGGGACTAACCAAAGTTAAGATTTTTGGAATCTTCCTCACAACTCCGGAAAATGGAGAAATTGGAGGAGCACAGGCTGTAGAGATGACAACAACCTAAAAATAAAACCTGAGGAAATTACGAGCATGCTAAGACAAAAGAATTTCTTGGTAACGGAAGGGCAGGATCAGTTAAGATGGGGCCTCAATAAATATGGTTCCTTTAATCTTAAGGAATCTAAGAGGATTATCATGAACCTAGATTCCAGAAATGTTATGAATTCTTGGCAACAACTTTGGAGCCACCAAGGGTGGATGAAGATCAAGCTATTCATGTCGTTAGTCCACCATAAAAAAATCTTAATTAGGGAAAACATCAGGAAAAGAGGAGTTATTGGGCCTTCTAGGTGTCAACTATGTGAAGCTCAAGAGAAAACAATGGAGCATATTCTTAATAGTTGCACCTTTACCACCTGGTTGTGGGATTCTTTTGCCATCTTTTTTCAACAGACAGACAGAGATAGAGGAAGCATCACTAACACCCTGAGCAAGTGGAGGAGGAACTTTTCAGAGAATGAGATTCTCAATTTGGCCTGGGCCTTTACGCCAAGCTTCATTATCTGGAACATTTGGAAAGAATGGAATAAAAGAATTTTCAAGGATGAAAAACCTAGTCCTCTTCGCCTGATGGATCTGATCTTGAAACAGATTAGGGAGACAATTAGCACCACTGTTCGCAGTTATCCTAAAAACCCACCCACAGAAAATAAGTTGAGAATTCTTAGGCAACTGAAAATACAAGACATTAGTATCAACGGACTTAGTAGAAAAGAAGGAAATTTGGGAAACGACAAGGATTTCTGGCAGCCTCCTCTAGAAGGATACCTAAAATGCAATATTGATGGTGCTTCAAAAGGCAACCCGGGGATAGCCGGATATGGAAGGGTGTTAAGAGATGAAAATGGAAATATAAGATTCATTTTCCACTGCCAATTAGGTAAAGCCACAAATAACATGGCCGAATTAATGGCCTTAGAACAATGCCTAGAACTACTGAATCTAAATCAAAGCTCAAACGTCATCATAGAGGCAGACTCAGAGATCTCTATAAATGCTGTCAAAAGAATAAGTTGTGGAGCAGCGCCGGAGAAAGTCTCAAAACACTGGAGACTAATACAAGTGTATCAAAGAATACAAAAGCATCTCCTGAGTCTCAGAATGGTTACTTTCAGACATGTCAGACGTGAAGCCAACAAACTAGCGGACACTCTAGCTAACCAAGGAGTGATGAATTTAGAGAGCAGATTTGAAATGAAGTGGCAGGAGATGACTCAGGGTCGAGTTAAAGCTTTTTGCGAAGAACAAGCGGTAGAAGATAGAGAAATTTTTAAACATTGGGTCAGAATGAGAGATGCGGTTTAATGATGTCTAATCAGGTTAAATCTCAGTTCTCGGGGGGGCTCCTGGTAGGTGGACATACCCAAAGTAGGCCTTTAATACCCTGGTGGAAAGCAACCAAGTCCCGGACCCTTCAAATCGCTCTACAGGGTTCTTTTCACAGTTAACGGTGGTCCCTGTGGCATATTCAGGGTTATTGTTTCCCGGAGCAAGCGGTTCCCCTTCTTTCCTCTAATTGGTTGGAAAACCAGACTCAAGTGGTTTTTGGGTGCTCGCACAACTTTGGTATGGTAAGTGGTTTAACTTTTTGGGGAGCGATTCCATTAGGCTCCCGCCACATGGATAGGGAGGGACGATTAACCCACCCTCCATCGCACATTAAGTATCGCACACCTTATGTGGTGCGATATTTGACCATGTCGTCCGATCTCATGGGTTGTTCTAATGGTCAATTTTGCAAGTACTTTTTGTAGGGCCACGGATCTTTTCGGGTGTGTTGGGATAAAGACATGTGTGGTTAGTGAAGCCACGGATTAGGCTTTTGCTTTTTTGGCTCCACATAAAGTTTGATTTCAGAGATTAATAGTGTTTGTTGTAGAAGGGTGGTACTGTACTATGGCAGCGCACCCTTGGTTTTCCTGAGTCCTTTCGAAAGTCTCAGTTTTTTTACATTCTATAAATTTATTCGTGGCTTAAGGAAATAGAAAGACATACTCTTGCGTAAGAAAAAAAAAGTAACTGTAAGATCCACAAAGTGTTTAAAATTTGAAAACAAAGGTTTCCAATGTAACACCACACCCACCATTTAACCTCTTTTACATACTCACTAGGGAAAATGTGAGTTGAGAGTTACTATGCATGGCCCGACTTCCAAGGAGAAGTGACACAAATGAGGCCCACTTGTCTAGAATTTACTACAAACACTTAAAGACGAATGATCACACTGTTATCAACCTAACTTTATTTGATAATCATTTTCCTTGATTTTAGACCACTCCTTGACCTATAGTACTTCTCAACATTACATATATAAGCCTATCAAAGTGGTCAAAGGCCTCTAGCCTTACGAATAACCCATCCTCAGTGTGGATATGGCTAATATCTCCTAGTTCTAAGAGTGCAATGATAGACCTTGTTTGAGAAATTTAGAGCCAACATAAGCCAATTGCCTAGACTTCTTGAGAACTTCGTCAAAAATCAGTATAAGTATCCATGCTCTATTCTTAGGCTTTGTTGTGGCTCATGCTTTCCCAACACATATTAAATTATAGAAAATATGTGATTATGGTACCTGTAGGTCATGAATGCATAGTTTTTTCCATCTTTTCATTATTTTTAATAACTTTTTATTAAAATAATTTCGTGGAAGGAATTTTCTATATTAGAATTCAGCTTGAAGAATTTCAAAATTTTAAATTATGAATGGCCAAGATTTAATAGTTTGGTAATATGGTTAGTCTAATCCATGATCCAACTGATAATGTAGAAGGTATGTGAATCATTGTTTAGTTTCTTTACTCTGATCCTATCTTCAATTTATAAATAAAAATTATTCATGAAGTGTGGCTAGACTTACATATAATTTAATACTCTAATAATTTTTAGCGTTTCATATACTTTAATGATTTTTATTTTTTTTAATAATATGGTTGAAGCTACCGGTCATATTTCCCAACGGGCCATGAATAGTCGTGGAGGTAGGATGGTTGGTGAGCAAAGTGGACGACCTTGCAGCACTCCCTCACAGACTTTAAGCCTTTCGCTGCTTCAACAGAAACCTGAAAATATCCATTTTTGTTTTGGAAACCTCTCCAGGGTTTTGTTCGATAGAAGGTCTGTCAATTTTTTGCTGCGACCGGGAATGGTAACTGTAAATTTGTGTTATCCATCTTTGCTCTAAGAGTATTGTGCACACAGAGAAAGCATAAATGTCAAATGTCAAATTTCTATCTAGAGAATTTTGCATAGTAGAACAGAAATAGTGTGTAAGGTTTGTAGCGGGATATTCAATTTTTTGTGCTGTTTTTGAATGCTTTTGGATAGTAAATTTTTGGTGGGACTTTTCGTATTAATTTTGATGTCTGCTTCACGATACATAAATGAAAAACTTTGTAATATATATTTGGATGTATGTGTTTCAAATTATACTGAAAACAACAACAAAAAATCTAGAGATCGAGAGATTAAAATATAAAGGCTCATTAACCATGAGTTATTTAATTACAAGAATATCCAAAGCGAGTAAAGAGGATTTATCTCAACAAAAAAAGATGACCAATAAATTTTTAGATCTATGGTATCCCTTCTATAGCCATTAACATTTCAGTAATAGCCTTTCGCTTAAGTGGTAGAGATTGATATTCGGGCATTATAAATTGCTCTACGTACTTTTTTCATATAAAAAAATTAGGTCGTTTCGAGGTGGCTATAGAAAGAGAGAGGCCAAAGTAATATATTTACATCGCATTAACTTCACAGCTCAGTTGTATCTCGGTTTGTTGTGTCTGGAAGAAAAATTAGAAACCAAAAACATAGTGAAATTACAAATCTCCATTCCAATTTAATATTTTTCTATATAATCCACTTACATCAAAAATTTCCATGAAGGGAAGTCTGGTGCATCTAAATTAATACCAAAAGTCCCATGAAGCATTTACTCTAAAAAAAACATTCAAAGGTACCACAAAAATTTGAATATCCTGCTACAAAACATGCATAATATTTGTAGTGTTGTGCAGAATTCTCAATACAGCAATTTGACACTTTTCATTTATCCTTTCTCTGTGTGCAGAGTACTCTTACAACCAAGATGGAAAATACAATTTTACACTTACAATTCCTTGTCGCAGCAAACAATTGACATACCTTCTGTCAAACAAAACCCCAAGGAGGCTTAAAAACAAAAATGGATAAATTTAGGCTTCTACAGACGAAACAAAAGGTTGAAAGTTGGTAAGGAAGAGTTGAGAGGTCGTCCACTTCACTCTCTAGCCAACGTACTTCCATGAATATCGATGAAACAAAACGTTGAAAGTTGGTAGGGAAGTGTTGAGAGGTCGTCCACTTCACTCTCTAGCCAACGTATCTCCATGAATATCCATGACCCATCGGGTTGATCCGACTGACAGCTTCAACCATATTATTAAATAAAAAAAAAATTAAATTATAGTTAAACGCTAAAAATTATTAAATTATATGTAAGGCTAGCCATGTTTTATGAATATTTTTTTAATTAAATTAAAGATAAGAGCAGAACAAATAAATTGAAATACTATTCACATACTTTTTTACATGATCTATTAGATAGATGATGTATTATACTTTCTACATTATTTATTAGATGATGTATTAGGCAAGGAATATTCTTAGATTATCGAATTTTTGTCATTCATAACTAGAAAATTTAAAATTCCTCAACCCCAATTGCAATATACACCATGCCTTCTGCCTAATTAAAAATAGCTAATTAAAAATAGCTAATTATATTAGGCGTTTTGTTTCACTCCAAAATGTTCTGCACTTGGAATCGGCTCGACCTCAACCAACCGTTTCATTAATCTGCTTGAACGTTTGGAATTCACTCGACCACAATCAATCGTTTCATTAATTTTAACACCGATGCCATCCAAAACATAAAAAAAAAAAAAAAGGCCAATGTGTCATTTCATTAAGTTTAACACGGATTCCATCCAAAACTCGAAAAAATAAAGGCCAATGTGACTGTGAATTATGTTCATCCAAGCGTTGTGAATCCCAGACTTGCCACAGATCGAGATGGACTTATCACAGGTGACAACCCAATCATGTTGATCTCTCTTTTACTCTTTGTATATACTCTGGGGAAACTCGAAGGAACATTTGATTAATGAATTAAATCTTCTTTATATATTTGATTTTCTTCCTCACATTAAAACTCATGAAAACAATTACAGAGGTGAGATTTTTCATATGACTTATTTCGCATCAAAGTTCCTAAATCATTTTCTTTGTGGGCAATTTTCACACCTCTTTCTATACAACTTTTAGATATTATATCCGTGTAACTCGCAAGTTGACTTTTAAATCTATGGAATTGTGAAGAGAAAGCGAAGTTGGGATTGTGAAGAGAAAGTGAAGTTGGAATTGTGAACAGAAAGTGAAGCTATCATAGAATTAGAAAAAACACAATAACTACATTTAATGGACTTAGTTATTCAATGTATTCAGCAGGCCATTCAATGTCGTCAATCTGTAAACCATTCAATATTGTCAATTATTAAATGTATTCAGTATATTTTGTAAGGCTTAAATCCAGTTTATTCTGATTGGTTTTTTGTTAGTCATATGTTTCTTATAGTTATAACTTGAAAAATACCAAAAGTTAGAAGTAAAATCCAATCCGTATTTAAATATTTAAATTAATAATTTTTGATTGTGAGATTTCCAGGTGTTTGTATTATTGCATCTTCCTATGACATGTTATAATATAATCATTTTTATAGTGAAATTTTTTTGTTTTCCAATTAGTCTTCAAAAATTTAAAAATATTTTATAAAGTTTATTAAAGTTTTGAAAAAATTAATTATTAAACTGAATATTTTGAAAATTAAAAATAAATTTTGAAAATTTTGAAATTTAAATTTTTATTTTTTTAATGGTTCATATGAAATGACTCATTTTATGGGGTTATTAATATAATTTGTTAAGAATAAAAATTATTAAAAACAAATAAAAATAAAAATCTATATGCCACTAATTGTCATAATAATACACACATTAAATCTCAAGATTTCTGAAAAAAAAAAAAAAAAATTATATGCCACCAAGTGTCATAATAGTACAGATATCAAATTTCAATATTGATGAAAACCAATACTCGCATTAAATTTTAATATTCATGACATTTCATTTCTAGGTAAGTGTGTCAAACTCATGATTAACTTTTAATTAATGTGTAACTTTGAAAAATATTTTATGAAGTTTACTCAAGTTTTTGAAAATTTTGAACAATCACACATTTATTTTCAATATGTGTGTGTGTGTGAAATCACTTTATATATAGGTTCACCTTTATATATAACACTGACATATATAATCTACTTAAAATAAGAAAAACATATAAAATTATTATGTCACTAAACTAAAATATTCCTAAATTATTATGGGAAATATTTAAGAAAAACTCTTTTAAGACTTAGTACCTTTATACAGCCTTCATAAATTGATTTCTTATTGGAACCTTAACTATTCCTTTACTAACAACATATTTCAAAATAATAAAATGTATTGGTAAGAAAAAAACAATGTCCCCTCCATTTTAAAATCTTTATAGCTCTTTGATATGCCCCTAAGTTAGTATGCTTTTTCATAATTGATTATGTGTTCCTTTAATATTATATAACATTTTTCTTTCAAATATTTTCACGTACCTTTAATATTTAGCTTGATATTATGATATTAAGAGTTTTTATTTCAAACATTTTTACCTACCTTTAATAGCTTGTTTGATTTTATGGGAAACTTGTGTAAGAGTCATATAAGGCCCTGAAATATCATGTTGTCAAATAATGCAAGATAAATTATTATAAGAATTTGTAGATGCATTAGTTATTTAAGAATATAGAGCCAAAAAGAGGGAAATTGATGTCATTTGTTGTGGAATTATTTGTTATAAATGATTTTCATGAAAAATTGAAATTTCATTGTTTTAACTAAATAGTTTTGAATCTTAACTTTTTGAATTCAACTATAAAAATATCCATGGTTAAAAACTTTAACAATTCTATTTGATTTAATATTTTGAAAATTTAAATTAATATTCTAAAGTAGAAACCTAAATTCAAAATTGAAGAAGATCTAAACGATTATAATGTCGCCTACAAAACGTAACCTTCAAATCACAAGTTTTAATAATTAATTTTTTTTAATTTTTTTATGCATTGGTATGAGGAGATTTTTTATCTTAGATACAATAATTTTTGTTGTCAATTACTTTTTGCTAAAAGGTAGGTACTAAGCAGCCACACTACATATTAAACACACTTAATTAAGAATTCATTTTATTTCTAGAGAATCAATTCAAAATAAAATACCTTATAATTAACCAAGCATTTAATATATTAGAAAACCTTTATATATAAAGGAAGGAAAAGCCTTGATTACTAAGATCAATACCTAATTTAGTATACCTAAATTCAAAATTTGAAGTTGGTATTCACCTCATAAAGCAATAAAAGGTTGTATTCATGACAGACATGCTCCTCGGGTTGCTTGGAGCGACGTGACAAAAGTTGGCAATACATCTACAAGTCGTGACTGCAGAATAGATAATGAGTTTGAAGCACTACGTGTATACTTTGTGATCTATTGTTAGGTAAACATTTATTTTGAAGTCAATTTTAATTCAAAATTTGTCTCCGTTATTTTAAATTATTGTGAATAGCATTATGTTTACCATTTTTATCAGTTTTATCAATAGAGCTTAATATGGAAATAATATTAATATTAACATTAATATGAATAAATTAATGTCTATGTGCATGTATTTGATATACTACCATGTGATAGTTTTTAATCCAGATCTCTCATCAAACATGGAAAATATATTTTTGATTTAATTAATTTTATTTTCCCACGGGAAATGTTAAGATAATTACTTCAATTTTATTATTATAATAATATACTGGGGATTATATATTTGACTTACTTACTCACCTAAGTTGGCTAAGAGAGACCATCCACTTTATGGATTTATCTTTTTGTTGGAAATAATGCTTCCATTTCATATTTAGCTGTCATTATGAGTCTCGAGGAGTGAATCTAGAAGTTTTTGATTCATCTGTTATGAGTTGGAGTTGTGTTATGTCTAAGTAATAATTGGTTGGGAACAATAAAATATGAAGTGAGTGTGTGATTTGTTGTGTGCCTAATGTCTAACATGGTATCAGAGGTAGTTATGGTTTGACTCCCTTAAGAGAAGACCAGGAAGATGTAAGATAACCATAGTTTATTGCTTTGTAGACAAATTAGGATAGAGTTGTGGGGACCCACCCTATGATAATTTTTTTTTAAAGAATAATACAGTAAACTAAGAATACAACCATAAAAAGATAGCATTGAGAACTCATAAATATTAAGCACTTATATAAGACATCCATGAAGTTCACTGCATTGCACATATCATCTATTTTACAGGTTGTTAACTATAGTCACAATGAAGTTATATAAAAGAGCATTATAATAACATAGGTACCATTCAACAAGAGATGAGATTCAATCTTGAATTGCCACTACTTTCATTCCCTTGTTGTGATTTGCCTCCAAGTCTGAATTATTGAATGCTTGATCTGAATGTATTGACCCACTGGTTGACTTCCCAGCCTACTCCTTGAGCACTCTCCTTCCTTGCGGACCCCTGAGCTCCAATGGGGTTGTACAATGGAGGAAATGAGCTAGCTGCTAGAGGAGAGCACTCCTTGGCTCAAGAGTCCCCTCTCTAAACTCCTCTACCTCACCCAACTCAACTATAGCTCATATTCACTACTCTGACATAGTTTCATCCATCCAACAATAGGGTAAGAAGTCCCTTCTCCCATGGCTTGACCCTTATTTTATAGGAGGTTTCATAGGTGATACTCGGAATTGCATGCATAATTAATTATTTTTATTATTCCAGTAGTTTGATTATTCACCCACCCATGTGTCACCCTGTCACCAATGATCTCCAAAATTATTTACTTAAATTTTAATTTAAAAATAATATTTTTCCTCACCCCAACAAGACTTCCTATTTCTTCTTGTAGTTGTCTCTTTGTCCCTCTTTTCCACTCCTTAATTTTTGTTCATTATTAAAGCCAATTGATAAGTCTCAGATTTGGTCCCTTAACTGCTTCCTAATTTAACTCAATTTGCCTCTTAGATGGATATTCTCATGTTGGGTGTTGCCACATGGAGGTTCTCTAAATTTCTCTAAAATTTAATTTATTATTATTATTTTAATTCACCATCTTCTTCCTTAATGAATTTTAACTATTTTAGGATTAATCTTTATACTTACATCTATGTATCTCTTTCCCCCTTTTACCTAATTAAGTTACTTATGTACATTATCTACCTATTAATTTCCAACCTGCGAAGGGTAGAGTTCTCAAGGTAAAATATTTTATTTCTTCCTATTCTTCCCTTACCCGAAGTTTTATTCTTGATTGTATTACCTCAGTTCTAACGTCATTTACCACTTGATGTGAATTTACGAGGTTTTCTTATCTTGATTATATTTATTAATTAATAAATTTATTTATTTTTAATGACTCCAAAGGTGTCAAGTTGGTTGTTCCCTTCAAGAATTTCCCTTGAAGATCCAATGGTGTCTCGCCTAACCGTTTATTTATGATGCCAATGTTTCCAAATTGTTCATGCCCTTCAAGAACTTGCCTTGAAGTTCCAAGGGTGTCATGCCTAATAATTTATTTGTGATTCCAAGGGTGCCAAGTTGGTCATGCCATTCAAGAACTTCCCTTGAAGTTCCAAGGGTACCACGCCACTTTCCCTTCAAGCATCCAGTGGCTACAAGGGGAAAGTATAGTTGCAACGACAAAGACTACTATCATCTCTTATGTTTCCCGCTATAGTGAGACTAATGGTGTTGGGGATCGAGGAATCTACGTTGATGCATGCCCCCCAATAAAATCCTCCTCAGCGACCCAAATTTGGTACCTTCCCACACAACATCGTGATCTTCAAGGCGAAGGTGTTTCAAGCTTTCCAGCCCACGTCATGACGGGAGTGCTAGCGGGTGAGATCATGAACACTCTCCCACCCCTCCCCTGTAGTTCCGTCCAACTGTATAACACCATCACCCATATGTGAGTCATTAAGCCAAGAAACTAATCTGTAACTGCAACCACTAACATATCATCGGAGTATATATATATACATATATAGTAGGTTTCAAAATTGACTCATAATTTTAAAGACAAAATATTAATTTCCATCAAACAGGGTGTCGTCAACTCATCATATGTGAGTGCCTCTGGTGGTTCCTTGTCATACTCAATAATCATCAGTAACAAAGTTTCTTAGTGTTAGTCATTGTCATAATAGGATCATCAACATCACCTAGTCATTCACATCATTGTTCATTGTGAACCAGAACTAATGCAAGCAGCTAAGATAGGGGACACATCCATCATGGCTATCATCATCATAACATCAATGGGAGACATACATATCCATCAAATCTATGTTCATCATAACATCTATATAAAACATACATATCCTTTACTTCTATCATCATCATAATATCAATAAAGAACATACATATCCTTTACTACTATCCTCATCATAATATCAATAGAGAACATACATAACCATTAATGCTACAATCATCATAGTATCAATAGAGAACATGCATAACCATTAATGGTAAAATCATTGTAATATCACTAGAGAACATACATAACCATTATTGTTACCATTATCATAATATCAATGCAGAACATACATAGACATCACAACCACTAATAATAGAGTCATGTGTCCGGATCCTTAACCTAAGGTCTAGAAAGAATAAAGTGTGAGACTTAGGGCTAAATAAATGTTAATTTCATATCACTGTCAGTCAACTAGAGCAGGGCACTACAAGAGTGTGTGAGATCAAATTAGCTTAGTGTGTGAAATATATGTGTTCTATACGTTGGAGTCCTGTGCATATATTTGTTCGTTTCCTTGGGAGAATTTGTATACAACAGTTTTTTATCCTTAGCCCAAAAAAATCTATGTTCAACAAAGAATTTGGTGAATACAAATGTCGAGATTTGAGAGGCTTGATCTCGATCTAAATTATTCTAGAGGGTGCATTCTAGGTTTAATTATGGAGGAGAGTGGTAATTTTTTTACCATCCATTTTTTAGGCTGAGTTGAGTGAGAGTTGTGAAGGGGTTGTCTCCATGTTTGAAATCCCATCCAAGGGAGCCTATGTAAACCACAAGTTAAAGGTTCGTCGACACAGAGCCTACAGATTGAACATAGGGAGCATGACTTGTGTGTGTCTTTCATGGATAGTTCTGCTCTCCACATCGGCATCTATAAATTTTATTTGTGGAAGAGATGCAATGTAAGAGGCCATCATTTCCATAATCGGACATAAGTCTCTCCAGGTGGAATAGTTTCTAAGACTATCTCGGAGACTTTGAAAATTTCATTAGAGGGTCCTCCGAGAACAACCAAGGATGCCAGAAATCAAATTGGATAGGGGTGCATCATGTTATATAGGAAATCATTTTTCAGATTAGGTGATTCAAGATAATAATACACATACAAATCAAGGGGATTGATGGTCGATCTAGGGAGTTTAGAAGTGCTTAATTACAAACTAACATTCCTATCAATGCATATTGATATGAATGTGTTTTTTTTCTTGGTCTACAAATTGTGGTTTTTGGAGTGTTAATAAAGCTTGTGCATCATGAAATTCATCAGATCCAATAACAAATTCATCAATCTATTTAATTACACCTGCATATCGTTGTTTTAGGTTGGCGTTTAATCTGAGAGGCCATACGCCTAATGTAAATGTATTGGAAGGCTGATAGGCAGAATTGTTGCATTAGCATACCCTTCATTGGCATCTTGTATTAAGAAAATATGTTGAGGTTGGGGATTAAATGGTGGAACCACAAGTTTAAGGCCAACTTCATCATCACATTCTATGTTATGGTGTCAGAAGTGGGATCAACCTCAACATCGTCATCTCACGCTGCTCAGAGTTCAGACTTCGGATCCTTGGTCGTAAGACCACACAACACTTTACTAAGGAGAAGAGAATATGGGGCCATATTTGGAGCACCCTTACAAGGAGGAGCTCAATACTCAAATCCGAATGACTTGCATTATTCTTGATCAATTTGTCGAGAAGACAAAAATCTTAGACCTAATTTCTAAATTTAATTTATTTGCTATTATTGATGGGTAGAGGATATATTTGTAAGTAGGGTTATTATTATTAAAACAGAGAGAGAGAGAGAGAGAGAGAGAGAGAGAGAGAGGAGTGTGAGATATCATGTTATTGATTGTAAAATTATTTTGGTGTGAAAAATAAAATGAAGACTCAATTAGGGAATAGATAAGCATATTTTCAAATTTGTGGTTTCGGATGCATATGGTGAAACAAGAACATATCGCTAATTTGAAAATGTATAATGTTTTATAAGCTGGTGGCGTCCTGTGGAGCCAGGATCACCTGCTTACAAGTTTATTTGATTATGTATTTAAGAGTTCACCTTGTATAATTGAATTTTGAATACATTTAGTACCCAGAAAACCTTCCTAGATAACTAGAGAATGCAACGGAAGACCATGTGTTCAATAGATGGGGGTATGTCCATAGGATGGTTCAGTATCAAGGCTAACCCCTCGTGCTCTGGGAGTCTGAGAAGCACCAATTATGCAAAGTACATCAAAGATGGTCTGAAGCAATTATGTCATAAATGGATTAAGTGATAACTCAAAGATATGGTATTGAAGAAAGGGAGGTGTTTGCAAGATTTTGGAATGTTGGGTTGTGTTATATTCTTTCCACGACTAACCTACGTAGTGAAACGGGGGGTTAGAGGGGGGCAGCCCCCCCTGTCCGGGGGGTATGAGGGGGGCGGGTAGCCCCCCTCTACGGGGTCGGGGCAGCGGCCCGGGAAATTATTTTTTTGGACCCTATATTAGGTTGGGCGAATCTACCTATGGTTTTGTGCATGATTTTCGCACATGGTATTGGACGCGATGGTTTTTCGGTCCATGGTATTGGATGCTTCGGCATGTATAAATATGTATTGTAACATTGAAAGGAACATAATGAAAAATCAAGCTGGTAGTCTCGGTTTTGGGATCCAGGGAAAAATCTCTGTGCAAATGTGTTTTATGGGTTATGCTCTCGCATTGTTTATTTTCTTTGTTTAAGAATTCGTATGCAGGTAATTTCTGTACAGGGTTAAAACCTACACGGAATGGGTGTATGTGCTAATGATGACTAGTCATAAAAAGTCTAATATTATTGTTGTAATATGTGTTTTAAATGTTTTCCATGTAGTCATTAGGGGAGGGTGTTGGAAATAATGCTTCCATGTCATGTGTAGTGGTCATTGTGAGTCTCAAGTCAATCTAGAATTTGTTAATTCGTATGTTATGAGTTGGAGTAATGTCATGTCCGATCCATAATTTGTTGAAGTCGGAGATTTATGTCCTATATATGTGTAACTATTTTGATCAATAAAATATGGAGTGTGTGATTTGTTGTGTGCACAATCTCTCTGTGCTCTATCTAATTTCTAACACTTTTCACCAAGAAAATTTCCAACCCGAATTTTCACCTATATAAATGTTATACCCCTCGACAAAATGATTCAAGTTGTAGAGTCACAGTCATCTCAAATTAAACATTAATTCAGAATAAAGTCAAAGCAAAAAGGAGAACGAAATAGATGAGTGATTATAATGTAAGTTTTTTTTGCATTCATGTAACTTATGGTGCAAGAAACAAAGACTACAAAATGAATAAGTTTAATTGGGTTCCAAGTCTACATTTACATCATCCTATAACAAGATATAAATTTCAATTCCAAATGGAATGAATGGAGGTAAGAATTTGAGAATTTTATCCTGTAATAGAGGGTTGTGTAGGGCATCCCCACGACATTGTGGTGATTAATGGAGAACTTTAACTATTTAAGGATTTAGAGCCTTGAGAGACCACTCAGACATTCAATTTATAAATCTCAGTGTAATTTCAATTATTTCTTCGTAGATTTTAAATAAAAATTATCGAAAATAATATTATAAAATAAAAGGAAAACTTATAACCATTAGATTACACTGGCGATGATTTTTTTTTTGTCGATATACAATTCATGGGTGGGAAACACGACCACAACCAATGGTACTTTACCACTTTAATATAGACACCTAGATGATCATTGGCTTTGACCTAGATACTCATTTTAATAATCTACTTACTTATAGAGTTTAGATAGTGATCATGATTTTTCATGGTCTAAAATGTATTTTAAAGGTATAAATGGATTCAAGTCTCTAAAAAACCCATGCATTAGGATTTTGGAGATTAGAAAACTCAAATTTTCAACTCCAAGAAATATATGTAAGATTTTAATAAAAAATTGCAAGAAAATGGTCAAAATCTTGAAGAGTCTTTAAAGAAGGTATGATAACATTTATTGATTTTTAAATCTTTATTTATTTGTTGAAAATTTATTAAGACAAGTATTTCTGGATCACCGTAGTTTTGATGACTTAGACAGTTAGGACGCTAGATATTGTGACAAATATTTTGAAATTCACATCTAATTTGGGTATATGTAGGGCACTTCAGGACAAATAATTTTTCAACATCAAGAAATTTATTGTTATAAATATGTCATATTATTGTATTCCATAGTATTTTGGAATTGTTTAAATCACATATTCACTGCGTAAATCATGGGAGTTGACTCTCATTTTAAAAAAGTTTATTTTCTAATTTGTGCAAGTGAACATAGAGATAATTTTGATTTTCTAAATTAAGGTTGACCACTTTCTTGTAGTACATCTTAACTTAATTTTCTCTTATAATTCTTTATCAGACCACATATTCTCCTTAAATTTAGATGTAATAATATTATTGGTATAGTGATAGTAATCTATGATTGTAGGAGAAATATAGAAATTTCATGTTCATGGAACTTAGGCATCAGTTCCAAAAACTAAGCTAAGGATCATGTCTCATTTTGGGCATTCATTTGACCTCTTCCCAAAAAATTGGAAATCATGCGTGACTTCGAAAACACCATTTTAACTTATGCCTAGATACTAATCCCACCAATCCAACTCTGATTTATATTTTCATTCACATTTGATATTTCCTCCCACTCTTCCCTAAGTTGGCTTTCTTGTACACTCCAAGTACTAACAAATATCTAGTGGATCTTCAAGAAAATAATGTATTGTTAAAAAAATGGGTTTATGTGTTATCAATGGAAAATGATTATTTATCCCAATTTTGTGACAACAATTTGAATTAATTCACTTCACCATCTCACTTAACGTGTGTTATTCAATAAATTTTTTAAATCCATGTATAAGACCTCTCCTCCATCAACCATGGTTCCCACATTACTTCATGTTACATTTTAATAAACTTCTCCCATGTTTCTCCTTAGACTAGGGTGGGATTGGGATCCTGCACATTCTGATGGACATGGTTTTCCAACCAATCAATCATGCCCCTATGTGGTTCTCATTTAACGTGAGATAGGAAATTATGCAAGTTGGAATATATTTATTGAGGTCTTTGAATTACTAACATTCACCTCAATCTCCACCCTTTCATCCCCACTTTCCTATGACCTTTAAATTTCCTCTTTCTCTCTCTCAATGGAATTGGCTCCTTCTACTTTGCAATGTTGCGATGACTCTATGAAACCTCCTTGTAATCAACTCTACCATTTCTTAGTCAAACAAAAAAATTGTGGACGTTCATTCCTCCTCTCAATCGATTCATATTTTCTTTGTCAACTTCGAAGCTCAATAGGGTACAATGATCGAAATTCATATTCAACTTGGGGAGTTTATCCAACAAATCCAGGATGTGATTAATGTTATCTATAGCCTCATCTTGGATATTAATATCAAGTGATAATAAGACTTTATGGGATATCACTCCTTTGGAAATTCAAATTATTTTCCTCTAAATGAAGTGAATGTTCTCCTCCAATACCTCAACATGGCCACTCTAGAAAGATTTTATGCTCAATTTGAACTCATTGGCTCTCTGCCCTTTACAGTATCTAATTTTTTTTAGGAGTATACCTATGAATTTGCACTAAAATACATTTTGTTAAATTTTAAAATATATCACTCCCAGAAAGGTTATCTATGGTGCTTTAAATCCTACTATCTAGGTATGAACCTTGTTGTGTCCAACGTGATGCAATTTTGTTAAACCAATAAAAAACTATTAGTTCTTCTATATATATATATATATATATATATATATATATATATATATATATATATATATATATATATATATATATATATATATATATGATATCCTTATATGTTTCCCAATGATTTAGATAATACTCCGCATCTTGATGGCGTCCCCACTTAAGCCACATGTGGTTTGGGTTGGATTTTCAAGCAATTTTTGGGATCCTCTTCTTATTCGTGTTTTTTATATTGTTATTTTTTGGCTTGTTGGGGCCTGACCTAGGTTCGAAGTTAATTAGGCAAACAAATCATTGTACTATTGGCCCTTTCGGCAATATTCCGCGGAGCGCGGACTAAAGTTTCACCCGCAATAGTATGGGAGGGTGCTAATACCATGTTTCTACACCCTTGAGATGTCTGAGAGGTTTGACTAGTCCTTCGTTTGTTCTTAAGCATAGGTGGATTCGTGCACCTTCTATTGCTGATACCCTACCTTCGTGCAACCCTAACCGGGGGTTGTGATGTGCTTTGCACTATTGCATGATATCTTACTTATCTTCTAGTGTTAGTTAACTACCTTTGCCTACTTGAATGAATTATAGTTAGCAATACAAAGCATTCAAAAATGGTCACGCAGTAAATAAATAATTTATTTGCAAATTATATCTAATCATGTATTAAACGAGGAAAAGATACATAGAATTATAGAAAAACTTCTCTTTGTTGATTCTTCCAATGATTACAGACTTCACCTACCCTGCGCACTCAGCTGCAGGGGTCTGCGCCAGTGTTGCAGGAATCGCCCCCCCCCCCGGATCCAAAGGCAGAATCGCGGATCGGAGCGAATCGATCCGGAATCCCCATTGGAAGCGTGATTCCGTTTTGGAGGTGGCGCGATTCCGGGCAAAAAAACGATTCCTGCCATTTCATGTTGCGGCCCCCCGGAATCGCGATTCGGCAGACGCTTCGGGCACGGGGTGGCGCCACGCAACCTGCCCGGAAGCGCACGCCACCCGCACGCCACCCAGGCGCAACCCGGACGCAACCCCGCGGGCAGCGAATTAAACATAATTTTTTTTTTAATTTCTTTTAAAGTTTAACTTAACTAGCATGAGGGGGTGGGTTAGGTGAGTTTAGGGTGAGTTTAGGGTGACTTTAGAAAAGAATAAAGCCCCCATTCTCTTCTCATTTGCTCACTTTGAGTTTATGAGAGTTGGAGAAGAGAAGAGAGGAGAGGAGAAGAGAAGAGAGGAAAGGAGAGGAGAAGAGAGGAGAGCTTGGAGGAGTGAAGAAGGAGGAGCTAGGAGAAGGAGGAGGAGCTTGGAGCAAGAGCTTGGAGGACTTCATCTACAAGAGCTAAAGAGGTAGGTTCAAACCCCAAACTCCCTTGTTTTTTTGAAAAAAAAATTGTATTTTTCTCCTCCCTCTCCTACTCTTTCCCATTGTTTCTACTTGCTCCTTTATTTACAGGTTGTCCACCACCTATATCCATATTCCAAGATGGTGTTCTTTTGGCTTCTATGTATCATTCCACTCTTGGTTTTAATGATGGCAAGGGTGAGGAATAGAGGGGAAGAGGAAGGGGATGAACTTGGTCCTAATAGTAGTGACCCAATGTATGATGAGGAGGAAGGGTTTGAAGAGGAAGGGGATGAACTTGAAGAGGACACTGAAGCACAAGATGGGAAAGGTACATCAAATCCATTGTGGAACTATGTGACCAAAATTGAAGGGGGAAAGGGTGGTGGATCTTACAAATGGATGTGCCCTCATGGTTGTCATGGAGGAAAACCATATACGGGTTCATATACCCGTCTGAGGAGGCATCTTTGTGGGGTGCTAGAGAGTGATGAAAAAAAGGGTTCTGTGGGGGTAACCATTTGCCCAAACATTTCAAGTGAACAAAGACAAAAATACATCAAAACAGAGATGGCTGCACAACAAAAAAACAAGAAACAAAAAACTCATTCTGAATCAAGTGCAACCTCTAAATTTGGTAGTTGCCCATCTCCTCATGGTACTTCTGCAACCTCTGGAGGTAGAAAAACAATAGGGGATTTCCTTAATGTTGCTGGGAGGGATGATGTGGATGGAAAGATAGTCCGTTTTCTTTGTGCTTGCGGTGTACCATTCAATGTGCTTCGCTCTCCCTATTGGCATGACATGGTAAAGGCCATCAATGAAGCCCCAAAAGGATACAAGGCCCCCAACTATGAGAAAGCTAGAACAGTGTTATTAGAAAGAGAAAAAGCTAAGGTTCAAAGAGCTTTGACACGTTTTACACATGAGTGGGTGGATTATGGGGTATCCATTGTATCAGATGGGTGGACAAATATTAGAAACCAACATTTGATAAATGTTCTTGGTGTTTCTTCTAAGGGTGCAGTATTTATTGCATGTCATGACTCCTCCTCCATCAGTGCAACTGCACAAAACATTGCAGATCTCCTATTGAAATCAATCAAAGATGTTGGTCCGAATAATGTGGTTCAAGTGATCACAGATAATGCAGCAAATTGTAAGGCAGCAAGAAAAATTATTGAGCGTACTCATCCACACATCTTTTGGTCTGGGTGCCTGGTTCACACATTGAACCTTTTGATGCATGATATTGTGAAACACAAAGATTGTGGGTGGATTGCTGAGGTTTACAGGAAAGGGAAGCAGCTCATTAAATTCATCACAGGGCATACAAGGGTAAACTACTTCTATGGCACTTACTCCAAGTTGCAATTGCTTAAAATTGCAAAGACAAGATTTGCTAGTTATTACCTCACCTTTAGGCGGCTAGTGAGGGTGAGACAAGCTTTAACTAATCTGGTGTGTGCTGAAACATGGGATGAAATTAACCAGTGTACAAATGGTGCTAATGTAGTCAAGGACACTATTCTTGACACTTACTTTTGGTCACAGGTTAAATATGTTTTGCAATTCACCAAACCAATTTATTACATGATCAAGTTTGCAGATTCAGATCGACCAGTAATTGGGGAGGTGTATGAGCAAATGGATAGCATGTTGGGGTAGATTAAAGACATTGTTGAGCCTAGAGATACCACCTTGTACAATTATATTCGTGAAGAGGTGCAAAACCGATGGGAAATGCTAAATATTCCATTGCATGCATTAGCATATGTTTTGACACCTAGGTACTATCATCCATCATGGCTTTCAAAACCAGCACCTGGGGGGGGAAGCAGGAAAAAACCACACCAAGATAAAGAGGTTCACGAAAAATATATGGCTGCATTGAGTAGATTAATCCCTGATAATGAGGAGGCTGCATTGGTACGGAGACAGGTGAGCAACTATACGCTCAACACTGGTCCATTTGGGAGCATGCATTCAATTGAAGATCGAGAGCATTTTTCTGCTCTTGAGTGGTGGAACATGCATGGAGGGGCTACTCCACTTCTACAGAGTTTGGCATTGCGGGTGCTATCACAGGTGGTAAACACTTCTTCTGCAGAGAGGTGTTGGAGCTCTTATTCTTTCATCCACAGTGTTAAAAGGAACAGGTTGAATTTAGACCGGGCAGAGAGCTTGGTTTATGTTCATTACAACTTGCGATTGTTGTCCCATTACTGTGAAGATGCAAAGTCTAATAAAGACTTGTTGACTTGGGACAAGAATCCAGAGGAGCCCAATTTGGAGGATGGAGTGTTGCGACTAGAGCAATTAGAGGATGCTCTTATCCAGGTATGTCCATTGTGGTATGAATTTTCCAATTTTCCCTTATAAAGCATTTCTCTAATTCATGTTTTTAATTTTTTTGTTAACTAGTGTTTTTTTTTTTGCATGAATTTTTTGAGCGATTCTAGGATGATGATGACCGTGTTGATATGCCACCACCCCCACCCCCATCTGGTTCCTTGGTTCCTAGGTTCCATGGTTCAACACCAACAGCAGGGGGTTCTTCTTCATCAGTTCCAGTGCCACGACTTACACAGGGACCATCTTCTTCATTGCCACCACGTGGAGGCACGCCATCACGTTCTATTCGTGGTGGAAGGAGGAGAGATTAGTAGATATATTCACAATCTACTTCTTTTTGTCATAGTCTATAGATTACTCATTAGACTTGTAGACTTGTGAATTTGAATTTTGAACCTTTTTGGCTTGGCGGTGACCAAGTGACATATTTTGTAAACATTATTATTTGAATTTTGGACATGACAAATGTTGACAGTTGCTCACTTGCTAGATAAATCATAATATGCTCTATGTTTTATGTTTTATAATATGCTTAAATGTTTTATGTTTTATAATATGCTTAAAAATTTGATGTATGTTTGTAATAGCTAGAATATAGATGATTGTTGTACATACTAGTAACTACAATGGAATCATGGATGCCATATCTATCTTGATTTATGCAAAAATATGCATGTTTTCATGTCTTCTACAATTAATTTGGTATTTGGGATGTTTGTTTTGAGTATAAATGCAAAAAAATATAAAAAAATATATATATATAGAAGACGCTTCCGCGGACGCTTCGCTCCCTAGATTTTTGGAAAATGACGCTTCCGCGCTCCGCGCTTTCGCTTCGCTCCCGCTTCGTGCAACATTGGTCTGCGCACTCAGTTGCAAACTACTAGGCTTCTGCGCACTCAACTGCGGAGCCTTCTCCTACTCTACGATCCACAAAGACACTTTACACTTCGACTCAATCAATTAGACTTCTCATTATTCTATTCTCATCGTTATTCATTTTCTTTTACACTTAGAGCCTCGCTCTATTTATACAATCCCATGGTCTGCGGAACATGGGAACGTCTAGCCAGCCAAACATTACATTACAAAACTAGGGCGGACAACCCTATGACTTTATTATGCTTTCGCGCTCTGCGCCCACAATTTGCAGAGCTTTTACAAAAGCCTTGCTGAAACCTTGGGGTTTAAGCCCCAAAACATGCCTTGGGGGGATTCCATGCCCAACAGGATCGCAACACAAACATCATGACTCACCCTCGAGGCACCTTGTCGGCACGGAGACCTTTGCATAGAGTCCCTCCAACTGTTCTCGAACTGTGGCAAGGTCAGCATCACACTCAGTTGCTGCCTGCTAGATCTGTTACATACGTTGTTCCGAGACCTCTATGTTGGGAGTGCCTCTCTACATCAGTACATGCATCCCCCACATGTGTGCGAGCTTGCATTCAATTTCTGTTGTGATGGTGAATGCCTCATTGATCCAAGGTTGAATGCATGCCTTCAGGATTGCTTCCTTGTGTTGTTCCACGTCCACCTACTCTTTCAGTGCTTTAGCCTGTTGCATCCGCGTGAGCCACTAAGTGAGGACAACCGTCTGCGTAGTTCCTTGGACGTTGTCATACCGTTGTTGGAGTTCTCACGCCTCTGTCTCTAAACACTGGATGTTGGGGTCCTCCTACAGATTTGTGAGAACCTCAAGTGATTCTTCCAACATACTGGATTAGTCTCACACTGCACTGCCAATCTTGTCTAGTCCCGCAGTGATAGCGCTAGCACACTATTCTCTGATTTTCGGAGGGGTGGACGGCTGCACCTTTTACCGCAGATCAGCGATCTTAAGGTTCAGCTCCAGCTGAACCTTTGTCATTTCCTCCCATGCCTCACACACACCTTCTGATAGCCTGTGGATGTGTGCCTCTACTGTTATGTCCGCTGGGATGGCCAGCTCCGGGACGCTTTGGTAGGCTTCATCAATTACCTGTACCAACTGTTGATTCTTCGACACCAATTCATCATGTTGCAAGCTCAATTGTTCCATATTGATTTTCTTCTTACTAAGAACTCGTAGGGCACAACTCTCCCTTGCTCGTAGCTCTAGAGTTATCCCATCCTGCAAAACATATAAGGTCTCTTGCGGGAGTGCAGCTATATTGATACCAAGACCCTTCAGTGCACTCACTATGGGCTTTTTGGTCTCATTTGTTGTCACAAGTGCCCCTTCTAGTAGCACTATGGTACTTTTCATCCGCGCGCGCGCAACAATTGTTCTGCTGGCATTGTTCCAACTGTAAGGATAGTTGAAAGGGTACCAACCTAAGGAGGGCACGCCTGTAATACTTGCAACTGTGCTCTAAGAGCCCCCAACATAATCTGGTTCTCCTACATCAAATATTGGAGAGCCTCAGAGGTGACATCCCGCAATGTCTCGTCGATGTCATGTAGATCACCCTCGGTTAGGGTTATCGGGTCAATAGACAACTTCGATGCCTTAACCTTCTTACGCAACCCTGCCTGCTTTGTTGGGTGTTGGCGCTTCAACTACGTTGACGCGGTTTGTGGGTCTGCGCATCCCTCTTCTGTCTTTGCTTCCTCTACTTCCTGCCCCTGCAAAGGTGACAGTTGGCCCTCACGTGCCTTCGCAGCTGCCTCCTGCACTGCTGCTACGGCCTGTTCTTGCTCAAGTGTTGTCTGTGTAGTGTCCTGCACCACCTGCACTTCTGCTGCCATTGTTTTCTTCCTTTGCTTTTCGGCCAACTGTGCGATGCGTAGCTTGGCCTCGTCTTTCTTTCCTTGTGTTGTCGACTTCTCGATATCTGTGACGTCTGGGGCTGGCAACTCTGGTGGCCATGCCTCCAATAGGTTAAAAATGATGTCATCTGTAGCTACAAAGGAGAGCTTTATCCACTATTTGGTCAGATCCTTGCGTGCTCTAATATAAATGTTGTGGATGTATGCTTTGAATTCTGCAAAACTCTACAGGCTATTGTATATAGTGGGTGACAACCGTGGCTTGCAGTTGATCTCAATTCTGATGTTGATCTCCATGAACACCCAAAATATTTTACTATCGCAGATCCTCTTGCCATCCTTTGTGGTCCAGAGTGAAGCATACTTTGTGCCCTCTGGCAGGTCCATGTCAATTATTGGCAATTGACTATCTTCTGGTAATTCCCTTGCCATGCATACTATGGACAGTAAAAGAAATGCATAGTGGAACATTTTGCCTTGTTCCTGAGCTTCGTGGAAATTCTCTAAAAATTCCTTGCAGAGGAACTCGGACCAGTTAAACTGGACCCCGTTCGCGCACTGCTTAGCCAGTGCTACCACTAGCATGGGTACCTCGTCTGTGCGGCACCTACGGATAACCTTTGCTGCCAGGATTTGGGTCGCCACGCGTACTGCTTTTTCCTTGATGCTGGATATGACTTAGCCCCTCTTCTTCTTTTCTAGCTTGTACATTTTCTTCATGGCCTCTGCGATGACCAAGTCACTGCTCTTCCTTTTCGATATGACTGCGGGGTCTTCTCCTTCGCATGGAAGCCGAGAAATGTAGTGAATCAAGTCTGCCGTGATGGGGATGGGCTCATGCAGCCACAAACACCCATCATGCATTAGACAGAGCAAGTGCCTGATGAAGAAAATGGTTATTGGTGCATGGTGGAAGTGCGGCACCCACAACAGATTCAGTAGCCCAACGTTTTCCACTCCACATAACCACTTTCGCGGCTCTAGTTCTATAACCCCCACCGCGGTGTTCTACTTGGGCTTCATGAGGTGCCTACTCTCAAGGTGAGGGAACTTCTCATGGTCAACGAGGTCCCAATCTTTGAATTTTAGGCTCGGCACCCATCCTAGGTGCATGCCCTCAAACATAACGTTGTCTGGGAGGAGCGGCGTTTGGAGTGAGCTCTTGGTCTCATCCAGGTCATTGGGTACTTTAGCCTTTCCTTTTTGCAAGGGGACAAAGGCAGGAAACTTTGTCGAGGGGTGTGCAGGCTGAATTTCCTCCTCCATGTCTTCATTCTCATCTTCACCGATGATTAGGTCCTCCAGGTCTTCTTCTTCTTCATCGGTCTCTATGGTGATAGCTTTCCCCTTCTCCTAGATTGAGAGCTTGGTGCGCAACTAGTTCCGCGAGGACACACATACGAGAACCATCACTTGTTTGTCCTTCTTAGGTCTTGGCATATGTGGTGAATTTGGGATTTCTGCCATAATCCCAGCACCTTCTCGAGCATCCCCCACAGCCATGGCCTACACGGCCTCCTCAACGGTCATTTGGGTTATCTCCATAGCATCCTTAGCTGATGCCATTGTACCTGTCTAGCAATCTAGCACTCGCCAACTCAAGGGCTTAGTCAACGCTCGACACACAACAATTAGGGCTCTGCTCAATAGCTTAATTCACAAATGACCAAGTGTTGTTTGTTGGGCAGCCCTTTGTATTTTATAACACTTTTTGAATTTGAATTCGACCGTTACCCACAAATCTGGTCCATTAATGCTCCCTTAGCGGAAGATTTTTCCACATCTTGCCCATAAATCGTGTCTTAAATGTCTGTCGCCCGCTCCATTTGGTCTCAAGTCAAGGATCCCATCATGAATAGTGACTTCAACGGTTGCTTTCTAGTCAACCTGCATGGTAGCGCAACCCCTCGTGTGCGATTGCGGACCTTGTGACTCTTTTCTCCTGGGCAGAATAGTTTATAGCCCCGCACTTCCTTTCAACTTCTTGGAGCGCTAAGATTGCACTTCTCTTAGCTAGTCAGGTGGTTGTGCCACCCGGGCATGGTTTCCTCCGGTCATCCATCATTCTCCCAGGGAAATACCCAACTTTCTCCATTACTGGCGGCATCGCATACCTTATCATCTACAGTGCGCCACCTTGGTTACTTTGCTTAGTAATATGTGGTCCAGTCCAAGGCATCAGACTGATCAATCCACATCAATAGTCCTCAAACTTATCAGTGTGATCATGCGCACCGTGTTTTATCATCTTGGTCTTTTTATCAAGGAAATATTCCCTTAGTTCGTCCTCCAGCTTCTTGACTTCTGCGTCCACCAGAGCGCTTTTGTTTCTTAATCGTACCCTTTCTTCTTCAATTTCTTGGAGTCTAAAATTTCCCTGTTAGGTTTTTGCTTCCAAAGTTCCGCGAACCTTCATATCAATCAGCCCTATCATGCATAGTCTAAGTTCTCCAAGTAGTATAGGGCTCACTATGGTTATTTCGTATTCAAGCCTTGGTGATGCCTGCGCGGTTAGGTTTTTGCACGCGATCCGATAAGCCCAGAGAACCATTGGTACGTGTAGGTCTAAGTGAGTCCACTTCACATTGTGGACATTGTTCACTGCTTTGCATACTTTGTTAACAACTTCTACGTGGATATTCTTTTGCGCACTTGGTATTTCCATACTTCGTGGTCCCAATTGGAGGGTTTTTTCGCTCCATTGCCTTACCCGCACCTGCTAACTGATTGTGTCTCCTACCATGAGGACGTCGTGAATTCGTGTAGCTTTCACACCATATGCCTGTATCCACCTGCATAGGTGGGTGCAAGGGTTGGTTCATCCATCATACTTGTCTTTCAATCGCATTTTAGGCTTCCCAAGCCACATGTGCATCATCCTTCTACATTCACGCTAGTCCTTAAAACTTCTTTGGTGCGTATCCCACCATCTTGCAGGCGTAGCGTGCAGTACCCATTTCAGAGCATTGAAACGTTGCTGTTCCAGCACTTCTCTTTCAAATTTGTTGAGGAACTCCTCCACTTCACCTAACCCATCATATGTAGGCAGATCTCTTCTCTCTATTGTTACACGACACAATGATCTCGTTATCATGTCATAGTTGAGCGTGGTTACCTTGTGTAACCGGTTCTGCCATCGTTCTATCTCTTCGTCAAAATGTAATGTATAGGAGCTTTCATGCTCCCATGAGATGTGGCCATCCGTGGTTGGATTTACCTAGTGTCGCTCACACATAGTTATCTTGTAGATGTAGTCTAGATCGTTGTCACTGTCTTAGTCGAGCACGGCCTTTGTGTTGTGTAGTCCTTCGGCAGGGTCTAAAGGTACCACTACGCGCAGTGACTTTTTCTCAAAAATTATCTTGCGCTTCTTTAAATTTATCACTGCATTCATGTCAGTGACCCAATCTATTCCTAGTTTCATGGGGTAGGGATTGTTGTCATCAACAATCTCTATCACTTTGAAATCTCCTAGCACGCTTGATCCTTCGATATCTACTGTGATTCCCTGCAGTCTCCCCATAGGTAGGATCTTTTGTTGGTTTTCCATTCACAGTTGGATAGGAGACCATTACAACACAGACCTACCCATGTGCTCCCATGTCTACTTTGGCAGGACGTTCACGCCTGCTCCTAGGTCTAGAATCACTTGGCCCATCTCGTATTCCCCGATCTTCGCGATCAATATCGTCTCCCTTCCTGTTCACGTCATGTGCTTCTCGAACTTCCGGACTACACGCTGTTCTCCTGCCGTGGACCCAATGCATCTAGTTATAAGTTCTTGCAGCTCCTTTACTACCTTCTTGTCGTGTAACAGCTTCATGCCTGTCTCCAAGAACGTAGTCAACATCGATGGGTCTTTGTCTTTACTTCGTGCAGTGGAGGCATCATCAAATCTCCTCTTAGCTTCCATGAAGGTCTACTTAGCGCGCTCCAAATCAAATTCTGGTTCCCTCGTTGGAGCCTTGTGAACCCACTACTTTCTTCAGGCTACTTGCCTTTGCCATCCCCTGTAATAGTACCACTTCGGAGCACGATATTTACATTAGGGTCTTCCTCGCATGGCTTAGACCTCACAGCCCTATCATGCATAGTCTAAGTTCTCCAAGTAGTATAGGGCTCACTATGGTTATTTCGTATTCAAGCCTTGGTGATGCCTGCGCGGTTAGGTTTTTGCACGCGATCCGATAAGCCCAGAGAACCATTGGTACGTGTAGGTCTAAGTGAGTCCACTTCACATTGTGGACATTGTTCACTGCTTTGCATACTTTGTTAACAACTTCTACGTGGATATTCTTTTGCGCACTTGGTATTTCCATACTTCGTGGTCCCAATTGGAGGGTTTTTTCGCTCCATTGCCTTACCCGCACCTGCTAACTGATTGTGTCTCCTACCATGAGGACGTCGTGCATTCGTGTAGCTTTCACACCATATGCCTGTATCCACCTGCATAGGTGGGTGCAAGGGTTGGTTCATCCATCATACTTGTCTTTCAATCGCATTTTAGGCTTCCCAAGCCACATGTGCATCATCCTTCTACATTCACGCTAGTCCTTAAAACTTCTTTGGTGCGTATCCCACCATCTTGCAGGCGTAGCGTGCAGTACCCATTTCAGAGCATTGAAACGTTGCTGTTCCAGCACTTCTCTTTCAAATTTGTTGAGGAACTCCTCCACTTCACCTAACCCATCATATGTAGGCAGATCTCTTCTCTCTATTGTTACACGACACAATGATCTCGTTATCATGTCATAGTTGAGCGTGGTTACCTTGTGTAACCGGTTCTGCCATCGTTCTATCTCTTCGTCAAAATGTAATGTATAGGAGCTTTCATGCTCCCATGAGATGTGGCCATCCGTGGTTGGATTTACCTAGTGTCGCTCACACATAGTTATCTTGTAGATGTAGTCTAGATCGTTGTCACTGTCTTAGTCGAGCACGGCCTTTGTGTTGTGTAGTCCTTCGGCAGGGTCTAAAGGTACCACTACGCGCAGTGACTTTTTCTCAAAAATTATCTTGCGCTTCTTTAAATTTATCACTGCATTCATGTCAGTGACCCAATCTATTCCTAGTTTCATGGGGTAGGGATTGTTGTCATCAACAATCTCTATCACTTTGAAATCTCCTAGCACGCTTGATCCTTCGATATCTACTGTGATTCCCTGCAGTCTCCCCATAGGTAGGATCTTTTGTTGGTTTTCCATTCACAGTTGGATAGGAGACCATTACAACACAGACCTACCCATGTGCTCCCATGTCTACTTTGGCAGGACGTTCACGCCTGCTCCTAGGTCTAGAATCACTTGGCCCATCTCGTATTCCCCGATCTTCGCGATCAATATCGTCTCCCTTCCTGTTCACGTCATGTGCTTCTCGAACTTCCGGACTACACGCTGTTCTCCTGCCGTGGACCCAATGCATCTAGTTATAAGTTCTTGCAGCTCCTTTACTACCTTCTTGTCGTGTAACAGCTTCATGCCTGTCTCCAAGAACGTAGTCAACATCGATGGGTCTTTGTCTTTACTTCGTGCAGTGGAGGCATCATCAAATCTCCTCTTAGCTTCCATGAAGGTCTACTTAGCGCGCTCCAAATCAAATTCTGGTTCCCTCGTTGGAGCCTTGTGAACCCACTACTTTCTTCAGGCTACTTGCCTTTGCCATCCCCTGTAATAGTACCACTTCGGAGCACGATATTTACATTAGGGTCTTCCTCGCATGGCTTAGACCTCACAGCCCTATCATGCATAGTCTAAGTTCTCCAAGTAGTATAGGGCTCACTATGGTTATTTCGTATTCAAGCCTTGGTGATGCCTGCGCGGTTAGGTTTTTGCACGCGATCCGATAAGCCCAGAGAACCATTGGTACGTGTAGGTCTAAGTGAGTCCACTTCACATTGTGGACATTGTTCACTGCTTTGCATACTTTGTTAACAACTTCTACGTGGATATTCTTTTGCGCACTTGGTATTTCCATACTTCGTGGTCCCAATTGGAGGGTTTTTTCGCTCCATTGCCTTACCCGCACCTGCTAACTGATTGTGTCTCCTACCATGAGGACGTCGTGCATTCGTGTAGCTTTCACACCATATGCCTGTATCCACCTGCATAGGTGGGTGCAAGGGTTGGTTCATCCATCATACTTGTCTTTCAATCGCATTTTAGGCTTCCCAAGCCACATGTGCATCATCCTTCTACATTCACGCTAGTCCTTAAAACTTCTTTGGTGCGTATCCCACCATCTTGCAGGCGTAGCGTGCAGTACCCATTTCAGAGCATTGAAACGTTGCTGTTCCAGCACTTCTCTTTCAAATTTGTTGAGGAACTCCTCCACTTCACCTAACCCATCATATGTAGGCAGATCTCTTCTCTCTATTGTTACACGACACAATGATCTCGTTATCATGTCATAGTTGAGCGTGGTTACCTTGTGTAACCGGTTCTGCCATCGTTCTATCTCTTCGTCAAAATGTAATGTATAGGAGCTTTCATGCTCCCATGAGATGTGGCCATCCGTGGTTGGATTTACCTAGTGTCGCTCACACATAGTTATCTTGTAGATGTAGTCTAGATCGTTGTCACTGTCTTAGTCGAGCACGGCCTTTGTGTTGTGTAGTCCTTCGGCAGGGTCTAAAGGTACCACTACGCGCAGTGACTTTTTCTCAAAAATTATCTTGCGCTTCTTTAAATTTATCACTGCATTCATGTCAGTGACCCAATCTATTCCTAGTTTCATGGGGTAGGGATTGTTGTCATCAACAATCTCTATCACTTTGAAATCTCCTAGCACGCTTGATCCTTCGATATCTACTGTGATTCCCTGCAGTCTCCCCATAGGTAGGATCTTTTGTTGGTTTTCCATTCACAGTTGGATAGGAGACCATTACAACACAGACCTACCCATGTGCTCCCATGTCTACTTTGGCAGGACGTTCACGCCTGCTCCTAGGTCTAGAATCACTTGGCCCATCTCGTATTCCCCGATCTTCGCGATCAATATCGTCTCCCTTCCTGTTCACGTCATGTGCTTCTCGAACTTCCGGACTACACGCTGTTCTCCTGCCGTGGACCCAATGCATCTAGTTATAAGTTCTTGCAGCTCCTTTACTACCTTCTTGTCGTGTAACAGCTTCATGCCTGTCTCCAAGAACGTAGTCAACATCGATGGGTCTTTGTCTTTACTTCGTGCAGTGGAGGCATCATCAAATCTCCTCTTAGCTTCCATGAAGGTCTACTTAGCGCGCTCCAAATCAAATTCTGGTTCCCTCGTTGGAGCCTTGTGAACCCACTACTTTCTTCAGGCTACTTGCCTTTGCCATCCCCTGTAATAGTACCACTTCGGAGCACGATATTTACATTAGGGTCTTCCTCGCATGGCTTAGACCTCACATCCCTATCATGCATAGTCTAAGTTCTCCAAGTAGTATAGGGCTCACTATGGTTATTTCGTATTCAAGCCTTGGTGATGCCTGCGCGGTTAGGTTTTTGCACGCGATCCGATAAGCCCAGAGAACCATTGGTACGTGTAGGTCTAAGTGAGTCCACTTCACATTGTGGACATTGTTCACTGCTTTGCATACTTTGTTAACAACTTCTACGTGGATATTCTTTTGCGCACTTGGTATTTCCATACTTCGTGGTCCCAATTGGAGGGTTTTTTCGCTCCATTGCCTTACCCGCACCTGCTAACTGATTGTGTCTCCTACCATGAGGACGTCGTGCATTCGTGTAGCTTTCACACCATATGCCTGTATCCACCTGCATAGGTGGGTGCAAGGGTTGGTTCATCCATCATACTTGTCTTTCAATCGCATTTTAGGCTTCCCAAGCCACATGTGCATCATCCTTCTACATTCACGCTAGTCCTTAAAACTTCTTTGGTGCGTATCCCACCATCTTGCAGGCGTAGCGTGCAGTACCCATTTCAGAGCATTGAAACGTTGCTGTTCCAGCACTTCTCTTTCAAATTTGTTGAGGAACTCCTCCACTTCACCTAACCCATCATATGTAGGCAGATCTCTTCTCTCTATTGTTACACGACACAATGATCTCGTTATCATGTCATAGTTGAGCGTGGTTACCTTGTGTAACCGGTTCTGCCATCGTTCTATCTCTTCGTCAAAATGTAATGTATAGGAGCTTTCATGCTCCCATGAGATGTGGCCATCCGTGGTTGGATTTACCTAGTGTCGCTCACACATAGTTATCTTGTAGATGTAGTCTAGATCGTTGTCACTGTCTTAGTCGAGCACGGCCTTTGTGTTGTGTAGTCCTTCGGCAGGGTCTAAAGGTACCACTACGCGCAGTGACTTTTTCTCAAAAATTATCTTGCGCTTCTTTAAATTTATCACTGCATTCATGTCAGTGACCCAATCTATTCCTAGTTTCATGGGGTAGGGATTGTTGTCATCAACAATCTCTATCACTTTGAAATCTCCTAGCACGCTTGATCCTTCGATATCTACTGTGATTCCCTGCAGTCTCCCCATAGGTAGGATCTTTTGCTGGTTTTCCATTCACAGTTGGATAGGAGACCATTACAACACAGACCTACCCATGTGCTCCCATGTCTACTTTGGCAGGACGTTCACGCCTGCTCCTAGGTCTAGAATCACTTGGCCCATCTCGTATTCCCCGATCTTCGCGATCAATATCGTCTCCCTTCCTGTTCACGTCATGTGCTTCTCGAACTTCCGGACTACACGCTGTTCTCCTGCCGTGGACCCAATGCATCTAGTTATAAGTTCTTGCAGCTCCTTTACTACCTTCTTGTCGTGTAACAGCTTCATGCCTGTCTCCAAGAACGTAGTCAACATCGATGGGTCTTTGTCTTTACTTCGTGCAGTGGAGGCATCATCAAATCTCCTCTTAGCTTCCATGAAGGTCTACTTAGCGCGCTCCAAATCAAATTCTGGTTCCCTCGTTGGAGCCTTGTGAACCCAAGTACTTTCTTCAGGCTACTTGCCTTTGCCATCCCCTGTAATAGTACCACTTCGGAGCACGATATTTACATTAGGGTCTTCCTCGCATGGCTTAGACCTCATCATTTGTAGGTTCTGAGTCGGGGGAGACAGGAGTGCTTCTTTATCGCGCAACCTCGATATCAGTGTGGGACAATCCTCCGTCTCATGATCAAACTACGTACAATATAAGCATGATGGTCGCATTGCATTCATACAATCATGGGCATAATGTCCTCACCCTCCATAACTATAACATATCAGTTTTCTGTGACCTCTTCCTGGTCCCATTCCACCTCAGCCTTATTCGCGCCCCTGAAATCCGGTTCGCGCCATCCTTGCATTCTAGTCAAGGGGTTGTGTTTTAGCTTGAACTCTGTAGTTAGGAGTCTGATCCATCATCAACTCATACCTTCTATAGGTGTGCTCATCATGGGCTATTGATCTATAGAAATTACAGAACAACTATTGTGGATTCTACATATACTTCTGTAATAGATGGCGGTTATCTGTAGCATGCTTTCCTGCTATCTAACAAATCATGCACCATAATGCAGGCATCGTGATTAGTCCTACTTGTGCCTCTGGTCTCAATGGCATTGGTCCTCCTCCTGCGAGGTAATTCGCGAACACTGGGCAGTGGTCCTTTTCGTGCGCGTGGCCCTTGGATTTTACGCACCATACCTCGTCACACACTTCTGGACGGGCTATCCTGTCTTGTTTCAAACTCTGCATCTCAAGGCACAAGTTTTACAATTGCGCATGAATCTACTGGACTCCCAGGTTATGATATTGTATCGGAGTCTCGCACAATCCCATCGCGACCTCCAAAGCCTCATCCTGAGTGGTTAGCCTTTTTTGCGACAGTGCGTTCCGTAGATGTGACGTTAACGATGCTACAAACTATTCGCGGTGTTGCCCATCTGTTAATGTCATGTTTGCTTCACGAATTGTGCATTTCAGTGTTTGATCAAACTCCCACAAGGTTTCGCCTGGTAGCATTGTAATTTCCTTGAATCCAATGATCAACTGTGCCTCCGATTTTGGCCTGCTAATTTCCTTGTTTAGCGCAGCTTGGATATCCGTTATCCCCGCATTCAGATTGTCATTGGAATGCTTAATGTACTAGGTCAACGCGTAATCTTGCAGAGTGCTGGACAACGTTGCCTTCTTTATATTGTCATCTGTGACACCCTGTGCTTCCCATATAGCTTTTATCATGAACCAAAACTGGTCCGGATCTTCATTCCTGTCAGGCCAGGGTAACTCCAGCAATTAATGAGCGCAAGACAAAACTGGTTGATTTTATTCATTTAGACAATTGTTATTTATACATATACAAAACGGATCAGTTCATCTTCTAGATGACTGTGCAGCTTCACCTCATCCGTTTCGGATTAGGTGTCAACATTCCCCCCCTTAATCTGAAGGGATGTTGGTGAGTCCAAGCATCGTTCTGAATCTTTCAAGCTTTTCTCTTCCAAGCGCTTTGGTGAAGATGTCTGCAATTTGCTCGTTTGTGGAACAATGACGGAGATGGATTGTTTTGGCCTCAACATGATGTCGGATCAGATGATATGTAGTATTGATGTGCTTAGTACGATCATGGAACTTTGGGTTCTTGGCCAACTTTATTGCAGAGGTGTTATCAATCATGAGTGGAGTTGATTGTATTTGTTTTACCTGCAAATCTTCAAGAATTTTCCTGAGCCACACAATTTCTTTCATTGCTTCAGCTGCTGCCACATATTCTGCTTCTGTTGTGGAATCTGCTGGTACTGATTGTTTGCGTGATCTCCAGGAGACAGCTCCCGATCCAAGACTCATAGCATATCCTGAAGTAGATACCCCAGTTTCTTTGTCTCCATCGAAGTCTGAATCAGAGTATCCAATCAAGTTGAAGTCGTCCACCTGTGTATACTTGATTCCAAGGTCTTGAGTTCCCTTGAAGTACCTTAGAACTCTTTTTGCAGCAGACCAATGTCCCTCACAAGGATTTTTCATAAACCTGGAGAGGATTCCAACAGCAAATGAAATGTCTGGTCTGGTAGTAGTGAGGTAGATGAGACTTCCTACAAGCTGTCTATACTTTGTTGCATCCTCAAATTCCTTTCCTTCAATAGATGTGAGCTTCAAGTTTTGTTCCATTGGAGTAGAAAGGGGATTGCACTATGTCATGCCAAATCTGTTTAACAAATCTCCAATGTATTTCTTTTGAGAAAGAAATATGGACTTTGGATGTTGGGTTACTTCAATGCCAAGATAGTAATGAACATAGCACAAATCAGTCATTTCAAAAAAATTTCCTAATTCTTTCTTTATGGATGCAATATAGCTTTCATTGTTCCCTGTCATTAAAAGATCATCTACATATACCACAAGATATACAACTGTTTTGCCAACTTTCTTGACAAATAAAGTTGCATCATCAAGATCAAAATGTTTGAAGTTGAGTTTCAGAAGATGCTCAGTTAGTTTTTCATACCAGGCTCGTGGTGCTTGTTTGAGGCCATACAAGGACTTCACAAGTTTGCATACTTTGTGTTCATGTCCTTTCACAGCAAATCCTTCAGGCTGGGACATAAAAACATTTTCTTTTATATCTCCATTCAAGAATGCAGTTTTTACATCCATTTGATGGACTTTCCAACCGTTCTGAGCAGCTAGTGCAAAGAGTGTCCGGATGGTGGCCCATTTTGCTGTGGGAGCAAAAGTTTCCTCATAATCGACCCCTTCCTTCTGTGCAAAACCTTTTGCCACAAGCCTAGCTTTGTGCTTGTCAAGTGAGCCATCAGCTTTGTACTTGTTCTTGTAGACCCACTTGCAGCCAATTGGTTTGGTTCCAAATGGAGGATCAACCAGCTTCCAAGTGCCATTCTTTATGAGGGCATCGTACTCCTTCTGCATCGCTTCTTTCCATTCATCATGAGAAGCAGCTTCTTTGAAGGAAGTTGGTTCAAAATATGTAGACAAGTTCAATTCACAATCATAAGTAACATCCATATCAACAAGTGAATTATAGTTATCTACATCACCTCCATCTTGTCGGTTTGTATTTCTGGTTCCTATTTTTCCAATTTCATCAGGATGAACACTTTCAAGTGTCTTTGTCAGCCATTTTGGGGGACCTTTCTGAGATGGTCCAGGCTGTTCTGTTGATTGAGTTGGGTCTGAATCAAGATTGAGTCTCCCAATTCTATCAATTACATCACTTAAAGCATCATCCGTTGTTGGAGTGTCATGCAGGGGAGATTGTTCTTCAGAAGAAGATTCCACATGTTGATCTAGTATAGGAATCCCCCCTTCAAGATGTGGAATCTGATTATCAAACTCTTGAAATGATTTCGGTTTTGTGAATTTATCCAAGCGATCAAGTTGCCGCTCAACAACACTGTCAGATTTGGATGATTCAAGAAAAATGACATCTCTAGATAAAACAAACTTTTTATTTACTTCATCATAAAGGCGGTATGCTTTAGATGTGTTTGAATACCCCAGGAAGATACACTTACGACTTCTAGCACCAAGTTTGTTTCTATGTACCTTTGGTATTAAAGCATAACAGGCGGAACCAAATATCCTGAGATGTTTTACCGAAGGAACATGTCCATACCACAATTCATAAGGAGTTTTGTTTCTTATAGCACTAGATGGACATCTATTCTTTATATATGCAGCACATAGAACAGCATCAGCCCAAAACATTGTCTTTACATTTTTGAAGAAAAGCATGGATCGTACCATATTCAAAATTGTTCTGTTCATTCTTTCAGCTACACCATTCTGTTGAGGATTATAAGGTACAGTTGTTTGATGTTTAATCCCATGTTGGCGAAGATAGTGTTCAAATTCATTTGATGTATATTCTGTTCCATTATCAGTGCGAATAGACCCAATATGAGATTGTGCATCATTTTCAATCCACTTATGAAAATTCTTGAATGTTTGAAAAGCATCAGATTTGTTCTTCAATAAGTAAACCCAGCACATTCTGGTGTAATCATCAATAAATGTCATGATATATTTATTTCCATTTGCAGAAGGAACAGGCATTGGACCACATAAATCTGAATGAATAAGTTCAAGCTTCCTATGTGCTCTTGAATGTGAATCATGAAAAGACTGTTTGCTATGCTTTCCTAGAATGCAAGCATCACATTGTTTATGTTTTCTAGGAATTGTAGGCAAACCAGCAACACCATTTTTCTTCAACAAGCGGAGACTATCATAGTTTAAATGTCCAAATCTAGCATGCCATAATAAACTTGATGGAAGTGTACCTTCATCATGATGAGAAATATATGAAAAATGTTGTGCATGAGCAGAGGTTCCTTGCAGTTTAAGAAGTCTTTCTTCTTCTATACCCCTCATGACAAGTGAGTGGTCAGATGCCTTTCTTACCTCAAGCTTGCCATAAAACATGTGAATGGAGTGACCTTGCTGGCGGATGTGGACCAGGGACAACAAGTTTCTCTTCAGCTGTGGGAGATATAGAACATGATCCAGAAGAAAGTCTGGAAGACCAGGCAGTTTAAGCCTGATTGTGCCAAGCCCTGATGGCTTGATTTTTGACTGATCTGCAAAGTATACTGCTCCATCAACATTGTCAGTGAAATCTTCAAAGAAATCTCTCCTATGAGTCATATGACAGGTTTCTCCTGAATCAAGCAACCAGTCATTTTCGAAGAAGCAAGTGAAGCATTAAACAAATCTTTATTTACTCCAATGTTACATTGTGCCTCAATATAGTGAGCGGATTCAGGTGCTTTACCTTTGTCTGTGTCATCAGTTTTACCTTTCTGCTGATTTCTTCTCTGCTCAGCCTTGTCCCATGGTAGCTTGCATGTAGAAGCATCATGTGATCCATTTCGTTTGCAGCAAATGCAATGCAGATCTGCCTTTTCTGCTTGAGGATGTCTGCCCCCCCTGCCTCTGAAGTATCTTCCTCTTCCTCTTCGTCCACCTCTTCCTCTTGTAGAATCTTGAGCAGGATGCTTTTCTTTATGAGCAAGGCAAACAGTCTCTTCAGAAGATTCAGGGACTGTTTTCTTTCCAAAGGCTTTCTCTCTTTCAGCAAACTTTTTCACAAGAGTGTCAAAGGTTATATCTTTAAGATTTCCATTTGCTTGTAAAGACTCAAGATAGTTAGAGTAGGTAGGATAGAGTGCTTTGAGAAAGGCAATAAGAGAGATATCCAGCTCAACCTTAGTGGATTTAATATCATGCATTATAGACTTTATTTCAGATGCAAGAGCAAGAGGATCATTATTTTTCAGTTCAAGAGTGAAGAGTTTAATCATGAGCTGAACAACTTCAAGTGCAGAATGTGTATCATAAAGTTCTTTCAGCTTTTGTAAAGCTTCAAAGGCAGTGGAATAGGATGAAATATGACGACTTACTTCCTCATTTGCAGATGCTATGATCAATGCAAATGCTTTGCTGTTCTTGTTTTCCCAAATGGCAAGTTCTTTGTCTGATGTGGGCTGCACAGGGTCTCTGTCTTCTTCTCCGACACACACACCTTTCCACAGCTCATTGTAGATGAGGGTGTGTTTTACCATCCGAGACCATTCAGAATAGTTCTCCTTGCCAGTGAGAACTATTCCGACCATAGAAATGATTGAATGCATTCTGTAAAAATATCTCTGCTAAAAAAAAACTTCTGTTGATAAAAGACTTCTGCTGAAAAAAAAAATCTTATGCCACAACAAGACTTCTGCTACAAATCCCTCTAATGTGTGACAGAAGGCATCAGAATTTTATTGAAATATTATAACACTTTGTGCTTCAATACAGCATAAAACAAACTGTGCAAATGTTCTGTGCAAATGTTCTGACTGATATGACCTTGAATGCTTTTGAAACTGCTTATATAACCCCTTTGAAAACTGCTTACAATACAAAAACTGCTATCATAAATACATATCAACGGCACACATTATACTGCCATTAAAATCATCTCTCTTGTACCTATGTCACTATGAAATATGATCCACATCCGTTCGCTCTGCAAAAAAAATAATGTAGCAGGCCAGCGCAGAAACCAATGCATACCAGCATTGACAATAACTAACATGATCGAACCATCATACATAGTCTTTGATGTTACATACCGTTCAAAAAACATTCAACGCATAATATATCACACATAGTCTTTGATGTTACATATGCGTTAAAAAAACATTCAACGCATAACATATAACACAACACAATTTCCCTGGATGCGCACCAAATGAGATGGCGGCCTTCAAATGATGTAGGAAAGAGCCAATGCGTTAATCATTCTATACAGGAACTTCAATGGATATTTGATGGCATGTTTGAATGAAATGGCAGCCTTAAAATGATGTAAAATATAAATTTCAATACCGCTTGTTCAGGTCTCACCCCAACGGTTACTGTCTCGAGCACCCGTTTGGTAAGCGATTATACAGTCCTCTTCTGCAATGCGAATCCTTCTCCATTGCAACCCCTCTCAATCTCGGTCTTCCACAGGTCTTGCAGCAACACTCAATTGAAATTTGAGAAAACGGTGGTGGGTATTTTAGAGACCGCAGACATGGCTGCCATGACCGAATACAGAGTCTGAAAGCTTGAGGCCAGGCAAAGCGTCCCCAAGGAGCGTTAGGATAGGTGAACTATTGTATAATCAAAGCGAAAAGAGAGGACTGTAGATGAAGAGAATGTAGGAATTCTGGAATTCTAATGACTGTAAGCGCCGACGACAGAAACGAAATTCTTCCGCAGAGTAAACCGGCTTGAGTTCATGACTGTTATGGTAATAAGACTCACGGTTTCAAAAGGGATACATTACGCTTTCTTCGCCCTTAGAAGACAAAACAACAGCAGGACCAGGTCAATAGTAACGGGCGTATGGAAAAATGGAATTTCACACAGTCTAGGATGCGCAGAGAATGAAACGTTCAGGCATGGCCAGACATTGATTCTTCTGCGCCAGGCCAGAGGCAGAGCAGCGCAGGACAGACAGGACAGAGGGGCGCAGGACAGAGCAGCACAGTGCTCAGGGCAGGAGTTACAACCTATTTTGGGACCTGTGCTCTGATACCATGTCAGGCCAGGGTAACTCCAACAATTAATGAGCGCAAGACAAAACTGGTTGATTTTATTCATTTAGACAATTGTTATTTATACATATACAAAACAGATCAGTTCATCTTCTAGATGACTGTCCAGCTTCACCTCATCTGTTTCGGATTAGGTGTCAACAATTCCCTACTCCCTTGAACACTATTAGCTCTATTGTGATGGCCATATTGCTTCGCGGTGGTGGTGGAGGTGGGATGGGTGAATTCGTTCGTGAAGACGGTGAAATTGGTGGTGGTGTGGGTGGGGGTGGTATGCGCGGAATTCTCTGCTTTATCAGATTGACAACACTTCTTGACGAGACCTTCGCAAGCTCTTCTTCGCCTCTTCGTGGAGGTGAAATCAAGGAGCTTGTCTCTAGTTCTGTGCTACCTTCATTTCTATAGATTCTCCCACTTCTTGTAGCCCAAAACATCAATTTATTTGCATAACCCGCTTTTCACACAGTAGCATTTTAATCCAAGTGTTCAAATATTTAACGTGCTTACCTCGTGGTCCCTTGAGATAGCGCCGTTCTTCCTTGCTATAGCTAACTGAAGTATCTACCACGAATCCGGTGATGAATCCTCCTATGATTCGATCAAGCCAGTGATCAATAGTGCGTGTGATCTGATCTTCTGATGCTTCCAATCTGCGCACCAATTCTGGAGTCCACACAATAGGTTTGTGGAGTTTACACCTTCCTTGGTTATCTGCTAGATTCGCGATCCACTCATACAACTGAATAGGGAAGGATGCAAAGAAAATTTCATGGTTCTCCGTATATAAGTAGCAATCTAACCATTCTTCCTTTGACAATCGCGGATTGCTATTTTCTTGTGCCCCGAACTCATGAATATTTTTGTCCAACCACTCTTCAATTCCTTTATTTATTGGATTCCAGTGATACGACATCAAACATCTTTATGCAAATCTTAGTCCTAGAAATGGAACCATTTGCTGGCTTGTTGGGGCCTAACCTAGATTCGAAGTTAATTAGCCAAAAAAATCCCTGTACTACTGGCCCTTTCGGCAACAATCCGTGGATTAAGGTATCACCTGAAGTAGTATGGAAGGGTGCTGGAACTAGGCTTCCGAACCCTTGAGATGTCTAAGAGGTTTGACTGGTCCTTTGTTTGTTCCTGCACACATGTTGCTTCATGCACCTTTCGTTCTTGATACCCTCCCTTCGCGCAGCCCTAACCGGGGGCTGTGTCGTGCTCTACACTATTACCCGAGATCTTCCTTATCTTCCAATGTTAATTAACTACCTTTGCCTACTTGAATGTCTTATAATTAGCAATGCAAAGCATTCATCAATACAAAGCATTTATACACAATCGTGCAGTAAATAAATAGTGTATTTGCAAATTATATCCAATCATGCATTAAACCAGGAAAATACATATAGAATTATATCAAAACTTCTCTTTATTGATTCTTCCAACGATTACAAACTCAACCTACCCTGCGCACTTAGATGTAGGGGTCCGCTCACTTAGCTGTGGACTACTACGCCATTGCGCACTCAGCTGCAGAGCCTTCTCCTACTCTACGACCCACAGACACACTTTACACTTCGACTCAATCACTTAGACTTCTCATTTTTCTAATATCTTCGTTATTCATTTTCTTTTACACTTAGAGCCTCACTCTGTTTATACAATCACATGGCCTGCAGACCATTGGTAGGTCTATCCTGCCGGCATTACATTACAAAACTAGGCGGACAACCCTGTGACTCTATTACGCTTTCGGGATCCGCGCCCGCAATTTGCGGAGCTTTTACAAAAGACTTGCTCAAAACTTGAACTTTAAGCCCCAAAACATGCCTTGTGGGGATTCCATGCCCAAAATTATTGTGCATTGAGTAACTAATCAAGTTTTCCAGTCAATAATTCTAAGGTTGGTTTCTATGACGAGGATCAGATAGGGTGTATTACCATTAATTTTGAGATCATATGTTATGAATTCTTTTGGATCTACTCTATATTTTTCAAGATTTTATAAAGATATTGCATCCCCAAAATTCACATTTATATAACATACTAGGGATGACAAGAGTATTAAAGAGGATATTTCTTTTTGTCGCCACCAAAGGTCAAGTAATATACAGTTCTTTTCCAAATCCATAATAATATTTCCACTCTCCATTTGTCCTTTCTCATCACTATGGTTCCAAGAGATTTGTATGAAGAAACTTCCTCTTGGTTAGTGTTTTCATATATGAAAGCTTAATATGTGATATTTTTTATCCTAATTATCATAGCCTTTATTTCATCATTTTTCAAAGTCATAACCATACTATGATTGAAGCATTTGAGGATTCTCAAATTCTTATCAATGTCATAGGGAATCCTTTCCATAAGAATAATATCATCATCGTATTGAAGAACAAGGTTGATGATTACACTACGAAAAGTTTATCTAGTACGATCTACATCTTCCAATCAATGTTCTAACTTATTAATGTATATGCCAAATATGGTCGAGGATATAGGACCACCATCTTTGAATCCTATATTACGATTATTTTCATTGGACTAGCTCTCAGTGTCCCTGAACTAGGCATTAACACTCTCATATAGCTTCGTTGCAATATCTTTGAGCTCAAAAGGATTTTTATCTTTATAACATATTCCAAAGATTATTTCTCAACATAGTGTGAAAAGATTTTCTTAAATCAATGAAAAAATGAAGGATATTGGTTTTATTATTGAATCTCCTATACAACGATTATGAGAAAAGCAAGATGGTCCACACTTGAATGATAATATTTAAAGATAATTGGTCAATAGCTATTTCTCCACGGATTTTGAGCCATATGCTAATCTTCTTTTCCAAAATGCTTCCATATAGGTTGGCTAAGATGGGAATAATCATAACAATTGTATAACTAAAGGGATCGCTTTTATCTCCAATTTTAAATATAATGAAAACGCACAATTAAGTACAAGGATTCTTTAGGGAGACACTTCTTAACTAGTAGATTGATTAGATTTTATATATGAGGAATGACGATAGGTTCTTCAATTAGTAATATCTCAACTTAGTAGCCCTTGATGTCCTTAGCTTTCCCTTTTACAGTTTGTTTAACTCTAAAATTTATGTCTTTTATGGAAAACACTTCATCATGTATAGAAACATTTGCAATATTATCCACAAAAATATTGGATTCATGAAGATTCTTTCAAAACGAATAGAATCATACTAATGTTTATTTTTACAAATAAAAAATTTCACTCCATAATCTCTTAGGCTTTTTCTTTTATAGGTGAAAAAGTTCATCTTACTTTATTTTATATAGCACAATTTTTCCCATTCAATTAGGGCTCAGGGTATTTATTTTAAGTTCCAACTTTTTTACTCTTGTGATGAGAGACGGACTATCCTATTTTTCCTTTTGCATAACACCTCAATAAAAAAGAAGTGTTAATGTTAATAGAATTAAAGAGGGTTGACTTAAAATTATAACATAAGTTCTTAATATTATGAATATGTTAAGAGAAGTACTTAGGTTTATAAAATTATGATAAATGTTTTTAATATTATTGTTATGCACCAGGAGATTTAACACACTATTTAAGTACTTCAAAAAGTGATTAATTTTATAACTCATCACTTTATAAATTGTATTAGAAAATTGATTATTAAATATATATTACTTTTTAATTTATTTACTTATTTTTCCATTGGATGGGTGAGCAGGGACATGCCGTCAAACCATCATGGTTGCCACCAACTTGCTTCTGAGCTTATTATTTTTGATTAAATGGATTCATGAAAATAATAACGTGCCATATCCACTCTTTGCCTTTGATTATCCGAGTACAAGGTGGGCTCTGTGTGGGTCCTGATTTGCATTAAAAAACGAGGAAGGAATGTTTCAAATGATTTATTTTACTGCATATAATCTAAATGAGGATGAGGTGTATTATCTTAGAGGTGTTGACTTCACAGTGGAACGAGCCCCCTCGACTCCAAAATTGCGCACTCCTTTCTATCTTCTAATAGTGGTGTATCTCCTAGATATTGGAAAATAGTTAATTTGTATTGGAATTTGAAAAAATTGGTTAGAAGGCTACTTATGTATTACAATGAAGTCAAGAAGGAAATCTTTCAACAATTATATGAACTAGAATTGCAAATTAATTTCAAACCATTAGGTTCCCAAAGGAAATCTTTCAACAATTATATGAACTGGAATTGCAAATTAATTTCAAACCATTAGGTTCCCAACAACAAGATCCATCCCATCATACTTTTAGGTTATTTTCAAAGGTATTATTTAAATAGTTCAATCCTTTTATTGGCCTTTATTGGGTATACTTTAGATAGTTTAACTTTTTTATTGGATGTTTCTTTTTTACTATAGATTATTCTTATAAGATATTAGGCTTATAGTTTTTCCTATTATTCTTATAGGAGACCAGGCTTATAGTTTTGTTTATTGTAATGTATATATGGACGAGCTTCATCTCTAATTTTTTTTTGGGACTATGAGACGTTATTTTTGGACATAAGACTTTCAACCCCTTTATTGTGTATTTCTTTCTTACTATAGATTATTCTTGAGGAGACTAGGCTTATAGTTTTTTATTCTAATGTATGTGTGGATGAGTTTTATCTTTATCTCTTTATAAACTATGACATGTTATTTTTGGACATAAGACTTGCTCAATTTTGATGTTGTTATGAACATAGCAAGAATATTTGCACAAAGGACTTATCCCAATGTTGAGAATCTTAATCCCAAGAGGTAGGCCAACAATATGAGAAATATTTTATAGTATTCCCTCTTCATAATTAATACACATTCTAACAAAACAACATGCTTATAATGGCTAAAAACAAGTATGTTTCTTATTAAGAGGTCACAAGTTTAAAAGTTCAAATCCAAAAGAGCATAAAGTATGTATACTTTATTAGATTTTCTTAGTCAAATCATGGAGGAGGGTCATTTGTCCAACAGATAATAAGTTCTCATACACCAATTTGGTATCTAGCTTAGTAGTGACCTTAAAATTAAATTATTATTATAGACTTTATTGATTTAAAAAAATATATAAATATTCAATTTTATGTATGTGTGGATAGGAAGGTATAGTTTTTATTTGAAATATATCTATATATATATCTATATATATATATATATATATATATATATATATATATATATATATATATATATATATATCTATTGCTAAAATTTATTATAAATAATTGCAAGTCATGATTATTGAGCTTAGAGGCTCATTCCACAACCTAGTATGATGTGTAACTACGTCCCTCCATCATCAAAGTTGAAATTTCTCTATGTCCGCAAAAATAAAATATTTAAAAATAAAAACATATTAAATAACCATACAAAATATTTAAATAATGTTTGTTCATAAAAAAGATTGCACGTGAAGAAATTGGATTTCTCTTAACTCATGTTAGATCTCTATTTAAGATAGATCTATGCTGGTTATTTTTTAAAATTAAAGTCAATTTTAGGATGCATTTTTATTAGATAATTGTGAAGTCTAGAGTCTAGTGAGAAATTCACCATTCAAACAAAGTTGTAATTGCTTTAAATCCCTCAACTCATCATCCTATTAAATATATAAAATTATTATCAAACTAAAAATGAAGGGAAAAGTTGAAAAAATTAAAAATCAAATTTAATAATTATAGCCTGAGGTTTCTTATTTCAACTTAAGGTGGATGAAGATGCGTTTATTTTTATTTTTATTTTTTTTGACAATCTAATATGTTCATATTCTAATTAGATGGGGAAATTAATATATAAGAAAACTTTATCTAGCAAAATGGTCCATTTTATAAGAAAATGTGTAATTCCTTTTTTTTTTCAAAACAAATTAGAATCATGTCAAGTGTCTCCCCACCCACCAATTCCCTAGAGATTTGAGTTTGTTCCAATTCTAATAAGTTCATATTCTAATTAAATTGGGAAATTAATATATAAGGAAATTTTATTTAGCAAAATGCTCAATTTTGCAATAACATGTGTAATTGTTTTTTTTCTTAAATTTAAATTGACCCCTAACTTTTTTATACATGGTTAATCAAATGAATATGTGCATTGGTATGCAATTTTTAATATTGGAATAATTATTATTTTTGTTATATTTATAAAATGTTAGACTATATCAACTACATAAATATTTTTAGTATAATTATATTAATAATAATTCTTATTATTTCATAGCATGATTGACGTACAACTTTTGCAAACGTCGACCTTTTTGAGGTTCAAGATTCATGTACACTATTTAATGTGATTTTACTAACACGCTATTCCACAAAGACATGATGTGTTCTGATGTAGCCTGAAACTTTCATTTTCTTGTTATTAAGGTTTTGACATAGACCTCCCACCTACTTATTTGCTGGAATGAAAGTGATGGGAATATTGTTCACGTTATTAGTCTGCAATTGCCTCGTCTCTTCGCAAGGCGACATTCCACACTCTTTTCAAACTGATCCTCCTCGTAAAGCGACATTCCGCAATTCTTTCAAACTCTTCCTCTTTTGAATTTTCTGAGGACTATCCTACCCGGCGGCACTACTACCGCCATCGCCTTCTTCCTGGAAATATTTCGAAGTATCAACTGCAGGATGAAGAAAAGTTGCCAACCATCCTTATTTCGTAGATAAGTTTTCGAATTCCACCGTACTTATCTACCGCCATCGCCTCCTTTGTGGAAATGTTGCCGAGTATGAAATGCAGGATGAAGAAAAGTCTCCAACCCCTTGTTTCGTAGAAAAATTTCTGAAATCCATCTTACACGGTGGCACCACTGAGGCCATTGCCTCCTTCCTGGAAATGTCGGAAAACTTGATTCACTGCACGATAACCTCAGAATAACAAGCGGAGAATGTATCCACGGCACGCCAAGCAGCTTGTTTCACAGACTACCGCCACGTCCCTCCACAGATTCAATTCATGAATAACGAATATGCGTAAGCTTCGCTATCACATCCAGTGGAAACAAAATCACAAATGACCATCCGCGTAAAAATCACCATTCCGATCAGGATCAAATGTTAAAAGTGGGTTATGTTTCAATCTCAAGAGCTGTCAATTTAAGAAAGTTAATATATATATTCCTGGTTTACTATTCAATTAAAAAAAAAAATAAAAAAATCTATTTCACTTTTATCGCTAAGGACTGTATCGGAATAGAGTAGGTTTTTCACCTTTTAAGCCACGCAACTTTTATCGTGCTTTTCACCTTTTAAGCGACGCAACTTTTGATCGTTGGTAGTTTTTCTCGGTAAGCCAATATTTTATAAATTTTGAAAACAAATAAACAATATTGTTTGACATTGGAATACGTGTTTAACCGAGATTGTTTGAAATATATTTAATATCAATACCATAGGAGTTTATGCACTAAAAAAAATACATTTGGCACTATGAAAAAATGTTTTAGTTCTTAATTATTGCATAGATAGAAACTACAAAATACATTTGTCGCTAAGAAAAAATGTTGTAGGTATAATTATTGTATGGGTAGAAAGTAAAAATATTAGCAAAATAATAAAAATTAGTTGGTTATGTGAAAGACCAAGAAGGTAGAGTTGTATTTTTAGTTGTAGGCTTTTTTAAACTAACACTTGGTGATTTGGTTGCATTTTCTTTTGTTTTAAATTACTTTATCAACAATATTTTCATGAATATTTGTATTTGTCAATATAGATTTATAATTTCGCAATATTTTGTTTCTTGTGCCTCGATGGTCTTTGTATTTGTCATCTAGCTCCCAATTCAACATTAATATTTTGGTCATAGATTACCTTACACTCTCCCTAAATTTTATTCTCCATTGTTTCAACTCCTTTTTGGATATGAGGAGGCATTTGTTCCCAAAAGACCTTCGTTGATTCTTGGTATGAGGTTGCACTCCCATGGCATTTGTTCCCAAAATGTTAGGGTCCAACCCTAACCCCCTTATTTATGTAATAGGATCGAGTCATAGTTATAGTTAATTAAAGAGTCAATAAAGCCCATATTAATAATTGTAAGTGGTTGACCGGCAATTAAAGAAGGGACCACAGTTAGTTGCAAATAGGCCATGATATTAGATAAATGGTATAAATAAGAACCATGGTATTGCATGTATGAATCCTATATAAAGGATAGAGACTCCCCTCGAGGAGCATCGTGTCTTATTTTATAATTGAACCCAACTCTATTGGAGGTTGCCGCCTCGAAGAGGCAAGTGAACATTGCTTTCCTTTTTGAATAATAAAATACTTGTTGTTATTTCTTATTGTTCTGTGTTCTGGGTATATTTCTTTGCATATTTGGTATTCCGGTATCTTCTTGCAGGTCAAGAGAATAACAAGTGGTATCAAAGCACTTTCCAGGGCCGGTGGGATCTCCATTTTTAACAAAAAAAATTAGCTAGAGACATATCTCGGCGTCTTTAAACCACGGGATCTGTTGTTGAGCACATAAACCTGTGGATATGGAGAGGCATGCACACAGGAAATATAAGAGGTGGTCACCCTTGTTGGACTCCCTTTTAACCCCTGTGGGTACCCTTTTGAGTAGTAGCGCATTAGACAGAATCGCGCACAGACTGTCTTCCAAGTACACTCTAAGTATATCAGAAGCCCCCTAGGCTCTCTTGAAACCTCACCATAGATAAACTGTTGGCCATTTTGCTACTATAGTACATCGAGAACAGCACTCGGGGAGATTACTCACGCGTACGATAGGGTAGTCGGGTTGTAAGGCTAAGGGTACGGTTGATCCCCCTTGGTTAGTGCCCTGAAAGATTGGGCCAAGTACTATTGTCAGACCCTTATGTATATTGCAATTTGTAGCACCTGACACTCCTTAAGGCAATAGTTCCTAGGTCTCTATCTAGATCATGCATCATCTTTTCTAGATCAGATCTAGCAGGTGTGGTTCTGTCACAACTGCAACAATCAGTTCCACCATTCAGATCTGGTCGTGGGTTCGGTAGCAATCGCCACAATTAGATCTGCCATTCAGACCTAGCAGCAGGGGTTCGATCACTGCCACATTCCTACTCATACTCTGCAGTTGAGGGAGTCGACAGATCAAACTATTTGTGTGGGCCACTATACCTGAGCACGATTCTAGCACGACATTGGGCAGAATTGACTTTTCTAGGATTCAGCTACTGTAGTATTCCTAAGTGAGGAGTAAATGTCCTTTCGGAGTAAAAAAAAAAGGAAGTTTGAGACCCTCCCGGGATGCTTATAGGAGACTTAGACCATAAGAATTAGGTCGATGAGCTGAGCAAGGTGGTACCATTCACTTGATAGCATCAAACGTTTTGGGCGGTCCCAAATTTTAAAGTGCATTGGATCGATGCATGGTAGAAACTAGAGCTCAAGGTATGGTCAATGAGAAGATCGACACCCTTGAAACAGAGTTGGACGCAGTACTATCGTCGCTCAAGACCTTAGCCGACACACTTGCAAAGGGCAAGTCAGAGGAACACTCGGAGGCATATGCTTTCAATGAAAAAATTGAGGGCAAGTCTAGCCATTCTCTTCATCTCTTTCGAAACCACCAACAGTCCCAGACGCAACCACCCAAGCTGGACATCTATAAATTTGATGGCTCTCATCCGACCACATGGCTAGCACAAATGGAGCAATATTTCACACTGAATCACATCAAAGATGATGCGACTCAGCTTAGTGTGAGTAGCATGTACGTGGACAATGAAAGATGGTAATGGTGGCAGTGGCATCAACGTTGCTATGGAAGGCCTGTGACTTGCCATTCGTAAAAGCTATTACAGATTTCTTTGACCATGAATCTAACTTTTTGGGTCACCTCACTAAGCTCTGATAGACAGGAACAATGAACGAATATATTAAAGCCTTTGAAGCCTTAGCCTTCCGCATAGGAGGTCTACAAAATCAGCTCTACTTGGAATGTTTTGTCAATGTTCTCAAAGAAGCCATACAAGCCCACATCCGACTGCAACACCCAACCTCATGGTTGGATGCTTGCAAGATAGCTCATGAAGTATAACGTGCATTAGCAGTCCAATCCCATCACCCAAATTTCATAGCCAAGGGTTGCCCCACCCAGACTCAAAGCACTACCCAAACACTCAAGGTTCAGAAGGTGTCCACAGTGGAAATGGCGGAAAGAAGAAAGCAATGATTGTGTTACTACTATGATGAGAAATACTCCCTCGGGCATAAATGCAAGGAGCCCAAATTCTTTTAAATTGATGCTATTGATCACAGTTCATTGGAGGAAGCCCCACCACTTGAGGAACCAGAGGAGGAAGATGAGGAGAACCAGTTGGACAATGTATATGAAGAACCAGTGATCTCACTTCATGCTTTGGCAGGGATTTCTTCTCCCCAAACTCTCAAAATCAGAGGTTTTATTAAGCATCACCCTGTAGTAGTCTTGGTTGATAGTGGCAGTATGATAACTTTATCCATCAAAGAGTCGCGGAAGTAGTGCATTGTTTTGTCAGAGCAGTCTCTAACTTCCAAGTCCAAATTGCTAATGGGGGGACAGTGAAATGTGAAGGCCGCTGTAAAAATGTCAAACTTCAAATGGGGGATTATCAGTTGAAGACACACATGTTTGCCATACACATGGGAGGGTTTGACATTGTCTTGGGTGTTGAATGACTCTGCACACTCAGCGCAATCACAATGGATTACCAGGAGTTATATATGAGCTTTAAGTAGAACAACCACACACATACCCTCCACGGACTCTAGGAGAGTGATCCCTCTATCATCATCCCACATAGGATGGAAAAATTGTTAAAACAAGGCCACCATGGAGTTATAGCCCAATTTAATTCCATCTAGGCCTTCAAGCCCACTTCTCTTCATATTCATCCTTAGATGCAACATATATTAAACAACCATCTACCAGTCTTTGACAAGCCTCATGAGCTTCCACCCTCGAGAACGAAACATGATCATAACATTACTTTGGTCCCAGGGGCCCAACCACCAAATGTGCACCCATATGATATCTGTTTGCCCAAAAGAATGAAATTGAAAAAATCATCAAGGAACTCTTGGAAGCAGGTGTCATTTGTCCTAGAATTAGTCCTTATTCATTGCTTGTGGTCATGGTGCTCAAGAAAGATGGGGAATGGCGTATGTGTCCAGACTTCAGGGCCCTCAACAAGTTGACGGTCAAAGATAAATTTCCCATCCCGATTGTTGATGATTTGTTGGATGAACTAAATGGGGCTTAATTCTTTACTAAGCTCGACCTTCGCTCAGGCTATCACCAAATTCACATGAAAGAAGTAGACATTCCAAAGACTTCTTTTCGAACTCATGAAGGCCATTACGAGTTCCTGGTCATGCAATTTGGTCTCTGTAATGCCCCATCCACTTTTCAGAGCCTCATGAACCACCTACTCAAACCATACCTCAGAAAATTTGTCCTTGTTTTCTTTGATGACATCCTCCTCTACAGTCGCACCTGGGCCACACATCTTCACCATGTATAACTGCTCTTGCAACTGCTCTGGAAGCATAAATTATTTGTCAAGATGTCCAAGTGCTCTTTTGGCATGGAAGAAGTTTAGTATTTGGGCCACATTGTGGGGTGTGAAGGTGTTAGGGTGGACCCCAAAAAGATCCAGGCAATGTAGGATTGGCCTCAACCAAAGACCTTGAAGAGCTTGAGAGGATTTTTGGGTCTCACGGGCTACTATCGCAAATTTGTTTGCAATTATGGTCGCATTGCTAGACCTCTCACTCACCTCCTCAAGAAAAAATCATTTCTCTAGAATGATGAAGCGCAACAGGCATTTATAGCTCTCAAACATGCCATGTGTTCCACTCCCATATTAGTACTACCTAACTTCAACAAACCTTTTGTGATTGAATGTGATGCTTCAGGTATGGGTATTGGGGCGGTCTTAATGCAGGAAGGACGACCCTTGGCCTTCACTATCCAACAACTAAGTGGGACAAATCTGGGACAAGAAGGAGATGATGGCCATCTTACATGCAGTAGACACCTGGCGACCATACTTATTAGGGTGGCGTTTCCAAATCCGCACAGACCTTGAAAACCTTAAATATTTTTTGGAGCAATGCCTATCCTCGCCACAACAAAATAAATGGCTCACCAAAATGCTGGGATATGATTATGCGATAATTTACAAGGGTGCGAAAATGTCGTAGCATATGTGTTATCAAGCCAATTTGAGGAGGAGGGCACCCTACTCGCAATCTCCCTTCCCATTCCAGAATGGATTGAAGAGGCTCGCAAGGAATGGTTTTCACATCCTTTGCTCTCCCAACTCATTAATAAATTCTAGGCGGATCAAAATTCCACAGCGGGCTACTCTTGGCAGGATGAGATTCTTCGCTACAAGGACAGAGTTGTGATATCACCAACATCCACTCTCAAAAGTTGCATTTTGGTGGAGTTACACTCATCTCCTATTGCAGGCCATTCAGGCTTTCAAAAGACTTATGCTCACACTCGATGTTCATTCTTTTGGACAGGAATGACAAAGGACATTCTTACTTTTGTAGCTGAGTGCAATGTATGTCAGTTCCACAAAGGAGAAACAATCAAATCCCCAGGCACATTACAACCATTGCCCATCACGGCCTCAATCTAGACAGAGGTTTCTATGGACTTCATTACGAGTCTTCCGAAGTCAGGCAGCAAGTCAATCATCATGGTGGTTGTGGACAGACTTTCTAAGTATGCTCATTTTTGCGCCCTACCCCACCCCGTTACACCAACTTTGGTAGCTCAATCTTTGATGGAGCAGATCTTCAAATTGCATGGCATGCTCACTTCCATTGTGTCTGATTGTGACCTAATCTTCACCAGTAACTTTTGGCAGGAACTCTTTAGGCTACAAGGTACCCAACTACAACTTAGTACTTCCTATCAACCCAAACTGATCGTCAAACTGAAGTAGTCAAGAAATTTTTGGAGACCTACCTTAGGTGTTTCACTTCAGAAAAGCAACATCTATGGCTATAGTGGTTACCTCTATCCGAATGGTGGTATAACACCAACTATCATGCCACCACCAAAATGACTCCATATGAAGCAGTTTATGGTCAACTCCCTCCTTCACCTATTTCTTATATCAAGGGACGCTTGAAGGTACAAGCAGTGGATCAACTCCTACAGAAGCGCACAACCATGTTGGCCCACCTCAGAGAGAATCTCCATCAAGCAACACGCAGATCAACATCGCTCAGAACGCCAATTTCAAGAAGGGGATCAGGTATTTTTAAGGTTGCAACCATATAAGAAAACATCACTCAAAGAAAAGGGTTGGCAAAAATTATCTCCAAAATACTACGAGCCGTATCAAGTACTTCAGTGCATTGGAGAAGTCACCTACAAGCTAGCTTTACCACCCACTACAAAAATCCATCCAATCTTCCATGTCTCATGCCTCAAGAAAGTGATTGGGAACCATTGCCGAATTCAAACCAGTCTACCTGAATTGGATGAAGAAGGGTCAATCTGGCTCCAACCTGAACAGGTTCTTGGCACACGAGAATGGCACCTACGCAGCCGCACGATCAAGGAAGTCTTCGTCAAGTGGAAAGACACCTCTTCGGAAGATGTGACCTGGGAACCAACCACTGTCCTTCAACAGTTTCTGCAGCTTCAACCTCGAGGACAAGGCTATTCTTATAGGGGAGGGCATGTTAGGGTCCAACCCTAACCCCCTATTTATGTAATAGGATCAAGTCATAGTTATAGTTAAGTAAAGAGTCAATAAAGCCCATATTAATAGTTGTAAGTGGTTGACCCGTAATTAAAGAAGGGACCACAGTTAGTTGCAAATGGGCCATGGTATTAGATAGATGGTATAAATAAGAACCATGGTATTGCATGTATGAATCCTATATAAAGGATAGAGACTCCCCTCGAGGAGCATCGTGTCTCATTTTGTAATTGAGCCCAGCGCTATCGGAGGTTGCCCCCTCGAAGAGGCAAGTGAACATTGCTTTCCTTTCTGAATAATAAAATACTTGCTGTTATTTCTTATTGTTCTGTGTTCTGGGTATATTTCTTCACATATTCGGTATTCTGGTATCTTCTTGCAGGTCACGAGCATAACACAAAAGGCTTTGGTTGATTCTTGGCATGAGCTTGCACTCCAATGGAGGAGTTGCCAGAATACGCTTCAGTGGAGGAGTTGCCACCATATGCACCATAGGAACTAAAAGTATTGGTTGCCTCTAAGACTAGAGAAGGATGATCTAAGATGATATTTGTGCAGCAAGACTAATCTCCTTGCATAGAATTGAGACCACATAAATCAAGTAACCACTAGTAGATAAAGTAGATTGTAATGAATTAAAGAAGAGAGACCAAATATAGAGAACAATGCAACTAAAAACTACTAGAGTGAAGGCTTGAGAGCCTAACGAAGAACCCATATAACATATTATTGCATACCTTCATATTTTAGTCACTTTGCAATGAATATTCCCTCCTCCATTCCACATGGTTGAATGATGACTACAACTATGACGAAAACATTAAATACTAGAGTGACTGAATAATGTAGATTGTACATTATTGTTTGTACATATGAGTTATATAATAACCATTTAACACTATAGATATTAACATAGAGTTAACCTTTATCAACATATCTGAATACACTTAAAATTTTCTGGTCTTTAGCACAACCTAAATAATTATATTTAAACTATGCACCCCATTAGAAAATGAACTCTTTAGTACTTAATGCTTATTACCAATATAAAAAAAATAATAATTGAAAATTAAAACATATTGTGTAAAAGCATGTTAATGTGTATCACTTTTTCCCTTTTTGTGGCAAAGAAGTTTTGTAAAATTAAATGGATTTGGAATGTTTACTCTTAAATTCACAAAATCATCAAAAACTAGGTGGTGGTAAAAGAAGACAAAACATGTCAATTTAAATTCAATTTCATGTCATATTTTTTCTAAAATTTAATATATAATTTTTATCTAATTTATTCATTTTCTTTAAAAGGTATCATTAATATTTTACATAAATTTTTAAGTAGTGACAAAACCGCGACCCCCCATTTCTCTATTGATTTATGTTTTTTAATTCCAATTTCTTTAAGAGATGTGTTGTAAACATTCTAAAGATTGCTAAACAAAGTTAAAAATAAAAAGTAAGCATATTTTTTAATTATTATTAAAATACTAGTAAAAATGATCATATTTTCGTATATATAAAACCGCGACCCAAGAAACTACCCTTTAAAGTTTATAAAATCATTTTTTTTAATAGAAATTTGAAAATAACATATAACAAAATGTTTAAATTATTTTTTGAAATTTTTTAAAATATATTTTATATTTTTTATAATAAAATTTTTAATTATGATTATAATAACATATTTTATATTATTCAAAATATAATATATATATATATATATATTTAAAGAGTTTTAGCATTTCATTTAACTTTACATCAAGTTATTTATATTTTGTGAGTGATTAACCATAGCTTTTACCAATATTTACTATCAGTTGACTTATTTGCAAATTTAGTATTTACTTTTTATAGCATTATTTATATTTTCTAAACCCATTAAATAGGTTCACTATAGCTTTTACCAAAATTTATTGTGAGTTAGCTTTGTTACAAATTTAGCATTTATTTTTTATAATTAACAAGTATCAAACTCAACTCATTTAATTGATATTTTTATATTATTTTTTTTTTATCTTTTTTTATTTGAGTACTTTTTTTCTTTTGCCATATAATGAGACACATTAACATGCTTTTACCCTATTATATTTTTCTAGTAAACAACACATTCCAAGTGATTATTTTAGAGCACCCCATTAAAAATTACACTGTTTATTACTTATTACTCTCTATATATATAAAATCTAAAAATATTATTTAATAATTTTCAAAACAATAAAGAAATATTAATATTTTAAATCAATTTTTAATTGTTTAACTTCTTACATCACTAAAATAAATATATAATTTAATAAAAAATAAATATCTCATATTTAGAATATATAATTGAATGAAATGAAACAAATATATGTTAAATTTAACTAAAATAATACACATTAATAAATCATATAAAACCATTTTCACTTTAAAACTTCAATATATTAAAAAATAAAATAAAAATTGGAATAAGTTTTTTTAGTAGTAATAGTTATAATGGCATTCTATAAATATAATTTTAAGAATTTTATAATTAGAAATTAATTAAAATTTTATAATATGTTTAAATTTTTGTCATATAGGTTAAATTATATGTTTGGGGAGAATAAGATTTGGTTAGATAAAAAATTAAATCCTCTGGATTATTTTTCTTTAACAACATTAATATTTAAATGGAAATTTTTTTCTAAATAAATTTTTCGGATTAATATAATGTTTTTTATTGAAATTTAACACTAATATGTAAAATATAACAATAATAATGTATTCTCAACATTAAGATTAATATATCAATTTATATGCATGAAACATTAAGATTAATATAAGCATAGATGTAGCAAGTGATGAGTGGGATCAAATCTCTTGTATAATTGAATTGTGTAGATTATATATAAAATTGTAATTTCAACAAATGTTTGCTAAATTTTAAATAGATTTGACACAAAAATATAACTAAAAATAGCCAAAATGTAGAATAGTAAGATTACTTGAAAAGTTTTAACCGTAATATTTGATTTTTTTATAAACTATTTATAATACATATGTAGTTGGCGTTGTCCACACTAGAATGTTTTTTTCCTCATAAAATAATTCTAATTTTCATTAGTAAAATGAAACATTACATTTTTCTGTCTATGAAAAAAAATTAAGGAATAGGCAATTATCTTTTCCGTGATCAAATATTTATAACCTAAAAAGGTATAAAAAAATAAGACAACTTATAAAAAAGGATAGGAAATATGTATCATACCTCCTCAATCATGATACAACAAAAAGACATTAATATATTCTCATATTATCTACTTATTATGGACATTCTAGGAAGGACATGTGGTAGAATGTACGAATGTCTTCGTTTATGTGCTTAATGAATTTCCAAACTCCATTACTCTACCAGGAATGTGCTTTAGACACTGAGTTTGTTGTTGTGTTCCACTCCTTATAAATGTAACAGCATGGCACTAATTAAAACCACGTTTGATATGAATTATTTATTCAATGGTAGGCCATAAGGTATGGTGGTGACATCTCTTAACCTCATTGAACTAATTTAATACAAGTATGGAATCTTTAAATATATACAAGTATGAACATATTTTTTTCTTTTTTTCTGAGGAAAACAATAGAATATGTTTTAAAGCTAATAACTCTACGTAATTATTTGACCCTCTGCCCATGCCACTTTGAAGCTTGTAAGTATGATGTTCATATAAGAAACTGATAATCCCTCCGCCACAATCACAATTTTCTAGGGCAACCCCATCAAATTAAGCCCAAGGAATTGATGGATTAATATCTTCAGTCAAAACAATACATAGAGCATGGAAAAAACGTAAAAAGAAGGGAGTGAGAGGATTGATAGAATATGTGTAGCCACTCCGTCTAGGGAAGTGATTTGATGCTAGAAAATAACTTATTTCTAGTGATCCAAATACCCCAAGAAAGAAGAGGTTGAAAATTCTTATGTTCTTTAATATTTACTTATTCGCACCATAGTATTTAGGCTTCAAAGAGAGAAACACCATACCAAATTGTTCAAAACCCAATTTGATTCCTACAACCTACCTATACCCACAACGTGAATTAGTGAGGTAGAAACAAATGAAGCACATAATTGTTCACATTTCCACAATGAGGAAACCAACCAACATCGTCCTTCTTCATGTATTGTAGATTGTTCCAATTAGGTATTTTATTTTCACAGAGGCATCACAATAATACCTTAGCTTTTGCAAGGCATTTAAGCTTCCAAATTATCTTCCACCACCACACTTGAACGTATGACCCTTGAGAAGAGATAATATGAAGGTATCCAAATTTAGAAGTGTAACTGTGGAAGGGGGAATGTATCTATAATAATGAATGCTCCCTAGCTTCAAACTACATATCCGAAGAATTCAAGGTTGAAATATAGTCTTGCCACTGAGCAACAAAGGCACTCAAAATATTCAAGTAAGCACTATCAACCCAACCTTGGGCCCAAATAATGGTGCACACATTGTCTTCCACCTGGTTAAGGATAACCATTCCTTTGTTATTTAGATCGCTGACAAGCTCACGCGAGAGACGAAAAGGCTCCCTACATCCAACACATAAATACACCCGAATCCTTAAATTTTCATTGTTGCCTATCTTCGAGGCCAGCTCTTCATATATCACCAAAAAAAGAAGATAGCATCACTTTCTAAATGATTGATACATTGTACTTTTTCTTGTCTAGAGAACACACCCAATCTTAAATCATGATAGGGAAAATATGCTTTCTGCATACTAATGTCCATTTAAGTTGTTTGTAGATAACAAACTACAACTAACTGTCACGGCTAGGGATTTTTTGTAAATAATGAAAAATTCTTAATGCCCAATCCTCCCATGCCTTGGGAACAATTTTTTTTTCCCATCTCACCCATGGAAGAACTGACTCTTCTTTTGAGCCCACTTAGAGAAACTGAGAACATAGATTTCACATAGAATTCAGGATACCCTTCAAAATACTAATTTAATGAGGACCAACCTTCCAACTCTAGAAAGCCATCTAAAGCTCCATACCTTTAACCTTTTTTACAATTTCGCAATTAACCATTAAAAAGCATCTTTCCTATAACAATTTGGTTTCCAAAAAAAAAAAAAACCAATATTTTAAGTCAATATCAAATATTTCTTTTTTTTTAATATTGAAATATTTTATTATAATCAATATTAAAATTTATATATATATATATATATATATATATATATATATATAAAATTGATATCAAAATATATTAATTAATTAACATAAATATTTAAATAATAATTAATAAATATTTAAGTAATTTCTTTAAATCTTATATTGAATATTTAAAAAATATAAATATAAATAAACTTTCCTAGCCTTTTACAATGTCAAAATTATAGTGAGCTCGGGAGGCTTCTCTCCAAGCTTTTTGAGCATAGGAATAAAATCTTAAATCGAAATAGATAATTTGTTTCTTTAGGTCCGATAGACCATTATTTGGTCTCAGTGGACGTTAACCATCATCATCATCATCATTTCATAGTAGTTAAAATAGTAATCATTTTATAATTTTTAAAAGTATACCAATTATATATTGTTTTTTTTTAATTTTAATTATTGTTCATTTTATAATTAATATAAAATTATATTATTTTGATATTTTAATTATGGTGGAGAATAAGTATGGAATAGTTTCACGACATCATTTAGTTATAAAACCAAAAAAAACAAAAAAGAAAAACAGAATTATTAATGTGTCGAATACTTTTAATTAAAAATTAAGCCCATATATATCCTATAAAAAAAATTGTTATTTCTAATAATAAAAAAACAATTGTAAATTGATCATTAAAAAGATTACATAAGCTTCTATAAGCAATAAGCTTTCTTTCCTGTAGTAATGTCGCGACAGACGAGCATTCAAAGCCGTTATTCGCCATGAAAATCACGGACTTCTCGAAGTAAAGGCAAAGTACATGCGCCTCTGGACACAATAAGTTTTCTTTCATGTTGCAAGGTCGCGACAGACGAGCATTCAAAGGCGATATTCGCCATCAAAATCACGGCTTCTCGAAGTTTTTCATGGCTTCTCGAAGTAAAGGAAAAGTGAGACGTAAATGGGAACCAACCTCACATTTCATTTCTTATTTATTTTTTATTAACATGATATTCGGATTAGATTGTTTCCGTCTAAATGACAGCTGGGGTAATTGGGAATTGAGGAAACACAAGTTTTAATTTCATGAAGCCCAGTGGTTCTTCGCCGACCTTTATACAACCATAGTTATTGACCGAGCTCCGAAAGGCACACTTCAGCGGTGTGAGCGGGGTTGTTCGGCTAGACGATGGAGAAATTGCCGGTTCTACTAATGAGATAGCGAATGTGATGGGTAATGGCTACAATGTTGGAAGGTATTAATTCTAACTACCCTCTGCTAACGCGGTAATTCTAACTACCCTCTGCTAACGCAGTAGCTAGATTAATCTAGAGAATACAACAGATATTCAAAGTGCAGGTTGTAGAAGGCGGACCATCAATGTTAGTGGGCAGCAAGTGGCGGTGGTCGTCCATTGTTGTTTAACCATAAATGTTAGTTGGCAGATTGCTGTAGCATCTACGGCTGTCTCCGTGTATAGATTTTTATGTTTGTTAATGCAATGATCAAGCTCTTCTATGAGTCTTCCAGTTTCTGATATGGTATCAGAACCGCGCAGCGGGAGCGTGGTGAGTTTCGTGTGAGGCTTGGTGGTGTGAGTTAGAGCTTTATGGTGTTGAGCAATGTCAAGAGCCGGTTGAGTTCCAAGTTCTGTGTGTAGTGTTCAGTGTTTGAGTCTTCGCTCTCTCTGATATGGTATCAGAGCAATATCTAATTTGGTATCAGAGCCGAGGGTTTTGGCTGAGTGTTGTAGAACTGTGAGATGAGACCTGGTGTAGACAAGGCCGAGGATGTAAGTGGTCCAGTGGTGTTGGAGTGTGGGAGCTGTGCGTGTGGTAGAGCTGTGTGCTCATCGAGTTGGGCGTTGTGTGCTTTGTTGTTTGTGCTGATTGGTGAGAGTTGTTCGGCCCGTGAAGGCTGCGAGAGTCTGGCGTGAAGTTGCTCATTGTGTTGAGTCTGGCGTGAAAGCTGTGTTGTGTTAAGTTCTACACTCAGTGTTGAAGAACGAAAGTGTTAAGGTGCCGAGCAGATTGTTGTGCCCGTTATTGCTGTTGTGAACCTTAATGACCGAGAAATGTTAAAAGGGGGCGCAGTGTGATTATGCCTGGTTGATGTTCATGAGTGCGGTCATGTGGATGGTATAACACTTTGTGAAAATTCCTATATTCCACAGTCTCTGCAAAGCAAGGAATAGTGGATCCCATGGAGTTGGAAGCGCTTGTGACTGTTAAGTAGATATTGTTGTGTTGAGTGATCATTGTGTAAACGCTGCTTGTTCGCTGTGTAGAATTTGCGTTTTTGTTGTGTAAACGCTGCTCATTGACAAGCGTTTGGAGGACGCTGCATTGCCAGTGGGCTAAGTGCACAGATTCTTGGTGGTGCGCGGTGCCATGGAATATTGTGGGCAAAGTTAAGATTTGGAGGTTGTGTGTTTGCTTTCAAGATCTTGTGGTATTTGCTAACTCTTACAACTGTCTACATCATCTTTGTTAAAAAGACTTTGGTTCTGTGATAAAGAAATGCGCTTGTAGATTTTGGAAATTTTTAATAATGAAAAGTGCATGAGCGGTGAAAGTTTTCTCAGACCCCATCATTGATTTAATTTGAAGGTGAAATTGTTGTTGGATTAACATTGAAAGTATGTCTTTAGTTGACAATAGAGTAGCATGTGATAGTGAGGAAATTCCCTGTGATGCAGAAACATATGAAGTGAAATTTGATGATAATTATGTGTCTCATGAAGAATGGTTCAATCTCATGCAAGAAAAACATCTTATTGATGAGTTGTTGTTTTGTGAGAAGAGTTGCCTACCTCCATATACAAATTAAATGTAGGACAACATGTTTGCAGCAACAGAATTGGTGAAAGAGGTTGAAGACATGAATCAACCAACTATGTCAGCAAAGAAAAATGAAGGAAGCAAAGTTCTTTCCAAAGAGCACGATGACAAAAATCAATATGGTTTTGGTTATGAATCTAACATTGTTTTTAAGTGTAGATATTGAGAGCCAAGAAAAAGCAATAAAAGAAGAAATTGCAAGCATTAAGAACAAGCATAAGTCCAAAGACCTTCAACAATATTGAATACAAAGAATGTTAATCGGCAATCAAGAAAAGAGAAGCTCTATCACTATTTTATGGCAAGAAAAGTAAATATGAAGTTGCATCAACAAATAAACAAGAATGGACCTTTTAACAAGAAAACAAAAATGAAATGTTTTGTTGTAAGCTTAGCTGAGACTTAGACTAGCAGGCATGACAAGTAAGAGTATAGTGTCTTGTATATTGTGCTATGATATATTTTTCATATGGTTGGAATTAAGGGGGAATGTTGAAAGGTATTAATTCCAACTACCCTCTGTTAATGCAATGGCTAGATTAATCTAGAGAATACATCTGATCTTCAAAGGGCAGGTTTTAGAAGTTTGTGGACCATCAATCATAGTCGGCAGCAAGCGGCGATATAGTTGGCTATTGTTGTTGAACCATAAATATCAGTTAGTAGAATGCTGTAGCATCTACGGCTGTCTTTGTGTATAAATTTCTATGTTTGTTATCCAATCAAAACACAATTGTAAATTGATCATTAAAAAGATTACATACGCCTCTATACGCAATAAGCTTTCTTTCCTGTTGTAATGTCGCGACAGACGAGCATTCAAAGCCGCTATTCGCCATGAAAATCACGGACTTATCGAAGTAAAGGCAAAGTACATGCGCCTCTGGACACAATAAGCTTTCTTTCATGTTGTAAGGTCGCGACAGACGAGCATTCAAAGGCGATATTCGCCATGAAAATCACGGCTTCTCGAAGGAAAAGTGAGACGTAAAGGAGAACCAACCACACATTTCATTTCTTATTTATTTTTTATTAATATGATATTCAGATTGGATTGTTTCCGTCTAAATGACAGCTGGGGCAATTGGAAATTGAGGAAACACAAGTTTTAATTTCATGAAGCCCAATGGTTCTTCGCCCACCTTTATACGACAACAGTTATTGACCGAGCTCCGAAAGACACACTTCAGCGGTGTGAGCGGGGTTGTTCGGCTGGACGATGGAGAAATTGCGGGTTCTACTAATGAGATAGCGAATGTTATGGGTAATGGCTACAGTGTAGTTGGGTATTGGAGTAATGAAGCTCAGCTCTCCAAGCAACTCCCTCTGGTGCATCATCGCCGTCCAGCCACCATAATACTATCGACAAGCTTAAAACTGTCATTTGGCCCGGTGGATCTACAGCAGAGCGTTGTGGTTGGGAGCAGCCAACCAGTTGTAAGAGATTGAAAGCTCCAACCAGTTGTAAGAGATTGAAAATTGGAGTTTCCATAAAACATGGGTTCACTGAATTTGTCACATTTGCATTTGACATGAGCCGTAACCGAAACAACGTCACTGGTTTCTGTATAGACGTATTTGAGGCGGTTGTGATTAGACTGGATTATGCATTGCCTCATGATATCATTGCCTAATGGGACGACAACCATACACACTACTAAGATGACCTTGTCTATCAAGTTTATCTCAAGGTGTCTTCTGTAATTCCTTCAATTTCTAGATTTCTAATTCTTTTCATCAACAAGAATTCAGCTCCGATCGATATTGATTTGAAGATTGGTCTGCAGAAATTTGATGCATTTGTGAGCGATATCACAATTTTAACTAAATCACTACCACATGATATGGTGTTTTAGGACAAAAGTTTGAGACAAAATAATACTTCCTATCCAGTGGTCTTCTTACTTTTTATTTATTTTAATCAATATTTAATTTTTTTTGGGCGATATTTCGAGTTGAGCCCAACGATGGCACCTATATAATTTTTCTATTCATTTCTTTAATGACGTTCAAGGGGAAGAAAAGGATGGAGCATATACCATTATTTTTGTACCTTTTTTGGAGCGACATTTCGAAGGGGAGTGGAATGATGGTATGGTTAGAAATTGTAATTACTCTTTTAGGAGGAGTTAGTTTTAATTAGAGAATTAGTTAAATGAGTGTTAAGTGTTGAGCTTTGAGTCACGTAGAAGTAGAGTGATAAATGAAAAGTTAAGTGTAGTTTATATTTAGATTGTGAGTGATGGATGAAGATTTAAGTGTAGTGCATATTTAGAGTGTGAGTTAACTGATTTAAGTGTGCGCATAGCAAGATATTTTAGGCAAGTCGCTAGTTGGAAAAGGTTAAATACTAACCCTTCACCTGGTTCATTTTAAGAATCATGTTTTGAGTGATAAATAGAAGATCAGCTCGTGTGATTTGTGTATGAATTTATGTATTTTCCCTTGTGATTTGTGTGTGAATTTATTTATTGTCTCCTATGTTTTTCCAACAAATTGGTATAAAAAAAAGTTAAAAAAAAAGCCAAAAAAACAAATTAACCACAGTGCCAGTGAAAAGAAAAGAAAGAAAAAAAAACAAATTAACCACAATGCGAGTGAAAAGAAAAGAAAAGAAAAGAACTAAATTAACCATAGTGCGAGTGAATTTATGTATTGTGTCTCCTGTGTCTTTCCAACTAATTAGTATAAAAAAATTAAAAAAAAGCCCAAAAAAGAAATTTAACCGCAGTGCGAGTGAAAAGTGAAAAAAAATACTGCAACCTCGTACAAAGCGTTATAACGCAGCAAAGCTCAGCGGAAAACATCATTAACCGTCGCAAACTTATGCACAAGTCAAACTTATATTAGTAGCGTTAGAGGACTAACAGGTGACTTCGCTGTGGTGGAAGGCGTAACCAGGGAGCACATCATAATAACCGGAGCGTTACTAGAGCAAAGTGGGTATTTCTTTTTAAAAGGTACGAAGCCACGAAGTGATAAGTGGGAGGATAATAAAAAAGTGCAAGGGCAAGACAATTTGTTAAGGAGTCTTGTAAGTTTTGAAAGGAGTATATTAAAAGGGTTTTTTTTTTTAATTCCAAAAGGTTTTAAAATACGTGGAGTGGAGTGAAGTTTTAAAATAATTTTTTATTTATTAAAAAGAGGCCATATTAAACTGTGTTTTTAATTGGCTAAGGGGTTTATTGTAAAGATTTTTATTTTAATATATAAATGAATTTTATAAAAATATTTTTTTATATATATAAAAAATAATTAAGGGTTCTTATTAAAGGGTTTATAAAGTTTTTTTTATTAGTAACAGAATTTAGGGTTTTGTAAAGTCTGTCGACAAAATTATTTGGTTTTTTTGTTAAACATGTCAATTTTTAAGTGAAGATTGTGCTTTAAGGGGGCGCATATTGAAAATCATATTTTTTTTTAGGAGCGATATGGAATATAGCCTCATGCAATCAAGAAAGAAACTATAAGACAAAAGAAAGGCCACAATCATGGGTCGCAAATCATAACTGAAGCATATTAAGAAAAGAAATCGAAAAGAAGAGGCAAACATCATTGCCATGGATAAAGAGGTTCGCGCCATAGCTGAGGAACTGAGATATTGAGCACAAGACAAAGAAGAAATTGAGGGTGATTGATGTAGCTTTGATCTACTACCGCCTCCTATGTTTACAAGTAAATATTTTGATCATTGGGTTATCAAGATGTTAACTTTTATTTGAGCTAAAGAGTTAACTGAGTACGAGTCTAATAACCCATATGATGAAGTATGCGATGCTTTAGCATTGAATTTTATAAAACAGGAATTGGATGAGAAGTGTTTGTGCAAGGTAGCAAAAGCTACAACTTCCAAGGAAGCATGGAAGATATTGGAAGCAGAGTTTGGCACAAAGGAGAGTGACGTGAAACAACAGGTTATGTGACTAGCAAAGAAGTTAGCTGCAGATATGAGAGTAGATGAGCAAGACTCTGAGAGGAAAATAGAGATTGGAGAATCCCACTCAAAAGTGGATGATGGTTATTGAGACCATAAAATTGAAACCCATTATGAAAGCACTGAATATGGATAAAGAAGATGCAAGAAACGTTGCAAAGACAGAAGCAAGAGTCTCTATGCGTGAAGCAGAGAAAGAGCATATTAATGCTCATGGAATCCACTGTAACGTGGATGATGTAGATGATAGTGAATCCCATTGCGGTGAGACACATGTGGATGATAACTGTAATGTTAGATGTGAATTGGTGAAGCCAACAACAGCTAATGGATTTAGTGAACTTGAAACTGTCAATGAACACATGCATGTTCAGATATCACACAATAGTGTGCATGAACATTACGCTGATCATATGTGTGGTTTATGTTTTGAAATAGGGAATGATTGTGGCAATATGGTAAGTGCCATGTTTGATGAAGCATTGAAGGTTGAAGCTATCTCTGTAGTAGTAATATATGAAGTAGTTGGAACTGCTCATGTAATAGTACATGATCTAGTAGTAGTTGATGATCAAGAACAGGATCAAGTGATTGAATAGTTTTTAATGAGAATATCCACTGACCACATAATAGTGGTACATAGTTTCAATGAAGTTGAAAAGAAGGCAGAGAAGGAAGAGATAGAGTAGGAGGTTCTCACTCAAGAGCATAATAATATATTTTTAACATTGTTTTTGAATGCAGGTGTTCATAATAGCATGGGAGCAGAAGTTGAAAACAAGGTTGTTAATAAATTTGATGTAGATTTGAAGCTCATTGAAGAATGTATTTAGAAACCAATAGAACAAATTGAAGCGAGTCTTAAAGAAGCAGTTGGAGTAAAATAATTGAATGAAATGGTGAATGATGATCTTGAGTGTGAAAATTATAAGAAAAAAGAAACAATACTTGATGATGAAAGTGAAAATAATGATATGGATGTTTCTGAAGACAAACATGAATGAGTTGAAACCATTTTTTAGCAATGGAGTCAAGAAGAGATAATATTACGCTATTAAGAAATATGGAAGAAAGAAAAGCAAGAATATAAAGCACAAAAAGAAAAGAAAAAAAGACAGTTTGAAGATGCAAAGTTATGGCAGCAGTCCATAGTTGAATGAATATTTGAATAGGAAGTTGTAGAAGACATGATCGAATTATTTTTCAGAACAATTTCAAGAAAAGTCAAAGAAAAATTGCAGCAGCAACAAGTGAATAAAACCTACAACAAGAAATTTCAACAGAAAATGAAGCAATTTTGAGGATATAAAATTTGAAAGAAGAGAAAAATAAAACGCAATATTGTGAAAGTCTTTAGTCATTTTAAGCCTAGCTGAGAGATAGACCAGAAGGAATGTTTCAATGATAATTGAATCAAGTTAAGTCATGTTGGAGTTATGTTAAGTCATACGGTCGTAATTAATGGGGAGTGTTTGAAATTGTAATTAGTCCTGCATGTTGAGTTGGCTAAAATTAGAGAGTTAGTTAACTGAGTGTTGAGTGTTGAGGGTTGAGCATTAAGTCAAGTCGAGTGATGGATGAAGAGTTAAGTGTAGTCCATATTTAGAGTGTGAGTTAACTAAGTTAAGTGTGTCTGCATGTCAAGATATTTTAGGAAAATTCCTCATTGGAAAAGGTTAAATACCCTTCACTGGGTTCATTATAAGAATCAAGTTTTGTGTGATCAATAGAAGAGTCGTAGCTCATGTGATTTATGTGTGAATCTATGTATTGTCTCCTCTGCCTTTCCAATAGGTACCTTCACAATTTTTTCTATGATAAAAGGAATGAGTGGAGGGAATGATATGATAGTGCCTTGTAACTAGATTGATTTGCAAGAGAGGAGGCTATAGTTATTTTAAACGAAAGGAAAAAAATGAAGAGAAAAACAAAGATTTCTACAAGCGATAGGAGACTATTCCTCCTAGAGGGTTTATCGGGATATGCTAAGCCTTGCATTCCCTCTACCTTGTGCCAATCCTTGCTTCAAAAAATATTATATGCCTTATTGACCCTCTCTATGGAATAATGACTCCCAAGATCATAGCTTGGGCTTTTCAATGGCAGGAAAATCCATTATTGATTCCCACTACATCCTGCTTCCTTCCCTCCAAAATTATTCTACCTCTCATCTAGACAAGGCTCTCAGGGCGCAAAATCTTCTCTTGCCATCCACGGTGTGCAATATAAACCTCATCTTGACATGGCTATCGGGGCCACATGATCTTCTCTTGACATCCATGGTGTGTAGAGCCTAGAACGAAGCGCTCACACGGGAAGCCCAAGACCTAACGATTGGGTACCGTGCACTCCTCCATTTTCTCATTTTTTGCTTTGAATACGTCAAGCACTTAAATCTCTTTAAGTGAAGAGATCAATTACATGACCAAGATCTCTTGTTAGCCCTAATCCCTTAAAAACCTAATTACTTTATGACTAAGTAACCCTCAAAAATCACATGAATGTATTTCAAATCTACAGTTTGTAAGGTTCGTTAATGATTGTACTCTACCGAGGGATGTTTCCTTGACTTCCATAGCTAATTTGCATGATTTAGGTTTTGATACCTTCACTAAGGTTTGAAAAGGGCTCAATGCTATCAAACTCGTGAATTGTATGAATTTTTTTGTTAATGCCTTGGAAAGCTTTAAAACTATGCCAATATGCAATAATTTGGTTTCCAAGGACGTTTTGTTTTCAACCCATCTAGTTTGATAAACATAGTTGAGAATTATCCAATGATTCTTAGGTTCTCAATTGATCTTCAACCATTTGTCAACATTAACCTAGTTGTCCTCTCACTCTTTCAATCTGCATGAATTGTCTTTATAGGTTTGAGATACAAACTTGTGGAAATGATTCATATAATGTCAAATGCCTAATCTTTCTCATGGATTCTATGGGGAATATTATTTTGACTATGTGGCACAATGTACATTTACTTTATTTGATGAATAACAATCTCTTGTGCAAGCAACACATTTTATAGGTTTTCTTATGTTGACTAAAAATAGTTTGTTGGTTTACAAGAGGTTGAGACTTATATCATGCCATTTTAATGGTGAGTTCACAAGATTGAAAATCCATAACATATGTCACAGGCTGTGAGAAAAATTGCAAATCTTCTTACAAGCCCAACAATGACAAAGTAACACAAACAACTGAATAAGGATCCAAAGAGTAGTTACTATAGAGACATTGGAATTTATTATAGAAAAAAATATCCCATCCATCTTCCATCACGCACTCAAAACTTACCAATTCCATCTCCCTTCCATTGCCCTTCCATGCATTTACCTTTTCATCCACTTCATTTGAGAAATCATGAGCACCACCAATCCGATCATCATAGGGACATATATTAAAAGGCATGTTGTCGATTCCTCTTTGTTTCACTCTATGAGAATGGCCAACAATGCAATTGTCGGTCATTATCATAGAAGGAAAGACAGAGGAACGATGTTTTTCTACCTTAACCCTCCTTTTGCAGTCTGACGTTAGTGACCACCTTCTTATGCTTCTCTACTTGTTCATGACAACAGGAAAAGGAAATGGAGTTATCTTGAGACATAGAAATCTCATTCCCATGATATCAAGAGTTTTGAGCAGTCCTGACAATATGGATCAAGGGGAGAATATATGTCTATGCATCAACTTGTGGTTTCCTATTTTTGAGTTTTTCTATACACTTTCTTGCATTGCAATTAGGAGTACCATGGTCATCCTACCAAATCTAATTTGGTTGAACTAATTTTGGACGTACAGTAGTATAGAGTGATGTCCCTAACTTCTAATACACCTATTTTGTTTTCTTTACATAAATCTCCTATTGTCGTCAGTTGCAATTCCAATTCCCTTCACACGATCAACAACGGTGGAGAACCTCTTGGCGAAGAAGTCATTCACAACTTCACTACTTGATTTCTAACTGTTCAAGTTCAACTATTGGTACTCATGCCTAATTTCAAAATTTCCTCCTTTTTTTATCAATTTTACTTTTATTTTGATTTTTCATCACCCTTGAGCAAGGCTGAAATTGTAACTCCATGTTTATCACATGATACATTCAGTATTCCACTTCAACATCTTCCCTGTTTTCAAATTTTTATCATCACATGTTAAGTCAGTTTCCCATGGTTAAATGGTATAATTTCATTAATGGCTCTATATATATGTTGATGAAAAACTATTCCTCACTTATAAGACATTTTTTCTATCAATTATCTACATTTTTCTTATTTATGGTTCAAGAAAAAATTTCTCAATGCTCCAAAATACATAACATGGTTGATTTTGTTTGAACTTTCCATTCCCCCCAAATGAAAAAAAGGCTATTTGTGTGTGTGGCTATATAAATGTATCATTGTGTTAAATAGGAGGTTGATTGAAGGTATTTATTGTTATGTAAGGTTATGGATTGGCAATGTCCTTGACAATAATTAATGAAGAAAGCAGACATTATGGAACAATCAGCTTGCTTGCAACTCATGTGGAAGCTAAAGTGGTGGACACAACTATAGGCAAAGCTATGATTCGCAATGACAAAAGGGAGATTTTTTTGTGAGGTCCTACGATCATGAAACATATTTTCAAGTTGTCATCTCATTTTCCCATTGGACACTACTTTAAGAGAATTTAACAAATTTGTAGACTTGGTTTATTTCGGTATGTTTTTCATTTTTATTTTTATTTTGAGAGAGTGATTTAGATAATGCTAATAACTTTCATCACTATGAGAAAAATCTTAAACAATTATAACATGATGATAAAAAATCATAAGTAACAAATGAAACTTGTGAGCAAGAATCACTGCATGGGTGCCTAGTAAACATGTTGTTCCCTAAGCCCAAAATAACCTTAAAGATTTAAGTGCATTTGTCTTTGTGCAATCTAACAAGTTGGTTTGTCTCCCACAAGTGCACACCTTATTCTTTTGTAAAATTTTAAGGCCATATGTTCTATATTTTTTGTAGCCACAAGAATCATCTTTGAAGCAAGAATAGTATTCCCAAAATAATGAATTTATCTTTCGAGAAAGTGATCCATGTAGCCATTCAGATAGCTCCAAAATAGTTACTTTAATATGATGTCATAATAGTATCTTATATAGATTTATTTTTCCCATTTTTTTCCTAGAAATGATATATGAAGGTTTCAACTACTCCTGGTAGGTTAATTTGGCAATGCTGAAGAAATTTTGTCAATTCTAAACTCGAAAGGATGGAAAAAAAATGGGGATCTATGTTACATCGATGAGGAAGTGATGCAGGAGCATCCAGATGAGGGTACCATGACCGGGTGTTTAGTCTCAGCTAAGGAGGACAGGTTCATTATCGTTTGGTTTCATTTATGTTTGTTGATCAAAACAGTGTTTAGGAACTTGTTTTTATTTCATTATTAGTTAAGGGATATTTAGGAATAGTACAGTTAGATTAGGGTCGTTACCGCCACACTGTTTTGTCTTTTTGTTCATTTATCTTACAGATGTCTTTTCATTTAAAAATATATATTGTATATCTTACAGCACAAGAAAACCCAAAAAGACCAAAATGGTTACCAACCATGTAACTGTAGAAGCAACTGAAGAATAACTGTGAACAGTTTGGGTAACTGTATGAAAACAATACAAAAGCCAATGTAATACATTTTTGAAGGGATTCAATATACCAGCACAGAAAGATAATACATAAACAGACAATTTACAAAACCTGAGCATTTGAATCCATCTGTTATAAATAGTCTGTGATTTATTTCCTTTCTCTTTTTTCTAACTACTATCTGTAACAACTAGAAAAAGGCTGTACATTTCTTTATTACCAGAATTACAAATTCAGAATTTGAAATGACAAAATGTGAGACCTAGCGTTGTTGGAGAAGCCAACTACGTGGTTCCAGCAATAGTAGAAAATTTTAGATGTACGAGTGCAAGCAACAATTATAGAAATCGGCCAACAAACGAAGTCATCGAAGAATGTATACACGACAGAGGTACCATGAGCATTTAAATAAAAAACATTTGTTTTCTATTTATCGGCAAACTAAGCTAACACTGGCATGCCAAAGTTACAATTGAAAAGTTCTTGAGACCCATAACAACAAGGCCGAATAGTTTCTCTCTTCAGAAAAAGTAAACAACGAAGTTAGGGTTTGAAACCCTGAACTGCTACAGCGTTGAGAAAGAAGGGGAAATTATATACAATAGGGCCCGAAGGCCATTTGACATTAAACAACAGATGACAGTAACAAAGTCTTAGTTCCTAACCCAATGACCAACTATACCAGAAAAGGAACTGACGTGGAAACCCTCAAACAAAAAATACTGAAACAGGGAGCGACCCTACTGATTTCATTTGGGAGGAAATGCGAGTGGCGGTCCAACCAGGAGCCGTCCCCAACCTGCAAAGAGACAACAGAAGTTTATTAGCATTGGCATTCTAAAGACTAAGGAACCGAATGATGAACAGTAAGGAAGAAAAAAACCACAAATGAATTTACCAGGAGGTTAGACAGTGCTGGATGAACGAACCCACATCTGGGTTGTAGCCACAAGAGGGAGCCCTGCTCGCAAGGGGAGGCTACCATTAATACTTAAGTAGAGTCGGAAATCAACTATAGCAAGGAAAGAAAAACTCACCTTGCCAGAGCTAAAGGAGGCCGAAGAAAGGGTCCATTGTCACCACAACCTGCAATCATAAAAAAAAAATCAACAGGTCAACCAGAGAAATAGCCACACAAAAGAACCAAAAATACATCTAAAGAATCCCAGCAGAATGAGACAAAACAATAGTAGAAAGAGTTGCGATTAAAAAGAAGAGTGAAGGGCCATAGGAACAAAGTAAACCCTCTCACGAAGTCAACGAATCCACTAGCATAGTAACCAGGAAAAACTGACCAGGTAGCAGAAGGGGAAGAGTGGACGGAGTTGTCCAACCACCAGATAAAGGAGTCCATAACCGGGCACGACAGAGCACCAGTTGCAAGCTCGTTATAGTCACAGGCAGTATCAACAGAAAGAATCCTCACCACGAGCCAAGAGGAAAATGTGTTAAAGTGAAGTGTATGCAAGGGTTAGGGTTTGGCTGAAGAGTGGGAAGGAGAACCCCGAGGAAAGAACAACTGTCCTTTCACCCACTAGTGTACGAGCAATAAATTATACCATCAGTACAAACATAAAAAATATCTACATTAGTCAGCTAAAGTACTGTTAACTGTAATTACGTTGACTTGACCTTTAAGATAAGCACCGGTTAATTAACACTAATCCGCTAGCAAAGGGTTGGTCCCATCATATTATGGTATCAGAGCCAGGTTTTGGAGTTTTCCTGAGAAATGGAAGTTGGAAGATGAGGTCGTGGAAGAGGTGCTCAGAGAGTAGCAAAGGAAGGATTGCAGGAGGAAATTAGGATCCTTACTATCCATTTGGAGGTAGTTGAAGCAGGAAGGAGAAGGGATCCGGAGTAGGAGATGACAATGAAGAAGAAGCTATAGTTGCAACATATGGATCGGATGAAGAAGGACTGGAAATTAGATAGTTGAGGTCGATTCTATTGGCTAGCATCAAGCCTAAGCCAGAGAATCCAAATTACGATGGCAGCTTGTCCATAGAAGTTCTGTTGGACTGGATCAACGAATTGGACAAATATTTCGAGTGTGAAGAGGTCAGCGAAGATCAGAGAGTTAAGTTCGCTGCAACAAAGTTGAAAGGACACACAGCCTTGTGGTGGGATCAAGCAGAAAGAAGAAGGATGAACAAGTTTCCAATAAAGAAATGGCCAAGATGAAAGGAAGATTTTTGCCCAAAGATTACCAAATTGCACTGCATCGGCAACTGCAGAATCTAAGGCAAAAAGGGATGACAGTGAGAGAATATACTGAATAATTCTACCGGGTAAATTTAAGAACTGGTTACACGGAGGACACCCCGGAAAAAACTGCAAGGTATGTAAATGGTCGAAGATTGGAAATAATAGATGAGATAAGCATTTTTTAACCAAAAAATATAGAGGAAGCCTACTAGAGTGCCATGAAGGCAGAGGAGAAGATCACTAGAAAACAGAATGTTAGGAGAGGACGGGGAACCGACAGAGGAAGAGGACAATCCTATCGCAGAGGACGAACTTCCGATAATATTGAAGAGGGCAATAGTTACAAGACTTCAGGGATAGTAGAAAAAGGAGACAACACTAGAGGCGAAAGGCCATATAAGAGAGGAAGAGGAAATGGCCGAGGCATGGGAGCTGCCTATCAGTGCTATAGGTGCCACAAGTGGGGGCACAAGTCTTTTGAGTGTCCTGAAGCAGAACAAGCTGGTTAAAGAGGAGTGTGTGTTGCATAGCCAGAGGAAGCAGAGGCACCACCCCAGGAAGCAGAAAATGTGCTGAAAACAAGGGAAGCTTTAGTTCTAAATAAAGCGCTGTTGAAACCAGCCAAGGAGACAGCTGAACAAACTCAAAGGAAGGCATTGTTCCAGACAGTTTGTAAGTCGCATGGAAAATGCTACAAGTTGATTATCGACAGTGGGAGCATAGATAATCTGGTTGCCATAGAGATGGTAGAGAAGTTGGGTTTGAAGCGGTTGAAGCACCCCACTCCCTACAAGGTATTGTGGTTGCAGAAAGGCCATTAGCTGTTGGTTGACGAACAATGTGAAGTTGAGTTCCATATTGGCAGGTATAAGGACAAGGTTGTTTGTGATATTATGCCAATGGACGTATGTCATATACTGGTAGGAAGGCCATGGCAGTATGACCGGAAGGTAGCGCATGATGGGAAGACAAGTTGTTACAAGTTTGTTAAAGATGGGATTAAGCACACACTTGTGCCCAGCAAGGAGGAGGAAGTAGCAGAAACAAGTGGGACGAAAGTGTTACTAATGGGTGGAAAACAGTTTTTGAAGCATATTGAAGATAGTGAAGTGAACTATGTTGTTGTGAGAAGGGAAAAAACAATGTTGTTGCACACAGAAATGTTTTATTTACCTGCAGAAATTCAGAAAATGCTGCAGGAATTCAGCGATATTGTAGTGGACGATTTACCAGATAAATTACCTCGTAATACAAGTATCAGTCATCACATTGACTTTATACCTGGAGCAAGTCTACTGAACAAGGCAGCATACTAGATGAGACCCAAAGATAACAAGAAGATAAGGGAGAGTTTGAGCCCCTGCACAGCTCCGACAGTTCTCGCTCCAAGAAAGGAGGAGAATGGCAAATGCGCACGAATTCGAGGGCCATCAATAAGATTACCATTAGGTACAGATTTCCACTGCCACGGATGGAAGATTGATCTGAAGAGTGGTTATCATCAGATTCGAATGAGGGAAGGGGATGAGTGGAAGACAACCTTCAAGACCAATGAAGGGATGTATGAGTGGCTACTAATGCCATTCAGATTAAGTAATGCCCCTAGTACCTTTATGCGACTGATGAACGAAATGTTGAAAGAGTTCATTGGAAAGTTTGTGATAGTGTATCTTGATGATATATTAATTTTCAACAAGACTAAGGAGGAACACTTTCGACATGTTCGAAGTGTGATGGAGAAATTGCAGTAGAATAAGTTGTTGATAAATCTAAAAAAATGTACTTTTCTTCAAAGAGAACTGGTTTATTTGGGTTTTGTGATTGCAAAGAACGAGTTGAAGATGGACCTAGAGAAGATTGCAACAATCATTAACTGGCCATCCCCAAAAAGTCTGTTTGAGGTATGTAGTTTTTATGGGTTGGCAAGTTTTATCACAAATTTATAAGGGATTTCAGTGAGATCTGCACAACCTATGTTGGATACTATAAAAAAGGCAAGTCAGCCTTTCCGTTGGCCAAGGCAGCAGAGAAAAGCTTTCAGCTACTGAAGAAGAAGATTACAGAAAGACTAATCCTGAGATTGCCATATTTTAACAAGATTTTCCAGGTTCCCTTTGATGCAAGCGGTATGCCCACTGGAGCTGTACTTAGCCAGGAAGACAAGCCTGTTGCATTTTTTAGCGAGAAGTTGTATGACAGCAGGCAGAAGTATTCATCTTATGACAAATAATTTTATGCTGTCATCCAAGAACTGAAGCATTGGAGACATTATATGTTGGGGAGTGAGTTTCTTTTATTTTCTGATAACTCTGCACTGCAATACGTGATGCAACAACATAAGCTGAATCACAAGCATGCTAAGTCGGTTGAATATTTATAGATTTTAATTTTTGTGTTGAAACACATTAGCGGACAGGACAACAAGGTCGCAGATGCGTTTAGCAGAAGAGCTTTGCTCTTGCAGGAGAGTACGATACAAATGCTGGGCTTTGAGCATTTGAGAGACTTGTATCAGGCCGACGTGGATTTCAAAGAGGCTTATGAAGCCTGTCAGAATCCTTTGCTGAGAAACAATAGTCAATGGTTGGACTATAATTTATAGGAGAAGTTATTGTTTAAAGAGGGACAATTATGCATTCCCGATTGTTCGATGAGAGAGAATATCATTCGGGAGAAGCACAATGGAGGTCTAGCTAGGCATTTCAGGATCGAAAAACATTATATTAGCTCAGCCATTTTTATTATTGGCCAAGAATGCGAAGGGATGTGCAGAGATTTGTAACTAGATGTAAAGTGTGTCAGTTGGCGAAAGGACACAGTCAGAATACGGGACTCTACACACCATTGCCTATTCTGAGTAGACCGTGGGACTCAGTCAGTTTGGACTTTGTCTTGGGTCTACCAAGGACACAGTGGGGTTATGATTCTGTGATGGTAGTAGTAGACCGGTTCTCAAAAATGGCACATTTCATCCCTTGTAAAAAACCAACGATGCCACTCACGTGGCCCACTTATTTTTCACGGAGATCGTTGGGCTACACGGCCTGCCTAAGTCCATTATTTTCCGATAGGGACGTGAAATTTACAGGGCACTTCTGGCACACCTTGTGGAAAAAGATGCACATGCAATTAAGTTTCAGCTCTTCTTATCACTAGAAGACCGACGGGAAAATAGAGGTGGTAAACAGGAGCTTGGGGAACCTGCTACAAAGTTTGATAGAGGAAAATTCATGAGTGTGGGATCATGTACTTGCCCAGGCAAATTTCGCTTACAATGACTCACCCAATCATAGCACGAGGTACAGTCCTTTTTAGATCTTATATGACATGCATCCTCGCGAAGTGCATGAGTTACGAGATCTAGGATAGTAGGAAAGACGGAGTGCTGATGGGGAAGATTTCGCCAAAGCAATGAATGACCTACACGAGCAGGTAAAGATGAGGTTGCAGGACAATAGTCAAAAGTATAAGCAGCGAGCAGATCTGAAACGGTGAGAGGTACAGTTTAACGTGGGGGATGAAGTCCTCTTGCATTTGTGCAAGGAACGCTTTCCTAGGGGTGCACACAACAAACTAAAATACAAAAAGATTGGTCCTTGAAAAATTCTCCGAAATTTTTTAGCCAATGATTATGAATTACAGCTGCCACTAGAAATAAGCATCTCACCCATCTTCAATGTGGCAGACTTGTTTCCATATACTGCCAATCTTGAGGAAGATAGTACAACACGGCCTACACGGGACACGTAGGAAGGGAGTGAGACTTGGATGAGACAAATGCCTTCAGCTCAACCCCTTGAGATCGAGAGGATCCTCGACACTCAGGTGGCTAGGCGAACTCGAAAAAAGGAATACCTACAGTATCTAGTCAAGTGTAAGAACCATCCCATTGAGGACAGTTTGTGGCTTGACGCCAGCCAAATACAGCAGGCAGGTTATTCAATCGAGAAGCTCATGGACCGGAGTCATGAATTTTTCTTACCCCGGGAGCCTGATGCAGGAGAATCCAACTGAGGGTACCATGACCGGGTGTTTAGTCTCAACTAAGGAGGACAGGTTCACTATCATTTGGTTTCATTTACGTTTGTTGATCAAAACAGTGTTTAGGAACTTGTTTTTATTTCATTATTAGTTAAGGGATATTTAGGAACAGTACAATTAGATTAGGGTCGTTACCGCCACACTGTTTTGTCATTTTGTTCATTTATCTTACAGCTGTCTTTTCATTTAAAAATACATATTGTATATCTTACAGCACAAGAAAACCCAAAAAGACCAAAATGGTTACCAACCGTGTAATTGTAGAAGAAACTGAAGAATAACTGTGAACAATTTGGGTAACTGTATGAAAACAATAAAAAAGCCAATGTAATACATTTTTGAAGGGGTTTGATATACCAGCACAGAAAGATAATATAGAAATAGACAATTTACAAAACCTAAGCATTTTAATCCATCTGTTATAAATAGTCTGTGATTTATTTCCTTTCTCTTTTTTCTAACTACTATCTGTAACAACTAGAAAAATGTTGTACATTTCTTTATTACCAGAATTACAAATTCAGAATTCAAAATGAAAAAATAAGAGACCCAACGTTTTCAGAGAAGCCAACTACGTGGTTCCGACAAAAGTAGAAAATTTCAGACGTACGAGTACAAGCAACAGTTATAGGAGTCGGCCAACAAACGAAGTCATCGAAGAATGTATACACGACAGAGGTAATCATGAGCATTTAAAAAAAAAACCTTTTCTTTTCTATTTATAGACAAACTAAGCTAACACCGTCATGCCAAAGTTACAATTGAAAAGTGATTGAGACCCATAACAGCAAGGCCAAATGGTTTCTCTCTTTAGAAAAAGTAAACAAAGTTAGGGTTTGAAACCTTGAACTGCTACAATGTTGACAAAGAAGGAGAAATTATATACAACAGGGCCCGAAGGCCATTTGACATTAAACAACAGATGGCAGCAACAAAGTCTCAATACCCAACCCAACGACCAACTATACCAGAGAAGGAACCAACGTGGAAACCCTCAAACAAAAAATACTAAAACAGGGGGTGACCCTACCGATTTCGTTCGAGAGGAAATCTGAGTGGCGATCCAACCAGGAGCCATCCCCAACCTCCAAAGTGACAATAGAAGTTTATTAGCATTGGAATTCTAAAGACTAAGGAACCAAACGATGAACAGTAAGGAAGAAAAAATCCACAAATGAATTTACCAAGAGGTTAGACAGCGCCGGATGAATGAACTCATGTTTGGGTTGCAGCCACAAGAGGGAGCCCTGCTCGCAAGGAGCGGCTACCATTAATACTTAGGTAGAGCCAGGGAAATCAAATATAGCAGGGAAGGAAAAACTAACCTTGCCAGAGCTAAAGGAAGCCGAAGAAAGGGTCCATTGTGACCACAACCTGCAATCATAAAAAAAAAATTCAGTAGGTCAACCAGAGAAATAGCCACACAAAAGAACCAGAAATACATCTAAAGAATCCCAGCAGAATGAGACAAAGTATTAGTAGAAAGGGTTGTGACTACGAAGAAGAGCAAAGGGCCAGAGGAACAGAGTAAACCCTCTCACGAAGTCAACAAAGCCACCAGCATAGTAACCAGGCAAAACTGGCCGGGTAGCAGAAGAGGAAGAGTAGACGGAGTTGTCCAGCCACTAGAGAAAGGAGTCCATAACCGGGTGTTAGGTTCCCATTTTGTCTATTTTTGACTGTATATTTTGCCATTGTATTACCCTCTTCAACCCTTAGTTGGAAGCCTTTGCTAGTGTTTTGGCTTAATCACTCCAAAAGGTATAGAATAACTTTCCTCATTACTATATGTTTAATTATTCAACACATAATCATGCTATCTTTATAATTGTTCCCTGAAGTTGATTAAAGTGTTGACTAATTGTTGAAATTGCCTAACTAGCAGGATCACTTTTTTCCGTTGCTGAAACATCGGAAACAGCGCAAACCGTGAAGTTGAAACAGCAAGAACAGCATGAACCTCGAAGCTGAAATAGCACGAACAGCACGCGCACTTTGAGGAACAGTTGGGATTTGCGTAACAAATCTGCATCGGCAAAGGAGTCTGACCGATTACTATATTGGTCGTAATGATCATGATCCTCATGATTGTAACAATATTTTGTTATCAAGAACTGAATTTCTTATTTTTGGTACAGAAGGGTTGAGTCAGAATGTATGAAAATCTTTTGTAATAGATGTCTCCTCTATAAAGAGGAGACATCTACATTAGAGAGGGGGACGGAAAGGAGGGGAACAAACTGTAACACAGAACTTGTAGTGAAGGGATGAGACTGAATCTCTTTTTGTAATATGGTTTATTGGTAGATGAATACAATCCTGTTCTGAGTATTTTATTTTAATTCCTGTGTTCTAGGGAATCTTGTGAGAAGGACAGGGCCCACCTTCGTCACAAGATTCACCCATCTTCTTTTTCTTGTGTGGTGTGTGTGTGATTTCTGTTTATATCATAGTTACTGCTTCTAATGATATTTACTTTTGCTGAAACTCTGTTTTCCTTTTTAACTGATTGATGTTGCATATGAGTGCCTCACCGGTGATTAGGATTTACAGAATGTATGGGTGAACTGGACAATAGAGGTAGGTGCTGAAGGTCCTTACTCTGTGGATAGGGTCCTAATCCTTTGTTGCAGGACAGCCATCACTTCCTTTTGTAGATTTGTTTCCTTTAAGTTATTTGTTCTTACTTCATTTCCTGCAATTGGCTGTAACTACTGTAACTGCTGTAACATAGAGTAGGGATTTAATAGATAGTAGATTGTTTATACTACAACTTTTAATACCATTAAGATTGAGTACATACAGTAAGTAGTCACCTTTGGAATAATCAGATTTTCCCAGGTTGATAATTTATGTGGCACTCGACTGTTTTATTAGTAAACAATTAAAGTGACCAACATTTTGGCACCGTTGCCGGTGAAGGCGACTGAAGATTTTAAGGGTATTAAAATTTTTTTTAGAAATGAAGGATGCATGAGAGGACGCAAGAAGGTTAACCATTCAGGCGACAAAGGCAAAGGAGGAGGAAGAAAAAAAATTATTGACGATATTATTTCAAAAGCCGAGACATCCCAGAGGTTAAGCTCTCGGAGGCCACAGACCCAACACTCTTCCCAGACAGATTTTCAGACAGAGGAAGTAGTGGGACCAGAGAGGGTTATAGAACCATAAAAATATACTGAGGAACCGGTGGAAGAAGATGAACAACCAGTAGAAGAACCAATAGAGGAAGTTAAGGTGGAGGAATCAGTGCAAGACATTGAAATTTCAACAGAAAACTCCGAAGACCGGGCAAGCGCATTAGGAAAACAACCAATGGAGGATAACAATGAAGGAATTTTTGGTGGAGGTCGTAGAATAGAGGGAAGGGGAGAAAATTCTCTCTCCACCCTGGAATTCCCCAGAGGAGCAACTCCTATGAAGAATATCCCACTTTCAACATTACCCAATTTCCATGGGTTATCCACAGAGGATCCTGATGAATTTCTTTTTGAATTTGATATACTGCGTAGAAGCTATGACTATGTTAATGCTGCTCAGAAATTGAAGTTGTTTCCAGCCACATTAAAAGGGAATGCATTAAGATGATTCATGAGCTTGGGAGCTCATGTGATTACAACGTGGGACCAGATGAAGGAAACTTTTTTGGCTAAATACAAAGATTATTGTCGAACAAGAGAAAGGACGGAGGAATTATTCAAGATGACTCAGAAGGAGGACGAAAGTCTGGAGGACTTCGTGGAAAGGCTACAGTATAACTTACAGCGATATGATCATCCTGATATGAGTAAGGATATTCTCAAGTCAATATTGCTAAAAGGGGTACGAGATGATTGTTTAGATATGTTGAATATGCTTGGAAAATGAGACATATCTAAGGAATCCTATGATGAGATTATCAATCTCTGTAAAAGATGTTCGAGAGGAGCAGTAAGTAGACCAAAGAGAAAAGATAGTACATACTCAAGAGTCCAGAAATCAGCAAGTGGAGGAGCAACACGGGCTGAAATAGGTAACTTACTTGAAGAATTTAAAACTAAATTGTTAGGCTCTTTTGCTTCACAATTTGATATCTTGAAGGTTAAAAAGAAGCAGGCAGAAGCAGAAGCTGCTCTGGCTATTTTCTGCTCTAAATGCAGGGAAAAACACCCACTAAGGGAATGCCCCCTGGACAAGGTACCAATCTGCACTATATGTGAAAAGGACCATGAGACTCAACAATGCCCTTCTTTGCCAGGAATAAAAGCAGCACTGCAGCCACCTGTAGAAGAAGCTGAAGCAGTGTACCTCCTCACACAGAGAAGGCAATGGAAACCACAAGGACAAGGTACGAATTATAACATGTCATTTAATCGTTGGAATAATCATCCTCCTTTTCAAAAAAATTACCCACCCTTCAACCAAATGTAGTACCCACACCTTAGTCAAATGAATTTCCCACCCATGCAGCAACCAAACCCTCCTTTTGTTGATCCTACGATGTGGAATCCCTGGGCTCTACAGCAAACCTATTTTAATCAATGGAACCCGAATTGGACAGCTCCACAAATCCCATTTCCAAACCAATTACCTCAGTATCAGTAATCTCTCTCCTTACCATCAAATGCCCCACCAAATAATCAGACAATAAGACCCCAACTGCCTGTACAACCTAACCCAACCCGAATAATAATAGAGCTCTGCAAGTAATTGATGTTCAAAACCAACTGGTTTCCCCTATGCAATGTAATGACATTCATTTACGCTCTGGAAGAATAGTTGAACCCATTATTGATGACATTACTTCCGATTCTGATAAAGAAGAAATCAGAAAAGAGAAGTCATCTAATGCTGAAATAGTTGGATCATCCTCTAATAACAATGCTGAAATAGTTGAAACATCCTCTAAAAAGACTGCTGAAGCAGCAGAGCCACCATTCCCTGAACCTTTGGTTCTTACCAAAACACTTGAGCCACCTGCTTTTAATCTGTTAGGGGAGCTGCAGAATTTATATGTTAAAATTCCACTCTTACAAGCACTGAGAGATGTACCGATTTATGCTAGAATTGTTAGAGATATTTGTATTAAGAAACCTGGAAGAAAAGCTAAGGATCCCCTCACAGTTCATGTGATGGGTGATCTAGCTGCTCTAATGTCATAAAAAAACCCCCCTGTGAAATATGGTGACCCTGGTCACCCTACATTCACAGTTCAGGTTGGTAAAACCTTTGTTTCTAGAGTTCTAGTAGATCTGGGTGCTGCAATAAACATCATGACACTTGAAACAACACAGTTACTGCAGTTAAAAAATTTAATTAGGGAAACCCCAACCATTCTAGAGCTGGCTGATCGCTCCACAATCAAACCTGAAGGAGTCATTGAAGACCTAATAATTTCAGTTGAACCTTGGAACTACCCAGCTGATTTTGTGGTATTACAGACCAAAACAAAGTTGGGGGGTCATCCATTGATCTTAGGGAGACCTTGGCTGGCTACAGCAGATGCCTTCATCAGCTGTAGGTCAGGTTCAATGACAATTTCTAATGGATGTGAAACCAAATAGCTTACTCTGTACCCTCATGCTACACCTATGATTAATAATGATAACTCTGTGTGGTTAGATTATGAGGATGATGAGACTCAACCCATCTTGACTGTCGTACAAGCCCTAACTTTTAAAGATTCAACCGAAGATGAATTAATTAGTAGCTTTATTTCTGAACCTTCTTCGGTTAACTCTGAAATACATGATCACTTGACTACAATCTTGGAATCTGAATCACAGCAAAATCTTAAAACTGAAGACTTATCTCAGACATCAGCTAACACCCCCTCCAAAAGTATAGCAGTCGAAATCGAGCCTGGCAAAACATTAAATATAGACCCTAACCTAACAGATGCTGAAAAACAATAGTTAATGAAGTTACTCCACGAGAATAAACAAGCATTCGCATGGGATTACACAGATATGAAGGGAATTTCTTCTGAATTATGTACTCACTGTATTTATATTAAAGAAGGATCCCACCCAGTCTGCCAACCCCAACGACGAATGAATCCCAATTTAAGGGAAATTGTGAAGGAAGAACTTCATAAACTGTTGAATGCAGGATTTATATATCCTATATCTCATAGTGAATGGGTTTCACCATTAGTAATAGTACCTAAGAAAAATGGGAAATGGAGTGTGTGTGGATTATAGAGCTCTAAATAAGGCTACTCAGAAAGATCATTTTCCCTTACCATTTATTGATCAAGTACTAGATAATTTGGCAGGTAAGAGATTCTTTTCCTTTCTGGATGGATTTAGTGGATATAATGAGATCAAGATTGCACCCCAAGATCAGGACAAGACCACTTTTACTAGTCCATGGGGGACTTTTGCCTATAGATTTCTTCCATTTGGACTATGTAATGCCCCAGCAACATTTCAAAGAGTAGGGATAGGAATTTTTTCTGATATGCTTAATGATTCCTTAGAAATATTTATGGATGACTTTACTCCTTATGGTGTGACTTTTGAAGATGCTTTACAAAACCTTGAAAAAGTAATTAAACGGTGTATAGAAGCACATCTTGCCTTAAGTACTGAAAAATGTCATATGATGATGAATCAAGGTATTGTTTTGGGACACTTCATTTCATTCCTAGGAATTCAGGTTGATCCAGCTAAAGTACAAGTAATTCAGACTCTGCCTATCCCTAAAACACAAACTGATGTAAGAAGTTTTTTAGGACATGCTAGATATTATAGAAGATTTATCAAGGATTTTTCTAAAATAGCTTCTCCTTTGTTTGTGTTACTTATGAAAAATGCTGAATTTAAGTGGACTGATGGTTGTCAAAAAGCATTCAATGAACTTAAACATCAATTGTCTACAACTCCCATTTTAAGAGGACTTGACTGGGCACTCCCCTTTCATATATCCTCTTATGCTTCAGATACTGCAATTGGAGCTGTCTTGGGTCAAGAAGAAAACAATCTTCCCTATGCTATCTACTTTATTAGTAAAAATATGACCCCTGCTGAACTTAATTATACAGTCACCGAGAAATAATTCTTAGCAGTTATTTATGCTATTAATAAGTTTCGACATTATATTACTGGTTACACTACCTTTGTGTATACTGATCACTTGGCCATTAAATATTTAATGAAGAAATCAATTACAAATGCTCGAGTTACCAGATGGTTGTTATTATTACAAGAATTTGATATCACAATTGTAGATTGACCAGGTAAAGAAAATGTAGTTGCTGATTTTCTTTCTCGGTTAAAAACTGATGAAAATATTCCAGTGGATGATTCTTTTCCTGATGAATATTTATTTGCAGTATCTGCTCACTCACCTTGGTATACATACATTGCCAATTACTTAGTTGCAGGGAAACTACCATCACACCTATCGCACAGAGAGAAAAGAAAGATCGTTCAGCAAAGTGCTAGGTACAGATGGATATGTGGGTGTCTCTTTCACACAGGACTCGATCAAGAAATTTGAAGATGCATCAGAGAAGATGAAGTTTATGATATATTGAAGGCTTGTCACGATGGCCCTTGTGGAGGTCATTTTGCGGACAAAAGAACAGCACAAAAAGTTCTCAGAATGGGTTACTATTGGCCCTAACTTTTCAAGGACGCAAAGAAATATGTTAGGGCCTACGACAGTTGTTAGAGAATGGGCCAGCCTAATCACAAGGATGAAATTCCACTTAACCCCCAGGTAATACTTGAACCTTTTGAAAAATGGGCACTAGATTTTATAGGTCCCATCAATCCTCCATCCAATCAAAGAGTTTATATACTGGTTTGTACAGATTATATGACTAAGTGGGTAGGAGCTAAGGCACTCATCAAAGCTAATGAAGAATCAGTATTAACGTTTCTATTTGAAGAAATCTTTGTTAGGTTTGGTTTGCCTAGAGAGCTAGTTACAGATGGAGGACCTCCTTTTAATTCTCATAGCTTCAAAAATACACTCCAGAAATATGAAATCAAACATAAAATGACTACACCTTATCATCCTTAGGCAAATGGGCAAGTGGAAAGTACAAATAAAGTCATAGAAGACATTTTAACAAAGACAGTCAAGGAGAATAGAAGGGACTGGTTTCAAAGGTTTCCTGAAGCATTATGGGCTTACAGAACTACTTGGAGGAACACTACGGGTTTTTCAACTTATGAATTAGTTTATGGTAAAAGTGTTGTTTTTCCTGTGGAATTTGAAATCAAAAACTTAAGGACTGCTTTAACTATTAACCTTGACTTGACTGATGCACAGACAGCTAGGTTTCAGCAGCTTCAGGAATTGGATGAAAAGAGGTTGGATGCCATCCATCAAACAACCATGATACAACAACAAAGAACCAGGTGGCATGACAAAACTATTAAGCACAAGCAGTTCCAAAAAGGTAATTGGGCCTTACTGTATGACTCCTGTTTTGAAAATTTTCAGGGGAAATTAAGGACAAGGTGGCTAAGACCTTATGAAGTAGATGTTGTTTTTCCAAATGGAACAGTCAGACTCCTAATGATTGATGATAGTAGAACACCATTATTAGTGAATGGTATCGACTCTGTTTGTATCAACGGCCTGTATCTAAAGAGGATTTCAAAGCTACTTGCATGACAGATATACACTATACCTTTTTGGGGGAACCAGTTATCCCTTAATGCACTTAATTTCCTGTTTATATATTTATTTTTAGATTAGATTTCTTAACTAATAATCCCTGTCAAGGGTCGCCATGTTACAATTAATTATTTTGCAGATCTTAGCTTTCGATGGTGGCTGAAAAGAAAAATTCCAATATAGGAAGAATTAATCTGCATATTGGAAAAGCATTGCCATGTCATTGCAGATCATAATCCATTTCCTGCTGCTGATACACCACTTTCCGTTGCTGATACACCATTTTCCGTCGCTGATACACCATTTCCGTTGCTGATACACCATTTCCCGTTGCCGATACACCACTTTCCAGTGTCGAAACACCAAATCCCACTGTTTAAACACTAATCTTTTCTATTTTCCTAAATATCCCCATTTTTTACTCCTGAGAATGAACTATTACTTCAATAGAAACATATCATTCTTTATTCAAAGGAATCAGCCATTTATCCTGTTAATAATACCCCTTCACTACTACCTCTTGTGAATAATAAAAACCTCGTGTATAAAAACCCTCACACCTTACAAACCCTTTATATAATGATCATTGACCTATTAAGGACAAGATAACACCTTTCGGCGCAACAACCAAAGGTAATTGTAAAGGTATGGATGTTATGTGTGAATATTAAATTGTAGTTAATGAGGAGATAGTTGACATGACTGCTAAAAGCGTCGTACTGCCAACCATATCATTTAGCCGCAGTTGGGGGGGGGATTACCGAAATATCGTAATCATTACATAATACACCCATCACCGCCATCCCTATTCCTCCCGGTTGTGTCTAATCCACCTTGTTTATGCCTTACCACGTCATAATTTCATTTTGCAACGTTCTGCTCTGTTTCGACCTCGACAACTCGGCTCTACACAGTAACCATGAGAGGAGATGCTGTTAGACATGAACTAGGCTCGATAGCATTGCTAGAACTTTACCCAGACGCATACCAAATTTTTCTACAAGCAGGATGGGTGGACTATTTCAGAAGACTTCCGGAATTTGATTTGTAGCAGGTTCTCGAATTTGCATGCAATTTGAGGGACGGGTATTCTACTGCCCAAGGGGTGAGAATCCCAATAACAGAAGAAGACATAGCACAAGTTTCGGGGCTTCCAACCAATGGCATTCGCTGGTTCAGCATGAAGCATCTTATCCTCAATGAACAGCAAGATTTCCTGTTACCCGGGGAGCAGGTGGAAGCCAAAGGCAGGGGTGTTGCGCTTCGGTCATTACCACCACCTTGGCCAAAAGTTGTTGAATTCGTCAAGCACTACTTCACTTGCGAGGGCCGCTATCAGGTAGTCTACCAACATGACTTTGTCTTATTAAATCATTTGCGGCATGGTCGTCTAGTAAATATGCCTTATTATCTCCTTGGATGTATGAAAAATATGGCACACTACACTGTGAACGCTAGGCACCAACTCCTCTGCCTCACGCACCATCGTTTGGTCCAACTCCTAATAAATAGAGGTCTCACCCTGCATAACCCGCCTCCCCTCATTAACCCTCCCCGGCAAGCTGAGGAAAATCCTTAGCAAAATGAAGAAAATTCCCAGCAAGATGTTGAAACTCAGCAACCAGCAGCAGGAACACCCCAATTAAGCACTGAAAATCTGCTACAGTCCTCACCCCATGATGAAGCCGAACCGTCCACTCCTATAGTTCATATCCCTACCGATGATTCGAACGAGGATACCCTCATCACTTTCCTTAAAAGGAAAAAGCAACAGAAAACTGCAACCCCGTTAAAAAGAACAACCAGGGCCTCAGTAAAGGCAGCTACTATTTCTGATGATTCCCTAAGTAAAAGTCCTCGGAAGAGGAAAACTACTGTCTCTCCTGGTTCCCTACCTCGGCAACGAACAAGGTTGTTTGCAGCAACTGAGGCCGTCCCTCCTATCATTTTAAATCCCCGTATTCCGCATAGCCCTGAACCTTCACCTCCTTCACCCTCAGATGCCGAAATTCAAAGTGTTCACGATTTTGTAACATCATTTTTCTCAACAGAGGCAGCTGCTCGACAAGAGCTAGCTGCTGACAAATTCAAACTAGACATCCAAGCTGATATAGGACATGTGGCTGTTACACAAGAACCAGCCACTGACCCAATAGGTGCCACACAAGAACCACCTGTTGGGGAGCAAAAAGAAGACGACCTGCATGTGGTTGTTACACAAAAACCAGCCACTGACCCAATAGGTGCCACACAAGAACCACCTGTTGGGGAGCAAAAAGAAGATGACCTGCATGTGGCTGTTACACAAAAACCAGCCACTGACCCAATAGGTGCCACACAAAGAACCACCTGTTGGGGAGCAAGAAGAAGATGCCCTAGGTGAAACTGATACACAAACTGACCCAATAGGTGAAACAAAAGAACCACATGTTGGGGACGCCCATGATGAAGTTAATGCTGAACAACAATTCTCTTTTCCTTTGGAATCTATAACTGTAGAAGCCGCGGTTACTCTAGCCTCCCTACAAGAAGAAGATGAGTTCTTAAAATCAGAAATTAAGGCCTATTGGAAAGAGTTAGCAATGGCTAGGGAAGCCTATAAATAAGAACTCAATGTGTACATGTTATCTCAGGTAGCATCTCAAGCTGAAAAGAGTGTAGAGAAAGAGAAATACAATGAATACATCTGCAGTGAATGTGGGGATATCTATACTCAAGCAGGATATAAAATAATTGCAGTCCCATTGACTGGAGCCAGCCCTGTTTTATTCAAAAAGGAACACCCTGCTATTACACAAGAACCAGCAGGGTCTTCAAGGATCTCAGAAGAAGAAATAGAACCACCCCGGCCTACCCAAGTTATTTATGAGCAGAAACCAGAATCAAAATCTTTTACAACTGTGCATATACAAACTGAACCTCCTTGTGTTAGCGATGCTCATGCACAGACTTCTACTTTTCAAGAATTAAGCAACACATGGAAAGCAGAATACGAGCTCTCCTAAGGAAATACATTTCAACAACAGAAGTCGTTATGGTTTAACTATGCCTATAAGAATTGGGAAGCAATGGAATAGTCTCGTGCACAACACAAAGAAAATAAGCAATTAAAAGCCAAACTGTCCCTTATCTTCGATTTGGTCCAGCGCTTACTGGCTACAAGAAAGCCTTCTTTTAATAATTCTGTATTCTTGAGAGAACACTTAGCGTTCCTCCAATTAAAAGCAATAAAGGATGGAAGACCACACCAGGTCTCTACACCATAGAAATTCATTGAAACTTTTGCAGAAACACCAAACAATGACCAGAATTTGCTGTGTGAACTCTATCTTCACACTGAGGCTATGCCTGAAGATAGAAAGATTAATTTACTTCCTATTTGTGGTGATATTCAAATAAGAGCTTTTATTTCCTTTTTGGCCAACCAACTCGCTTGGCAGAATGCTTTCATGTCTACAAAACACACTGAGGAGAACTGTCTCCTATGGATTCGTCCGGAACCACAGAATGCAACCATCTTTCTTATGGAACATCAACGGAATCTACGAGAGCCAGGGATGGCCGATCACATTAGAAATCTGCAAGCAGCAGTCTTGGAAGACTGCCAACATTATGTCAAAGCTAAAGGACCTCTGGCCATAAAAGCAAATGAATTATTCTGGGAACACTATCCCAAAGAAAGACGGGAATACCATCCCTACAATTCCCTTAATCTTCAGGTAGTAGTATCACGGATACCTGATTATGTAAAATACATGAGACAATGTGTTGAACGGTGGATTGGTTACCGTTTTCATTTCCCTCTCTTATGGCTTCCTGGAGAACAATACAAGGCTCAATTTACATTGACTAAAAAGGAAGAATTGGCAGCATGGAAAAGACTTCAGAATGTCCAAGGGTTTAGAGACATGGTTGACAACACTTTCTACACTTACTGCATAAGCAATCTACATTGTTCAGCCCAGTATTTTGATTCCGATTCAGATTAGACGTTGCATGTAGACATGCAACATTTTTCGTTGGGGGGATGTTAGGTTCCCATTTTGTCTATTTTTGACTGTATATTTTGCCATTGTATTACCCTCTTCAACACTTAGTTCGAAGCATTTGCTAGTGTTTTGGCTTAATCACTCCAAAAGGTATAGAACAACTTTCCTCATTACTATATGTTTAATTATTCAACACGTAATCATGATATCTTTATAATTGTTCCCTGAAGTTGATTAAAGTGCTGACTAATTGTTAAAACTGCCTAACTGGCAGGATCACATTTTGTCGTTGCTGAAACAACGGAAAAAACGCAAACCGTGAAGCTGAAACAACAAGAACAGCATGAACCTCGAAGCTGAAATAGCACGAACAGCACGTGCACTTTGAGGAACAGTTGGGATTTGCGTAACAAGTTTGCATCGGCAAAGGAGTCTGACCGATTACTATATTGGTCGTAATGATCATGATCCTCGTGACTGTAACAATATTTTGTTATCAAGAACTGACTTTCTTATTTTTGGTACAAAAGGGTTGAGTCAGAATGTATGAAATCTTTTGTAATAGATGTCTCCTCTATAAAGAGGAGACATCTACGTTAGAGAGGGGGACTGTTATAGACATTTTTGTGCCCTACAACTCCAAGCATGAAATGTCCATAAACCAAGGGCACCTAAGTCCCTAAAAGTGTTTTTCTAACCCCAAAAAGAACAAGGTCAACAGATTATAGCTTCTCCCAGAAGTTCTCCACCAGAAACTGCTCAGAATTGGTCAAAACAGGATCATTGCAACTGCTCCACTGGCTAGGTGCATTGCATCTCACCCAAATGCACTGTGAGGGTGCATTGCATTTCAAAACTCCCTTCTGTAGGGTGCGATGGGCGAGAAATGACAAATGGCAGTGTCATTCCGCGAGGTGGAGAGGCAATGGAAGCTTCCAGAATCTTCTCCTGTGACACTTGCCTCACTAAATTCGACCAAGGATGAGTAAGAGGCCCTCAGTCTCTAAGTGGAAGCAAGAACTGACAGAGAGGAGACACTAATCAAATCACAAGCTGACTCATCCTCCTTATAGATATCTATATATGGATCCCTCATCCCAGAGATCCAAAGGCTGGAATTTTGCATATTGTAAGGAATTGATGTTGGTTTCTAGAGACAAACATCAGTGTGTTGGGTGATTTATGCTTTGTTTGAGGTGAAGAGGGGCTTCTTTGCTGGGAGGTTGATGCTGGGTCGGAACCACTGGTTGTAACTCCTCCTGGATCTTTTCTTGTTTATCAATAAAAACTATTTGAGTTCTCCTCCATGCTTTTGTATCATTGATGCTTGTTACATTTGTATGGTTAACTTAAATCTGATCCTAAGTTGTTTATGGTTAACTTAAATCACGCCTTAGTGGGATAGAGCAGTTATAAATAGACACTTTTCCCTGTAACAAAATGGCGACTCCACTAGGGAATGTCTAATTAGTTTGTTTGTGTATCATTCTTTGTTGTTTGTTTCATAAACTTTTAAGTAGCTTTCGAACTGCGTTTGCCATAACAAATGCAAAGTAGACAACTGTTGCTTCAATCCATTCACTGGATCTGTTTATGATTTAAACAGTTGATTCACAAACTATCTAATTGCCCTTGTGATAGCTCTTAGATCCTCCTTAGATCTACCCCTGATTGTTGCATCACTGATTTCTTTTTACTCGGCCGAAAACCAGGACTGAACTGCAAACTGTGACCCGGAACCCGGACAGAGTCTTGTTTCTGGCCCAACGTAGGTACTGTTCAGAGATCCTGAATTTCAGCGCACTTCCTAAAGGGGCAGCCTGCGTTGCATTTTAGATTCTCTGTGTTACAGGTGTGCTGATCAAACTAGCTCTATGCAGCTGTGGTTACTGTGCTTCATTCTTTCCAGTTCTATCCCTGAATTTTGCTGCCTGTGATCAGTATATGTTTGTTTGAAACCTCTTTTCCTTTCCGTTATTCTGCCTCATTTGTACAAAAGAACTGTAGATGTTTTTGTGTGTTTGTTGAGTCGTTTACAGTTCTCCTTTGAAAAAGTAGCATAGTCGTACTGTCGTCCTTTGATTTGAATTTGTCACAAGTGTCGATTTCGATCATAGGAGAAAGTTTGATTGCTATTGATGGTCAATTATCCTGTTACTATTGCCTTTGGTCTGAATTTGTAATTTTCTAGTGTCAAGAACAAGTGTTAATTTCAAAATCGTAAGGTGTCGTAATCATCTCTGATTTTGATTTCGAAAAAGAGCTTGTTTATATTTGTCGCTTGAAAAGAAATTCAGATTTGTACATCAACTTTCTTTTTAGCATCAATACTAAGAAAGTCGAAAACAAATACATGCATGTGCATTTGCATATAGATAGTCTGTTTGGCTTGATTTAGGAAAGTGCATTTACAGTGTGCTCTTTGCTATTTGTGAAACGATTATGTCTTTCTTTTCCCCTAGTAGCTAGGATTTTCATTGCACAAAAGAGATAAAAGTTTGTTTATAATCTTTAGATTGCATTTTAGGAATTACATCTACATCTCGTGGTGAACCCGAAAGGCAAACTTTATAAACAAGATCAACTTAAAATAAATTCAATGAATCTAACAACGCTTTGGAACTTAATGCACAACATTCAGAGGTCTAGGCTAGAGACGTATTCCGGCATCGTAAAGCCTGGTAACTGTTGTCCTCACTGATGGTTGGGTGATTCCTCCACTTTGAGACAATAAGTGCCAGTACAGACTTGTGGTCCCACGTACCGTCGAGTATATTTTGGGAGACCCCTATAGGCTTAAATCCTTTATCCATAGGAAGCCGTGTCTGCCACCCTATCGATCGCAATGCACTGAACACAGCATTCAGGAAGATTGACTGCTGTACCGTAAAAAGTATTCTGCAGTTTTGTGATTGGTTTGGTACTCCCTCTACCTAGATCTCTAGAGCAGTCCCCTTCATTCCTTTTCAGACTCCTTAATGGAAAAGGTCCATCTGAGCAATTGTCACTTCAGGCTCATTAAAAATCGTAGGAGACTAGGGTCATCTTTTGTTTTTTCTCGACTCTTAAAAACTGAAAAAACAAGTTGTGTCAAAGTGTCTAAAAATTTATTTTAAACGGAATATTCATTACCCCTTTCCTACGTTGGTCTTGGGTTGAGAAAATGGAGTCCACCAACCAAGGAAATCCCCTTGGAGGAAACCGTAGTCCCTTCTCCTCTTGGGGAGATGTTGGTGCACCCCATATGGCCACATTGTCGCTTCCAGGATTGACAATTGGTTTACCTGTATGGCTCTTCTCAACCTCTGTCGTTCAGAACACCACTATTCCTGAACAATCGAATCAGCAATTAGACGAGTCCAGAGTTACCCACCAACCTTCTACTTCCTCTAATTCTTCCTCTCCTCCTTCCTCTTTGCTTGATGGGGCTCGTAAAGCCAAAAGTCAAGTTCGTAAGGAGAAGAAGGAAAAGAAGAAGAAAGAGAAGAAGAAGAAGGAGCCAAAAGCGAATGGGGGCAAACGAGTGTCGTCTAATGAAAATGCACACACTGCACTGACCAGGCCTAAATCGCCATGTGTCATTTGCAAAGGAGACCAATTTCATAGAGATTGTCCTTGCATCCCTCAGATCTTAAGGGACTGGTCTCCTCGTTTGCACAACCCGGTGTCGTCAACCTCTCATGATCATGTTGAAAACACACCGTGAACTAGTGAAAGTGAAGCCCCAGGACAAAAAGGAAAATATAGATTTCCTTGTAAACTGTTCGAAGGCGATCATGCCATCCACCGTTGTCCCTTCTTAGATGAAGCTAAAAGAGTTTTGGATGATCGTCCGGTTTCACCGTTACGACTTCCTCCTGGATATAAACAAATCTTGCCGAGTACGTCACTAGTTGAAAATCCGGCTGACCCGCTCAGGTGGTCGGCCGATGCATCTGTCATTGAAGATGAACCATTTGAATCCATACCAGACGAAAGTCAAAAGGTCGAGGCGGCAGTTGACCCGGTCTTGCCTTCAGAGGTTCCATCTTCAGATGATACAATCACTAAAGAGAACAAGGATGACACTGTCCAAATTCTTTTCATAAGCACAGACTCCAACGGACATGGGGACAATTCACCCATTCCTTTACTGCAGGAAGGAAATTCGTCAAAGTCGTACCCGGCCGTCTATTCGGTCCCACCTCCAAGCAACCTAGTTGTCTCCTTCGACTGGAATCAACTAGGCAGACCCCGTTTACCAGCTAGTGTACCATTCCGAATTATTGTTCAAATATATAGAATGGTTATGGTTGGTACCATCATAGATGAGGGGGCTTCTGTGAGTATCCTTTCCTCAATTTCTTGGAAAGCGCTTGGTTCACCATCGCTTTTGCCTGAGATGAGAAATCTGACAGGCTTTGATAAAGGAACCAGTCGACTGTTAGGGATCCTTCCCAATGTGCCCATAACATTGTGAGGAAAAACCGTTCACATGAACGTAATGGTAGTTCAAGGACCCCTGGATTACAATCTACTCCTTGGACGAGACTATATTTATTGCATGGGAGCAATTGTCTCCTCACTCTTTAGAGTAATGTGTTTTCCGCACGAAGGAAGAGCGGTCAAGCTCATGGACCAGCTTTCATTTCCCAGATCATACAGAGCAAATAGTCATATACCATCCCTGAATGGTCTTTTCACGCAAGAAATGTCTCAATCTCCAGTCCGTCCTCCCGATGAGTGCGAGTGATTCAGAGGGATATGACTAAAACCCAGGGGGCATGCACCCTAGTCTGCCTCGGCAGGAAAAATTCGGGTATAGGGTAGGTTTCCGTGGGAGAATATGGCTAGTATGTACCCCTGTCCGTGATTGGAATAGGGGGTTATTCTAGAACAAGATTCTCTTGTCAAAGTTATGTTAGTTGGCGGGCATCGCCGCTCACGTTTGTTTATTTCGGTAGACATCGCCGAAGAAGTGTTTTGTTTACGCCGTAAATAGAACAATCTTTGGTAACCTGTAAGAGGTAGGCCTCTCTTGGTAAAACAAATGTTTTAACAGACTGAAGAAGTGGTAACCTTGAAACTCTGTTTTATACCTGGGGGCATGCAAACCTTTTGGAGTACAACCAAAGAGCGATCATTTATCTGTTTTTTTGGATTGGTCGTTTCCTAACTTGCATAAAGAAAGGATGTGGGGCAAAACTCTAAAAGTTGCCATTTTTATGGGACATTCTTATCACAAGACTGGATTAATCGAGCAGTTTTAGCAGATAGTTCAAGCTCGTTAAAAAATAAACATAAGACATGAGCAAATGTTTCCACCCGCGTTCAAGCTCATTAAAAAATGAACTATTCCCCAGTAAATAACCATCGTGAATGTAGTACTTCAGCCGTTAAAGCCTTGGTCGTGTTTGCACCGTCACCTCCACTTTTCATTGGCCGATCATTTACCTCCATTTGATTGTTTACCCATTTTGAGGAACAGCTGCGAAGAGTGATTTCACTAGCCATCCTTGTGACACTGCCGTGATTGGAAAATTCCAAACCTTACCTGGAATTAGCTGCTACTCGTTTTATCACTCGTTCCTCAAAAGACAAGTCTCCTTTAAGTTCTTTTCAACTGACTCGTAAAATATGAAAAGATTGCCGAGCCATTGGCCTCTCCAGCTCGTTAAAGGGATAGGAAGTGCTATCCCTCCTCTAGATTTTAATCTTTTTGGACCTGAGGGATTATTACACAAAAATATTGAGCACTTGTTTTGTTCGGCTCGTTAAAACTATCGAAAATTCATCCCTTCTGTATTGATTTATACTTTTTCGGACTTGAGGGATTAGATGACAAAAAAAGAATTTTGGAGTTACCTTTACGTTCCTTTTCAGACTCTCTAAAATTGAAAAGGACTGAGTTATCGTTGTCGTTAAACTTGTTAAAAAGATTAATAGCGACAAACTTGTCTTTAGACGAGAACGAGTTTCACTATTGCTAGGCTCGTTAAAACATAGCGATGGGTTTGCCCGAGGGGCAAATTATAGAACAAGCATATGTTATCCTCCTCAAGCTTGACAAAAATAAAGAGGTACTGGTCGGCAATGACTGGGGAAAAATTGGGAAGAAAACTCAAAGAAACCTTGTTGGTAGCAAGTCGCTCTTGAACATGACACTTCCACTACGTGTTCGAGTCGGGTTGGGTTGTTTCATTCACCGGTCACATCACCATGGTCACGCCATACCATCCACATTTGGGGTTAATGCTACCAATCCATCACATCAGTGTCGCCGATATGTTCAAGAGAAGTCATCCAGAGAAGTCACCTGTGTCTCGCCCCCTACCATACATTATACTCCATTCTTTCATGACCGCCACCCTGAACCTTATATCACCAGATCGTTTTCACCTCCATCAAAATCATTTGCTTCGTTCTGTGTCATTGATGTGGGATTCATTAAGGCCCTCCTGTGACGGATCACTTCTTGTCGACATCAGCTCATTATCCAAGAAGTTGATCTAGGAACACCCCATTCAGTAGTTTGAAGCTTGCATGACTCAATGGCAAGTTTCTCATTTCCGGCGATAGGTTTACATCAATGGCCTTTGACCGAAAGATTTTGCATGGTGTTCAACGCCAAGTCCTTTATTCACACCACGTGAATTGTACTGTAGTACCTTGAGGGTCATTATCATTATCGGTGATTCCTCTCGCGCTTGTTTACAGTTTACATCATTGACTGGTAATCAAGCGATGTCTTTCCATGTTCGACTTCAGAACATTTCTCACATGGATCGACTTGTACTTCGAGTGAAGATTGGACGAGATTGAAGACCCCGGATCTAGTTTCATCCATCCGGGCTGCGATATATATTCAGGGAAATAAAGACATTAAATGTACAACATTGCAGCACAGATAATCATCCTACCAAAAGGATGATGGCTCTATCAGAATCATTAGTCTACACTCAGACGATTGTCTGTCCTATGTACATGAAAATGAATTTATAAAGCTGAGCATGGGAATGCCCGCCTCAGCTAGATCATGAAAACAGTATGAAGATAATGTATTGTATTGTATCTTATTACAGGTCTCCTCCCAGCATTGAGAGAACTTCGGATCCTCATAATAAAGAATTTCGCCCGACACCAAAAGGTTAACGGCCTCATACTTTAGGGGGTAACTGTTATAGACATTTTTGTGCCCTACAACTCCAAGCATGAAATTTCCATACACCAAGGGCTCCTAAGTCCCTAAAAGTGTTGTTCTAACCCCAAAAAGAACAAGGTCAACAGATTACAGCTTCTCCCAGAAGTTCTCCACCAGAAACTGCTCAGAATTGGTCAAAACAGGATCATTGCAGCTGCTCCACTGGCTAGGTGCGTTGCATCTCACCCAAATGCACTGTGAGGGTGCGTTGCATTTCAAAACTCCCTTCTGTAGGGTGAAATGGGCGAGAAATGACAAATGGCAGTGTCATTCCGCGAGGTGGAGAGGCAATGGAAGCTTCCAGAATCTTCTCCTGTGACACTTGCCTCACTAAATTCGACCAAGGATGAGTGAGAGGCCCTCAGTCTCCAAGTGGAAGCAAGAACTGACAGAGAGAAGACACTAATTAAATCACAAGCTGACTCATCCTCCTTACAGATATCTATGTATGGATCCCTCATCCCAGAGATCCAGAGGCTGGAATTTTTCATATTATAAGGAATTGCTGTTGGTTTCTAGAGACAAACATCAGATTGTTGGGTGATTTGTGCTTTGTTTGAGGTGAAGAGGGGCTTCTTTGCTGGGAGGTTGATGCTGGGTCGGAACCACTGGTTGTAACTCCTCCTGGATCTTTTCTTGTTTATCAATAAAAACTATTTGAGTTCTCCTCCATGCTTTTGTATCATTGATGCTTGTTACATTTGTATGGTTAACTTAAATCTGATCCTAAGTTGTTTATTAATATAGAACCATGTCTTTGTATAGTGCTCTTCTTTTGTGATCTTACAGGTACTTTGTGAAGCTAGGCATGCAAGGGAGCAGGTAGCTGGAGACTATAAAAGAAGAGAGGGATTGGATCAAAGGATTAGCGCAAGACACAGGTTGGTTCTTTCTATTCCTCTCTATCTATAATTCATAAAGGAAATACAAAAGTAGTTTTTCTCTGTTTGTTTCTAAGGCAGTTGTCACACCTTAGTGGGATAGAGCAGTTCTCAATAGACACTTTTTCCTGTAACAAAATGGCGACTCCACTGGGGAATGTCTAATTAGTTTGTTTGTGTATCATTCTTTGTTGTTTGTTTCATAAACTTATAAGTAGCTTTCGAACTGCGTTTGCCATAACAAATGCAAAGTAGATAACTGCTGCTTCAATCCATTCACTGGATCTGTTTATGATTTAAACAGTTGATTCACAAACTATCTGATTGCCCCTATGATAGCTCTTAGATCCTCCTTAGATCTACCCCTGATTGTTGCATTACTGATTGCTTTTTACTCGGCCAAAAACCAAGGACTGAATTGCAAACTGTGACCCGGAACCCGGACAAAGTCTTGTTTCTGGCCCAACGCAGGTACTGTTTAGAGATCTTGAATTTTAGCGCACTTCCCGAAGGGGCAACCTGCGCTGCATTTCAGATTCTCTGTGTTACAGGTGCGCTGATCAGACTAGCTCTATGCAGCTGTGGTTCCCATGCTTCATTCTTTCCAGTTCTATCCCTGAATTTTGCTGCCTCTGATCAGTATATGTCTGTTTGAAACCTCTTTTCCTTGTTGTTATTATGCCTCCTTTGTACAAAAGAACTGTAGATGTTTTTGTGTGTTTGTTGAGTCGTTTACAGTTTTCCTTTGCAAAAGTATCATAGTTGTCCTGTCGTCCTTTGATTTGAATCTGTCACAAGTGTCGATTTCGATCATAGGAGAAAGTTTGATTGTTGTTGATGGTCGATTATCCTGTTACTATTGCCTTTGGTCTGAATTTGTAATTTTCTAGTGTCAAGAACAAGTGTTAATTTCAAAATCGTAAGGTGTCGTAATCATCTCTGTTTTTTATTTCGAAAAATAGCTTGTTTATATTTGTCGCTCGAAAAGAAATTCAGATTTGTACATCAACTTTCTTTTTAGCATCAATACTAAGAAAGTCGAAAACAAATACATGCATGTGCATTTGCATATAGATAGTCTGTTTGGCTTGATTTAGGAAAGTGCATTTACAGTGTGCTCTTTGCTCTTTGTGAAAAGATTTTGTCTTCCTTTTCCCCTAGTAGCTAGGATTTTCATTGCACAAAAGAGATAAAAGTTTGTTTGTCATCTTTAGATCGCATTTTAGGAATTACATCTACATCTCGTGGTGAACCCAAAAGGCAAACTTCATAAACAAGATCAACTTAAAATAAATTCAATGAATCTAACAACGCTTTGGAACTTAACGCACAACATTTAGAGGTTTAGGCTAGAGACGTATTCCGGCGTCGTAAAGCCTGGTAACTGTTGTCCTCACTGATGGTTGGGTGATTCATCCACTTTGAGACGATAAGTGCCAGTACAAACTTGTGGTCCCATGTACCGTCGAGTATATTTTGGGAGACCCCTATAGGCTTAAATCCTTTATCCATAGGAAGTCGTGCCTACCGCCCTATCGATTGCAATGCACTGAAAACAACATTCAGGAAGATTGATTGTCGTACCGTAAAAAGTATTCTGTAGTGTTGCGATTGGTTTGGTACTCCCTCTACTTAGATCTCTAGAGCAGTCCCTTTCATTCCTTTTCAGATTCCTTAACGGAAAAGGTCCATCTGAGCACTTGTCACTTCAGTCTCATTAAGAATCGAAGGAGACTAGAGTCATCTTTTGTTTTTTGTTTACTCTTAAAAACTGAAAAAACAAGTTGTGTCAAAGTGTCTAAAAATTTATTTTAAACGGAATATTCATTACCCCTTTCCTACGTTGGTTTTGGGTTGAGAAAATGGAGTCCACCAACCAAGGAATTCCCCTTGGAGGAAACCCTAGTCGCTTCTCCTCTTGGGGAGATGTTGGTGCACCCCATATGGCCACATTGTCGCTTCCAGGATTGACAATTGGTTTACCTGTATGGCTCTTCTCAACCTCTGTCGTTCAGAACACCACTATTCCTAAACAATCGAATCAACAATTAGACGAGTCCAGAGTTACCCACCAACATTCTACTTCCTCTAATTCTTCCTCTCCTCCTTCCTCTTCGCTTGATGGGGCTGGTAAAGCCAAAAGTCAAGTTCGTAAGGAGAAGAAGGAAAAGAAGAAGAAAGAGAAGAAGAAGAAGGAGCCGAAGGCGAATGGGGGCAAACGAGTGTCGTCTAACGAAAATCCACACACTGCACTGACCAGGCCTAAATCACCATGTGTCATTTGCAAAGGAGACCACTTTCACAGAGATTGTCCTTGCATCCCTCGGATCTTAAGGGACTGGTCTCCTCATTTACACAACCCAGTGTCGTCAACCTCTGATGATCATGTTGAAAACACACCGTCAACTACTGAAAGTGAAGCCCCAGGACAAAAAGGAAAATATAGATTTCCTTGTAAATTGTGCGAAGGCGATCATGCCGTCCACCGTTGTCCCTTCTTAGACGAAGCTAAAAGAGTTTTGGATGATCGTCTAGTTTCACCGTTACGACTTCCTCCTGGATATAAAAAACTCTTTCTGAGTCTGTCACTAATTGAAAATCTAGCTGACCCGCTCAGGTGGTTGGCCGATGCATCTGTCATTGAAGATGAACCATCTGAATCCATACCAGACGAAAGTTAAAAGGTCGAGGTGGCAGTTGACCCGGTCTTGCCTTCAGAGGTTCCATCTTTAGATGATCCAATCACTGAAGAGAACAAGGATGACACCGTCCAAATTCTTTTCATAAGCACACACTCCAACTGACATGGGGACAATTCACTCGTTCCTTTACCACAGGAAGGAAGTTCATCAGAGTCGTACCTGGCCGTCTATTCGGTCCCACCTCCAAGCAACCTAGTTGTCTCCTTCGACTGGAATCAACTAGGCAGACCCTGTTTACCAGCTAGTGTACCATTCCGAATTATTGTTCAAATATATAGAATGGTTATGGCTGGTACCATCATAGATGAGGGGGCTTCTGTGAGTATCCTTTCCTCAATTGCTTGGAAAGCGCTTGGTTCGCCATCGCTTTTGCCTGAGATGAGAAATCTGATAGGCTTTGATAAAGGAACCAGTCGACCATTAGGGATCCTTCCCGATGTTCCCATAACATTGAGAGGGAAAACCGTTCACATGAACGTAATGGTAGTTCAAGGACCCCTGGATTACAATCTACTCCTTGGACGAGACTATATTTATTGCATGGGAGAAATTGTCTCCTCACTCTTTAGAGTAATGTGTTTTCCACACGAAGGAAGAGTGGTCAAGCTCGTGGACCAGCTTTCATTTCCCGGATCATACAGAGCAAATAGTCATATACCATCCCTGAATGGTCTTTTCACGCAAGAAATGTCTCAATCTCCAGTCCATCCTCCCGATGAGCGCGAGTGATTTGGAGGGATATGACTGTAACCCAAGGGGCATGCACCCTGGTCTGCCTTGGCAGGAAAACTTCGGGTATAAGGTAGGTTTCCACGGGAGAATATGACTATTCTGTACCCCCGTCCGTGATTGGAAAAGGGGGTTATTCTAGAACAATATTCTCTTGTCAAAGTTATGTGAGTTGGCGGGCATCACCGCTCACCTTTGTTTATTTTGGTAGACATCGCTGAAGAAGTGTTTTGTTTACGCCGTAAATAGAACAATCTTTGGTAACCTATAAGAGGTAGGACTCTCTCAGTAAAACAAATGTTTTAACGGACTGAAGAAGTGGTAAACTTGAAACTCTGTTTTATACCTGGGGGCATGCAAACCTTTTGGAGTACAAACAAAGAGCGATCATTTATCTGTTTTTTTGGATTGGTCGTTTCCTAACTTGCATAAAGAAAGGATGTGGGGAAAAACTCTAAAAGTTGCCGCTTTTATGGGACATTCTTATCACAAGACTGGATTAATTGAGCAGTTTTAGCACATAGTTCAAGCTCGTTAAAAAATAAACATAAGACATGAGCAAATGTTTCCACCCGCGTTCACGCTCATTAAAAAATGAACTATTCCCCCGTAAATAACCATCGTGAATGTAGTACTTCAGTCGTTAAAGCCTTGGTCGTGTTTGCACAGTCACCTCCACTTTTCATTGGCCGATCATTTACCTCCATTTGATTGTTTACCCATTTTGAGGAACAGCTGCGAAGAGTGATTTCACTAGCCATCCTTGTGACACTTCCGTGATTGGAAAATTCCAAACCTTACCTGGAATCCGCTGCTACCCGTTTTATCACTCACTCCTCAAAAGACGAGTCTCCTTTAAGCTCTTTTCAACTGACTCGTAAAATATGAAAAGATTGCCGAGCCATTGGCCTCTCCAGCTCGTTAAAGGGACAGGAAGTGCTATCCCTCCTCTAGATTTTAATCTTTTTGGACCAAAGGGATTATTACACAAAAAGATCGAGCGCTTGTCTTGTTCGGCTCGTTAAAACTATCGAAAATTCATCCCTTCTGTATTGTTTTATACTTTTTCAGACTTAAGGGATTAGATGACGAAAAAGGAATTTTGGAGTCACCTTTACGTTCCTTTTCAGACTCTCTAAAATTGAAAAGGACCGAGTTATCGTTGTCATTAAACTCGTTAAAAAGATTAATAGCGACAAACTTGTCTTTAGACGAGAACGAGTTTCACTATCGCTAGGCTCGTTAAAACATAGCGATGGGTTTGCCCGAAGGGAAAATTATAGAACAAGCATATGTTATCCTCCTCAAGCTTGACAAAAATAAAGAGGTACTGGTCAGCAATGACTGGGGAAAAATTGGGAAGAAAACTCAAAGAAACTTTGTTGGTAGCAAGTCGCTCTTGAACGTGACACTTCCACTCCGTGTCCGAGTCGGGTTGGGTTGTTTCATTCACCGGTCACATCACCATGGTCACGCCATACCATCCAAATTTGGGGTTAATGCTACCAATCCATCACATCAGTGTCGCCGATATGTTCAAGAGAAGTCATCCAGAGAAGTCACCTGTGTCTCGCCCACTACCATACATTATACTCCATTCTTTCATGACCGCCACCCTGAACCTTATATCACCAGATCGTTTTCACCTCCATCAAAATCATTTGCTCGGTTCTGTGTCATTGATGTGGGATTCATTAAGGCCCTCCTGTGATGGATCACTTCTTGTCGACATCAGTTCATTATCCAAGAAGTTGATCTAGGAACACCCCATTCAGTACTTTGAAGCTTGCATGACTCAATGGCAAGTTTCTCACTTCCGGCGATAGGTTTACATCAATGGCCTTCGACCGAAAGATTTTGCATGGTGTTCGACGCCAAGTCCTTTATTTACACCACGTGAATTGTACTGCAGTACCTTGAGGGTCATTATCATTATCGGTGATTCCTCTCGTGCTTGTTAACAGTTTACATCATTGACTGGTAATCAAGCGATGTCTTTCCATGTTCGACTTCAGAACATTTCTCATATGCATCGACTTGTACTTCGAGTGAAGATTGGATGAGATTGAAGACCTCGGATCTAATTTCATCCATTCGGGTTGCGATATATATTCAGGGAAATAAAGACATTAAATGTAAAACATTGCAGCACAGATAATCATCCTACCAAAAGGATGATGGCTCTATCAGAATCATTAGTCTACACTCAGACAACTGTCTGTCCTATGTACATGAAAATGAATTTATAAAGCTGAGCATGGGAATGCTCGCCTGAGCTAGATCATGAAAACAGTATGAAGATAATGTATTGTTTTGTATCTTATTACAGGTCTCCTCCCAGCATTGAAAGAACTTCAGATCCTCATAATAAAGCATTTCACCCGACACCAAAAGGTTAACGGCCTCATACTTTAGGGGGTAACTGTTATAGACATTTTTGTGCCCTACAACTCCAAGCATGAAATGTCCATAAACCAAGGGCTCCTAAGTCCCTAAAAGTGTTGTTCTAACCCCAAAAAGAACAAGGCCAACAGATTACAGCTTCTCCCAGAAGTTCTCCACCAGAAACTACTCAGAATTGGTCAGAACAGGATCATTGCAGCTGCTCCACTGGCTAGGTGCGTTGCATCTCACCCAAATGCACCGTGAGGGTGCGTTGCATTTCAAAACTCCCTTCTGTAGGGTGCGATGGGCGAGAAATGACAAATGGCAATGTCATTCCGTGAGGTGGAGAGGCAATGGAAGCTTCCAGAATCTTCTCCTATGACACTTGCCTCACTAAATTCGAACAAGGATGAGTGAGAGGCCCTCAGTCTCCAAGTGGAAGCAAGAACTGACAAAGAGAAGACACTAATCAAATCACAAGCTGACTCATCCTCCTTACAGATATCTATATACGGATCCCTCATCCCAGAGATCCAGAGGCTGGAATTTTGCATATTGTAAGGAATTGCTGTTGGTTTCTAGAGACAAACATCAGATTGTTGGGTGATTTATGATTTGTTTGAGGTGAAGAGGGGCTTCTTTGCTGGGAGGTTGATGCTGGGTCGAAACCACTGGTTGTAACTCCTCCTAGATCTTTTCTTGTTTATCAATAAAAACTATTTGAGTTCTCCTCCATGCTTTTGTATCATTGATGCTTGTTACATTTGTATGGTTAACTTAAATCTGATCCTAAGTTGTTTATGAATATAGATCAATGTCTTTGTATAGTGCTCTTCTTCTGTGATCTTACAGGTACTTTGTGAAGTTGGGCATGCAAGGGAGCAGGTAGCTGGAGACTATCAAAGAAGAGAGGTATTGGATCAAAGGATTAGCGCAAGACACGGGTTGGTTCTTTCTATTCCTGTCTATCTATAATTCATAAAAGAAATACAAAAGTAGTTTTTCTCTATTCGTTTCTAAGGCAGTTGTCACACCTTAGTGGGATAGAGCAGTTCTAAATAGACACTTTTCCCTGTAACAGTGATGGAAAGGAGGGGAACAAACTGTAACACAGAACTTGTAGTGAAGGGATGAGACTGAATCTCTTTTTGTAATATGGTTTATTGGCATATGAATACAATCCTGTTCTGAGTATTTTATTTTAATTCCTGTGTTCTGGGGAATCTTGTGAGAAGGACATGGCCCACCTTCATCACAAGATTCACCCATCTTCTTTCTGTTGTGTGGTGTGTGTTTGATTTCTGTTTATATCACAGTTACTGCTTCTAATGATATTTACTTTTGCTAAAACTCTGTTTTCCTTTTTAACTGATTGATGTTGCATATGAGTGCCTCACCGGTGATTAGGATTTATAGAGTGTATGGGTGAACTGGACAACAGAGGCAGGTGCTGAAGGTCCTTACTCTGAGGATAGGGTCCTAATCCTTTGTTGCAGGACAACCATCACTTCCTTTTGCAGATTTGTTTCCTTTAAGTTATTTGTTCTTACTTCATTTCCTGCAATAGGCTGTAACTACTGTAACTGCTGTAACACAGAGTAGGGATTTAATAGATAGTAGATTGTTTATACTACAGATTTTAATACCATTAAGATTGAGTACATACAGTACGTAGTCACCTTTGGAATAATTAGACTTTCCCGGGTTGATAATTGATGTGGCACTCGACTGTTTTATTAGTAAACAATTAAAGTGACCAACATTTTGGCGCCATTGCCGGGGAAGGCGACTGAAGATTTTAAGGGTATAAACATTTTATTTTAGAAATGCAGGATGCATGAGAGGATGCAAGAAGGTTAACCATTTAGGCGGAAAAGGAAAAGGAGGAGGAAGAAAAACTTTTATTGACGATATTATTTCAAAAGCTGAGACATCCCAGAGGTTAAGCTCTCAGAGGCCGCAGACCCAACACTCTTCCTAGACAGATTTTCAGACAGAGGAAGTAGTGGGACTAGAGATGGTTATAGAACCATTAGAATATACTGAGGAACCGGTGGAAGAAGACGAATGACCAGTAGAAGAACCAATAGAGGAAGTTAAGGTGGAGGAACCAGTGCAGGACATTGAAATTCCAACAGAAAACTCCAAAGACCGGGCAAGCACATCAGGAAAACAACCAATGGAGGATAACAATGAAGGACTTTTCGGTGGAGGTCACAGAATAGAGGGAAGGGGAAAAAATTATCTCTCCACCCTAGAATTCCCCATCGGAGATCATAATCGGGGATGGCAGAGCACCAGGTGCAAGCTTGTTACAGTCATAGGAAGTATCAACAGAAAGAGTCCTCACCACAAGACAAGAGGAAAATGTGTTAAAGTGAAGTGTATGCGAGTGTCAGGGTTTGGCCGAAGAGCAGGAAGGAGAACCCCAAGCCAAGAACAACTGTCCTCTAACCCACTAGTGTACGAGCAATAAATTCTACCATCAATACAAACAACGAAAATATTTATGTTAATTAGCTAAAGTACTGTTAATTGTAAATACATTGACCTGACCTTTAAGATAAGCATCGGCTAATTAACACTAATCCACCAGCAAAGGGTTGGTCCCATCAGGAAGTATTTCCCTTTACTGTGGACAAAACAAAGGAATTGATCAAGTACAAAGAATTTTAGGCACGGAGCATTTGAGGGACCTTTTTATAGTAGATGCAAACCCAAAATATTGATCTTCTCAAACAAAACTTATAATTTTTCAGGTAGCTCCAACAAATTTGGATAATTTTCTCCTCTCGAACCCAGATATTAATGATGTTGTTGTTATTCCATGAGTTCCATTTACTAGTACTTGATATAGTATGCTTCCCACTTATTGGGAAAATATCACTACTACAAAATAAGGTGTTTTAAGACAATAGTTTAAGACAAAATAACACTTTTGTGTCAACTTGTCCTTCTCCTAATTTTTATTTATTTTAACCAAACATTTATTTATTTATTTTCATCTCTTTGGTGACATTTCGAGGGGAGTGGAATGAAGGCGTATATACATTTTTCTCTATCTGTCTATTTGGTGACATTACAAGGGGGAGCATAATAATGGTGACAATACATTTTTTTCGATAATAAAAGGAATGAAAAAAATGAATGATATGATAATTCTTTATCATTCGATTGATTCTCCATATCAAAAGCTACAACTTCTATGAAAAAAGGAAAAAAATGAAGAGGAGCACATATATTTCAGCAAGGAATGTTAGGGGATTTATATGTCTACTATTGCCATTATGATACATGTGTTGTACTTGATGGCAACACACTTGTAGCAGAACCACTGACTTGTATATGGTAACTAGATGAATCTACAGGAGAGATATCAGATGTGACAGAATGCATGACACTTGTGTTTACAGATGTGAAAAAATGCAGGGCAGTTCAAAGGAATTAGTTCAGAAGTAATGTACAATGGAAAATCACATTATAATAGGTCTGTTCAGAGGGAACAAGGTAATGGTAGTTAAGAATAGGACGAAGGAACAAAGGACTACATATCAGAATAAAGAAGTTGAAGAAAAAGTACATTTTCAGGTATGTTAAATTGTATACGCGGGTTCAATATACAAAAAGAGCGTATACAGGGGGGTTAATAGAACAAAAGGAGCGTATACATATACACGCACATTCACAGGAGGAAAGCGCTTACATGTTGGAAAACCAAGGTTTTGGTCCGAGGTATTTATTCCAAGGTATTTTGGTCCAAGGTATTTTGGTCCAAGGTAATGATCGAAGGTATTTGGTCCGAGGTATTGACCCTAGGTATTTGGTCGAAGGTATTGAGACAAACCTAAAACTATATAATGAGGAGAAGATCACTAGGCTAGGGTGGGAAAGTATTGAATATGTTATGAGGTGTTTGATAAAATATGTAGGTTATGGGTTTCTGATGCTTTGCTTGATTTGAACTAAGGATGCACCTATATGGTTGGTGATGGATGATGGATCAGGATCATAATTCCTGAAATGAATTATCATTATGTGGTTTGATCATGGATAGTCTAGATCTGAATATTGATGCATGTTTTATTCTGTAGTCGGGAACTACAGTGAATTTATAAGTAAGTATTTGCAGATCTATATGCTGGTTCGCTTTGGTGAAGGTGCGTATACACACTGGTTCGGCTCTTCCAGGCAACGTATGCAAAATAAAAGATTGATGTTCAAGGATGTTGTTTTACTGTGGTCTGTTAATGAAGTCTTCTTAGATCTGAAAGTGAAACTAAATGCATAAAGAGTTTGTGTCTCATTGATTAATTGATTGAGAAATAAGGGTGATCCTTATTGCTATCTGTTTAGAACTCTGTAAGATGATAGTATATCTCCAGAATTTCATTGATTGGTACAGTTTGTGGTTCAGAGGTTTTATGATTCATTATCATTAGAGGAATATGCAGGTTGGGCAAAAGGAAGTAGCATATACATGTAGGTTTGCTTCATTAAAGGATCGTATACATTATGAGACATGACTTTTGAGGTGATAGTTAGTTCTGGTTGTTGATGCAGTATTCTGGGTTCAGATTTGTGTACTGGTTACAGTGATCTATCTGTTCCAGTTGATTGGTTGAATTTGATTAAGTTTGAACGAATGGTTGATTCAATTGTGTCAAAGGTTAAGTAATTGTTTGATTCAGTTATTTTAGAGATTCATGGGTTGTCAGTGATGGATTGATTCAACTGTGGTTGATTCAGAGAGTGATGATTGAGTTTCAGTTATTAGTTGATGTAGATGTATTTGATGGTTGTATTGCAGTTATGATTTTGAGCTTCAATGTTGTTGATCGCTCCAGTATGAAAATTGGATGAAACGTGGCATTCAGATTTTGGTGTAGTGATCCAGGAGTATCTAGTCTGAAAATTTATGAAACATGGCCCCTGGAGGAAGAAAGAAGGTCGCAGCCTTCTGTAGGTCAGCACCTACGTACTAGTAAACATATTGGCTAGTACAAAAGCTATGGGGTTGCAGCTCCCTTCCAGTAGAAGCTAGAAAATGAGAGAAGGTTGTATCCTTCTACAAGTGGGTGCTTTCATACTGGTAGAAATCTGCACTAGCACAAGATTGTAATCATATTTTCTTATTATTAAAATAAGATAGAGACGACAACAGCAGGTGGTTTTCACCCACATTGGGTTTCCACCTTAAATCTTGGTGTTCATGTGTGTTGCTTATGTGTGATGGTTTATTCTGTTATGAATTTCACATGGCTAATGTTTAATGTTTAATAAAGTATTGAAGCACATATTAAAGATCAACATATGATGAGTTAACTAAATCATAAGTTCACTAGATATATGCTCGTTGCCTTAAGAATAGTTGCATGCACATGTGAGTTCCCTTCACTGAAGTAGTGTATATAAATCTAATTATGGAAATGAAAAAGTTATTGATTTGTAAACACTGATTCACCCCCCCTCTAGGTTATTATTTCCAACAATTGGTATCAATGCAGGTCCTTTGGCAGAAGCTTGATCACTTGAAGGAGATCTGTAGAAACAATGGGAAAGAAGAAAGCACCTCAAAATAAGAAGACATCTCAAAGGAACTATGACAGTAGGAGAGACAATTGGGGATTATGTGGAAGAAATTCTTTAGATTCAAAATAACCTCGGAATGAAGATGAACAAGAAATAGAACTATTAGGTATGAATTTTTTATCCTCTTGTGATACATTTCTCTATTCATTTGAAGATGATGAAAGTGACAGTGAAACAACGGAATTTTCTCTTATGGGTGAAAGAGAAAGATATCAAATAGAAGCAGAATTTAAAAAAATCATAGACAAAATTAGAGGTCAATAAGATCTATTGGACAAAAGGTAGTGTGCCTTCAAAGAAGAAGCTAGCAGACTAAAATATCAATTGGAGGAAGGAAACAAAGTAAGGAAGCAGTACAAGGAAAAGAAAGATCAATGCCAAAAGCTATAGGATGAAGTGACATCATTAAGAAATGAAGTAAATAAATTGTTAGATTGGCAACTAGGGTCAAACTCCATGTGGATAAGTTTATTTATGGCAGCTGATATTTTTATTGGATCCCTCTCGTCGAGAGGTGTAGGATTGATCCAAAAATCATCCGATTCCGATAAGTATTTATGGAGATATGAATTTATTTTGTTTATGTAATTATTATCAAGCCGACCAACTCTTATGTAGGCTATAGAAGCCCAGCCGACGTGTCTATTCAACCTCTACGTCTTTAGTATAAATAGAGGAGGATTTGAAGTCATTTGGAAACTCACCTCAAGTGATCTCCTCTCCACGTCTTGGGTTTTTGGAGAAGGAGATACACTATGGATTACGCTGGCCTAGTATGATGATGCCCTAATGGAGAATGCAGTCATAAATACTCAGGCATATAAGGATGATCTGCGCTGTCCAAAAGTCTGATACGCTTGCCCTAAATATAAACATGGCTATGGAGGAGAAGCCTATATGCAACAAGAAAAAGGCTCTTCATTCGGTCTACCGTGGATGAAATGATACACCTAAAACGCAGTCAAAAGAAGACATCTAACACGCAGTCGAAGGAGACTTATTCTCAGAGTTATAGAAGAAACAGAACTTCGCATTCCTCTCTGAGATATCCACATGAATCTTATACAGGTATATAATGGAAGGACTAAGGAACAAAACTCAGGTTTCATTAAGGAGCGGGTATATGATTACACAGGGATAGACCTAGCTGTAGTCATAATATATGAACCACGCTGTTTATGAGTGAATAGATTTCAAGTTTTTGATTTCATCTCAGAGCATTTGTACATTCCAGTTTCAATGCACGAATCGAGGATGGCATGGTTGGCAAGAAATCATTTCTTCAAAGGCGAAGATGAAGAGAGGCCAGAGAAGCCTCGCTATTATGGACTCACAGAAAGAGATCACAAAAATGGCACACAAGCACAAAGTGAATGTGGGTACAGGCGATTGGGCAGGGCTTTTACTGCAGAAGGGCCCTAGCAGTTTTAAACAGTATGTTCAGGAATGTAAAGATCTGGGTTTTCATATTATAGATTTAAATGTTGATTCACTCAAAGTTCCTAAAGAAACTCTCTTGCGACTTATTCAGATAATAAAGAACGAGAGGCTAAACGGAAAACCTCTATTTGATATAAATTTTGAGAAATCTGCTATACCATCGAAGGACGACAGAGCATTTGGGGCTTATATTGCTCCCACTCCAAAGGGATCAGAAATGATTGAAGATGTGGAGTTATTAATTAGAAAGGCGGAGAGATGTTTGGAGGCTGGAGCAGATATGATCATGATTGATGCAGATGGTATAAGTGGCCGTGCTGACATGTTGCGCACTGATGCTATAGCAAAAATAATTGGGCGGTTGGGACTAGAGAAGACTATGTTTGAAGCGGCTAGTCCAGACACATTTGAGTGGTTTGTCAGAAGATATGGATCAAGGGAATATAATACACTGCTCATCAAAGACCTAGCCGCAGTTATAAACACAACCGCTGTTATCTCAGGACCTGTCTACGGTCTTTATAATACCCTTACACGTAGTTAAAAGGAACAGCCTTGAACGCAGTCAAGGGAGACCCTTATTACGTTGTCCAGATGTATTAAATGGAAGCCCTAATACGCAGACCTGTAGCCTAATACACAGGTCATGAACAACATGAAAGTGAAGCTGCAGTAATACATAGCTGTAGGTGACAGGGTGGTAAATCCAAGGCTGTCTATGGAAAGAAACAATTTTTCTAAGCATATTGGATAGTGTAATACAATACTGATCTGAAGATGTGGACAAAGGGACCATGTTACACACAACAATCTTGAGATATAGAACTCAGTGTCTTATGACAAGGGCAACATGATAATCATGCACATTAGCAGGGGCAGCATAATGAAGATGATTCACATTAGCTGGCAGCTACATGATGATTGGGTAGCATGATGGATCAGATCATGGGCAGCATAGTGATCATGAGTTGCATGATGATACATGATACAACATGATGGTGCTACATGGTAAGGTGCAGCAAATGGACGAAAGGAAACACTACGATAGGTGAAGCCGTCACCTTGGAGAATCAGTTGAAGCAAAATGTGTTCAACTGATCTCATCGTTATACGCTAGATCTAGACAAGTCAAAGTGTTAACTTCTGTTGTAATTGTACTCTCTCTCTCTCTCTCTTTCTCTGCTGAACTTTGAAGATAAAAGAAGATTTGATCAAAGGGTTTCCCCACACATTGTGGGGTTTGTCCCTGGCTTTCGCCATATCTTATGTCCTCTTGTCTTGGCTTGACTTCTGCATATTATATTTATGCTCTATCTGCAGTTTACCGTAATGCTGATGTGATTGCTAACTGTGAAAATTTAAATAATTTTCTCTAGCATAGAACATACCTAATCTTAACATGGTATCAGAGCTTAGTTGAAGACAATGCCCAAGCAAGAGTGAAAGAGAAATCACCGAAGACAGTTGGGACAAGACAGAAGGATCAATGGGTTCCTCATACTTCACCTAGGGTGAAGTTGAAGCAAAGAATGTTATTAGAATGGTGCAGCAAAACTTTTGATGGCATCACCTCATTGGGAAGTTCAGATATAAGGGTAGGAAGGAAAGGTAGATGTCTTGGTTATGAGTTCGGCCCTTATGCAAAGGAGTGCCCGAATGACAGAGATGCGGGTCATAAAAGACAATGGTCGACTCTTCCACGAAAGCAAGGAACCCCAAAATCTCTTTTATGTACCTGATTGAACCTGATGTCCATCTCGGAAATGGAAGTCAAAGGTTACAAGGTGGCACTTATCGATGGAAAGGTATGTGTTTGAAAATAGATCTTTTAAAGATGTTTTTCAGTTCAGGGTTGTATCAAGTTGCAGGAAGTCCACTGGGGACCATGTCCATTGACTCAGCACCAGAGGTCTGTGAGACAGATGGTGACTAGGATGCTTGAATTAAAAAATAAGCATGAAGGTACATGTCTGAAATGTACCGAAGGAAAATATTATAAGGGGACCATTCCCCTCATGCAGCAGGTCCACAGGTTTGGAACAACCCGAGGAGTTTGAGAATCATGGTCAAGGAATCTCATGTATACAGGTGGAAGAAAGCCCTCTATGGCTTGAAGGAAAACACCTCGTGCATAGTATGAGAGGATTGATAGCTGTCTAATGTAGCTGAGATTCACTAGGATTGAAACCGATCCAAACCATTACTCAAAGGTTGTGGATGATAAACTTCTCGTACCGGCACCTATGTCTGACAGGTGCAGACCCTCTCATTTAAAGGAGACAGAGGGAGTTGGATTCTAAATGTGGGAAGATAAGATGCAAGCTTGTGACTGCCTCGAGGATCTTAACTTTCAGAAGTTATATGGTAATGATGTCGGACCAGATTTCGGAAATGCCTCTGAGTTTCATAAACTCATTCGCGTTGATGTTCTTGGAGAACCTCCGTCCGGACATCTGTGTTGCAGTTAGCATGGTGAGCTCATATTTGGTTGAGCCTCACTAGATTGGTGCCAAGAATCTTCTAAGATATCTTCAGGGCACAATCTCTCATGAATTGAGATACACTGCTGGAAATATAAAACCACATGATTATTCGAATAATGAGTGGGCAGGAAGTATGGAGGATCACTAGAGCACTTCTCAGTGCTGTTTGGAATTTGCCTTGATGTCCTAGATGAGCAGGAAGCAGAAGTCGGTGACTCTGAGCACCACCAAGGTAGAATACATTGCTGATAGTATGGCCTTCTGTGAGGCAGTCTGGTTGTTGAAGCTCTTCAGTGAGCTGTTTGTATACATGATGAATACCACTGTGAATCTCTGTGACAACCAGAGATGGGATTCGATTATTGAGGAATCACGTATTTGAAAATTACTCCAGCAGATAGACATCAATTACTGCCTTATCTGGGATATGGTAAGTCGATGATCAAGGAGGCTCCATCACACTGAGATGATATACAGGACAGAGCCCTGAGGAAAGATCAAATTTGTGATTTTCCCGAACGACTTGGAGTCGTCGAGAGACCTTTGTAAAAGGGTCCTGCATGCTACATACATTGAGCTCTAGGAGCTTTGGGGGGCTTGCAGTTCTATTGGAGCAACACACGACCACAGGGTGTCTCACCCTCCCCTGGTGGTGCGCACTGAAACAAGATGATTCACTCTCTTATGGGACAAGATGGTTTGCTCTCTTGTGGGACAAGATGATTCGCTCTCTTGTGTAGCAGGATGATTAGTTCTCCTGTGAGGCCTGGATTGATGTGTTCTCCATGGCGATTGTAGCAGGATTGATGTGTTCTCCTATGAGGCCTGGATTGATGTGCTCTCCTGTGAGGCCTGGATTGATGTGTTCTCCATGGCGATTGTAGTAGGATTGATGTGTTCTCCTGTGAGGCCTGGATTGATGTGTTCTCCATGGCAGCCTGGATTGATGTGTTCTCCATGGCGATTGTAGCAGGATTGATGTGTTCTCCTATGAGGACAGGATTGATTAAGTTCTCCTGTCGAGGCATCCTACCCATGCAGTCTGGGACTCATGGGAAGTACCTCTCATATGATCAATGAGCAGGGAAATGAAGTTAGGGACCGTACTAGTACCGATGGACGCATCGTTGTATCTACCGTACTCCCTACGCTAGGATGTACTCCATTGATCTGGGATCAATGATACTGGTCTAGGACCAATGGCAGGAGTTGTACATACTATGACGCTGACTTCGGGTCGGCTGAGACTGGTCTGGGACCAGTGGTACATACTCCGAGACTGACTTCGTGTCAGTGCAGGACTGGTCTGGGACCAGTGGGAGTCATACATACTATGATGCTAACTTCGGGTCGGTTGAGACTGGTCTGGGACCAGTGTTACGCACTCTGAGTCTGGCTTTGGGTCAGTGGAGAATAGTATGAGACATTTTCGATCAATTCTTCTTCTTCTTAGTTCAGCAGAGCTAAGCAGAGCAGGGTCAGCAGAGCTGAGCATAGCTAGCAGAGCCAACAGAGCTGAGTAGAGCAGAGCTAAGCAGAGTAGAGCAGAGCCAGCAGAGCTGAGCAAAGATGGGCAGAGCAGTGCAGGGCACTGATGGCAGAGATGGTACAGTTGTACATATGGATCAACGGATGGAGTTCTCCCTAGTTGAGAGGGAGTGTTAAATTGGCAACTAGGGCCAAACTCCATGTGGATCAGTTTATTTATGGAAGCTGATATTTTTATTGGATCCCTCTCGTCGAGAGGTGTAGGATTGATCGAAAGATCATCCGATTCTGATAAGTATTTATGGAGATATGAATTTATTTTGTTTATGTAATTATTATCAAGCCGACCAGCTCTTATGTAGGCTCTAGAAGCCCAGCCGATGTGTCTATTCAACCTCTACGTTTTTAGTATAAATAGAGGAGGATTTGAAGTCATTTGGAAACTCACCTCAAGTGATCTCCTCTCCATGTCTTGGGTTTTTGGAGAAGGAGATACACTATGGATTATGCTGGCCTAGTATGATGATGCCCTAATGGAGAACGCAGTCATAAATACTCAGGCATATAAGGATGATCTACGCTGTCCAAAAGCCTCATACGCTTGCCCTAAATCTAAACATGGCTATGGAGGAGAAGCCTATATGCAGCAAGAAAAAGGCTCTTCATTCGGTCTAACGTGGATGAAATGATACACCGAAAACGTAGTCAAAAGAAGACATCTAACACGCAGTCGAAGCAGACTTATTCTCAGAGTTATAGAAGAAACAGAACTTCGTATTCCTCTCTGAGATATCCACGTGAATCTTGTACAGGTATATAATGGAAGGACTAAGGAACAGAACTCAGGTTTTATTAAGGAGCAGGTATATGATTACGCAGGGATAGACATAGCTGTAGTCATAATATATGAACCACGCTGTTTATGAGTGAAAAGATTTCAAGTTTTCGATTTCATCTCAGAGCATTTGTACATTCCAGTTTGAATGCGCGAATCGAGGATGTCATGGTTGGAAAGAAATCATTTCTTCGAAGGCGAAGATGAAGAGAGGCCAGAGAAGCCTCGCTATTATGGACTCAAAGAAAGAGATCACAGAAATGGCACACAAGCACAAAGTGAATGTGGGTACAGGCGATTGGGCGGAGCTTTTACTGCAGAAGGGCCCTAGCGGTTTTAAACAATATGTTCAGGAATGTAAAGATCTGGGTTTTGATATTATAGATTTAAATGCTGATTCACTCAAAGTTCCTGAAGAAACTCTCTTGCGACTTATTCGGATAATAAAGAACGAGAGGCTAAAAGCAAAACCTCTATTTGGTATAAATTTTGAGAAATCTGCTATACCATCGAAGGACGACAGAGCATTTGGGGCTTATATTGCTCCCACTCCAAAGGGATCATAAATGATTGAAGATGTGGAGTTATTAATTAGAAAGGTGGAGAGATGTTTGGAGGCTGGAGCAGATATGATCATGATTGATGCAGATGGTATAAGTGGCTGTGCTGACATGTTGCGCACTGATGCTATAGCAAAAATAATTGGGCGGTTGGGACTAGAGAAGACTATGTTTGAAGCAGCTAGTCCAGACACATTTGAGTGGTTTGTCAGAAGATATGGATCAAGGGAATATAATACACTGCTCATCAAAGACCTAGCCACCATTATAAACACAACCGTTGTTATCTCAGGACCTGTCTACGGTCTTTATCATACCCTTACACGTAGTTAAAAGGAACAGCCTTGAACGCAGTCAAGGGAGACCCTTATTACGCTGTCCAGATGTATTAAACGGAAGCCCTAATACGCAGACCTGTAGCCTAATACGCAGGTCATGAACAACATGAAAGTGAAGCTGCAGTAATACATAGCTGTAGGTGACAGCGTGGTAAATCCAAGGTTGTCTATGGAAAGAAATAGTTTTTCTAAGCATAGTGGACAGTGTAATACAATAGTGATCTGAAGATGTGGAAAAAGGGACCATGTTACACACAACAATCCTGAGATATAGAACTCAGTGTCTTATGACAAGGGCAGCATGATGATGATGCACATTAGCAGGGAGCTACATGATGAATGGGTAGCATGATAGATCAGATAATGGGCAGCATAGTGATCATGAGCTGCATGATGATACATGATGCAGCATGATGGTGCTACATGGTAAGGTGCAGCAAATGGACGAAAGGCAACACTACGATATGTGAAGCCGTCACCTTGGAGAATCAGTTGAAGCAAAATGTCTTCAACTGATCTCATCGTTATACGCTAGATCTAGACAAGTCAAAGTGTTAACTTTTGTTGTAATTGTAGTCTCTCTCTCTCTCTCTCTCTTTCTCTGCTGAACTTTGAAGATAAAAGAAGATTTGATCAAAGGGTTTCCCCACACATTGTGGGGTTTGTCCTTGGCTTGCACCATATCTTGTGTCCTCTTGTCTTGGCTTGTCTTCTGCATATTATATTTATGTTCTATCTGCAGTATATCGTAATGATTATGTGATTGCTAACTATGAAAATTTAAATAATTTTCTCTAGCATAGAACATACCTAATCTTAACATAAAAGGAGCACAATAATCAAGAAAGTTAAAGATATATTCAGTTACTATGAAAGTATTGAAGATAAGATTCTCTCTCTAAAAGAAGATCTTGAAAAATGAAAGAAGCAGAATGAAGAACTACTCCAAGCTCTTGAAGAATAAATGAAGTTCTCGAATTAAGGCAACAAGTGGAAGAAGGAAGAAAAGTTTAAGAAATCATGAAGAAGCAGTATCTTGAAAAGGAAGAGCAATATAAGGTTGAGGTAAATATACTAAAAGGTAAATTAGAAGAAATGCATAAGCTTTTACAATTTCAAGATACTACTAAGATTTTGGATGATATTTTTAGTAGTCAAAAGTCTCCTCCCATCAAATTTGGTCTTTGTTTTCATGAATCTGTTGAAGGTGAATCTAGCTCACAAGGTGAGGCAAGGAACTCTAATGAAAAATCTGAAATTCTCAACAAGGAGATAAGAGGTCAACCCCATCAACAACCAAGGAAAGAGAGTCTTCAAATAAAATCATTTACTCCTAACTATGGAAGTGATAATCTGTTCTTTCCTTTGATGAATAATGTTGAATGCAGCAAGATGCAGAAGTAGAATGGTTCAAGCTAATAACCATCACATAGAAACATCATCAGCTTCCAGGTATTTCAAGGGATATTGTTTTTCTTGCAATATGTTTGGTCACAAAGCCATTGACTGCTATAGAAGGAATATGAAACATGTAAGATGTTATGGATGTAAGAAGTTTGGACATATAGGAAAGGAATGCAGGAGAAAATTTCGATCACCATACCAAATGGAGACACTCGAAGATATGGAAGAAGAAGAAAGTATAGTCAGAAAAGTGTGGCATGGCATAGTGTATAAACTTAACAAACTCATAAAAATGATCTAGACAATTATCAATTATCTTTTCTGCCTTGATGATAGATTACTAAAGTCTGTGGATGTTATTTAGAAGTGCTCTTGATCCTCATAAGTTGCTGATAACTTGATGTATATCTGGTTGATGATGACGCCTTGATATTTCTTATTGATCTATGCAATGATCAGATTTGATAGTGAACATGTGGCACAGGATCAGGGGGAGAATATTCTAGGATTCTAATATTGCATTGTTGGCATTATGTTTAGAAGTATTTGGTCTCGAATGATTCTTATCAATGGTGATGATGCTTATGTGGCTAAAGTGTTTTGATACATCATGCTATGTTTCAGTTATTATATTGCTTAGGGTTACATATATGTTATTCAGTTCAGATTTATGGATGATTATGGATGACCTTTTGATGATGCATACATTACATATATCTTGCTTACATGGTGATCTTCATAAGAACAAGGAGAAGTACAAAGCTTGAGTACACAACTTCATTACTTGATGATGAGCCATTTGTTTCTTTTATGTTGTTGTCGTCATGCCTTCAAAGATGCATAAAGTTCATATGATGCAGTTATGATGTAGGATTCCTATAGTTCTTGGCTCCCACATAGTTGAGGATTGTTGTTGTTGATGGTATCAAGAAAGATTGACACATGACTATGAGCTCATGGTTTGCTAGATACATATTGCTATCTCTTTGATGGATATACAGTATGCTGGATACATGGATGATTACTTGCATATTGATAAATATTGTTGGTTGGCCAAGAGAATGGTGTTATTGCAGGCATAGCCATTTGAAGACATGGATATTCAGAGACATGGCTTACTTATTCACATAATGATGATGACTTCTTACTTTATGATGATAGGTTTGGTATTCACATATGTTGATTATCATGGTTGATTCTTATCAGATGGGGGGCGTCACCTAGTAATGTTACATGGTTGATATATTGAGGGTTCTTGTGGAAAGATCATGCAGTTCTTGATGATGATGTTATGATCATATATGATGACTATGGTGTTTTCACATATGATATGATGTGAATGATTTTGTGTTACTGCTTGGAGATATGACATATGCTTAGTTGATTCATGGAAGGTTATGATAAGGCTCTTTCTACTAACAAAGCGAAGCAAGTTGATCTTGATGAGATCAAGAGGATGAGTTGATATCTATATACGGCATACTTAGTCACATGTTGATGATATTTGCTTTGTTGTATCTTCAGAATGGATTATGGACATATATTGGTTGTAGGTCTAGATGTTGCTGAGAGATGCTTATGGTGCATATCATATATGGTGTATGATAGTTGCTAATGACTATCATGGTATTGATTAGATCTTTGGTCTTTATGTCATTTATACCACTCGATGAAAAGGTCATAATATGTTAATGAGTCCCTCTTGGTCATATGATGTAATTTGTACCCTCACTATGCATGGGAAGGATGATGTAGTAATTACTATATTTTAATCATGTATAAACAATTGGTATATCCCCACTTGGTTGGGTAGATGAGTCAAATTTTGCATATACCCACTTGGTTGGGAGATTGATGTATGTATGAGTCATTGGTGATAGGAAGGTCATACTCACATAGTTCAGTTATAGAGTCATGTTATTCTTTTGGAAAATATTTTTGCAGATTCAGCATGTGCATAGGGGGAACATGATCAATGTTTATATTTATTTGTTCAGATATGAAAGTCTTCATGTTGGTCAATCCTTTACCCTTGATATCAAAGGGGGAGAATATCTTGGTCCGCCCTTTGCCCTTGATGTCAAAGGGGGAGAGTATTTTGGTGTTGCTTGTTATCTCTAACAGGTTCTACAACCTACAATAATTAACACCAACATGGTTGCCATCAAGTCCAAAGTGGGAGATTGTTGGCATTATGATACATGTGTTGTACTTGATGGAAACCCACTTGTAGGAGAACAACTCACTTATATATGGTAATTAGATGAATCTATAGGAAAGATAACAGACGTGATAGAATGCATGGAAGTTGTGTTTACAGATGTGACAGAATGCATGGCAGTTGTGTTCACATATGTGACAAAATTCATGGCAGTTCAAAGGAATCAGTTCAGAAGTAATGTACAACGGAAAATCACATTATAACAGGTATATTCAAAGGGAACAAAGTAATGGTACAAAAGAATAGGATGAAGGAACAAAGGACTACATATCAGAATCAAGAAGTTGAAGAAAAATGACATTTTCAGGTAAGCTAAGTTGTATACGTGGGTTCACTGTAAAAAAAGAGCATATACATGTGGGTTAGCAGAACAAAAGGAGTGTATACATACACACACACTTCCATAGGAGGAAAAGTGCGTACATGTTGGAAAACCAATTTTTTGTTCTGAGGTATTTAGTCCAAGGTATTGATCCAAGGTATTTGGTCTGAGGTATTGAGCCTAGGTATTTGGTCCAAGGTATTGGTCCTAAGTGGTTTTGGTCCAAGGTATTGAGACAGGCCAAAAACTATAGAAGGAGGAGAAGATCACTAGGCCAGGGTGGGCAAGAATTGAATATCTTATGAAATGTTAGATCAAATATGCAGGTTATGGGTTTCTGATGATTTACTTGATCTAAACTAAGGATGCACCTATATGGTTGATGATGGATGATGGATCAGGATCATAAGGCCTGAAATCAATTATCATTATGTGGTTTTATCATGGATAGTATAGATCTAAATACTAATGCATGTTTTATTCTGTAAATTTTATGATGTGGGTATGTCTGAATTCGAGAACTGCAGCGAAGTTATAAGTAAGCATTTGCAGATCTATACACTCTTTCGCTTTGGCGAAGCTGCATATACACGCTGGTTCGGCTCTTCCAAGTAGCATATGCAAAAGAAAAGATTGATGTTCAAGGCTGTTGTTTTATTGTTGTCTGTCAATGAAGTCTTCTTAGATCTGAAAGTAAACTTGAATGCATAAAGAGTTTGTGTCTCATTGATTAATTGATTGAGAAAGATGGGTGATCCTTGTTGCTATCTGTTTAGAACTCTATAATATGATAGTAGATCTTCAGAATGTTATTGATTGCTACATTTTTTGGTCCAAAGGTTTTATGATTCAGTATCTTTAGAGGAATACATAGGTTGGGCAAAAGGAAGTAGAGTATAGACATAGGTTTGCTTCATTGAAGGATCATATATATTCTGAGACATGCCTTTTGAGGTGACAGTGAGTTTTGGTTGTTGATGCAGTGTTCTGGGTTCAAATCTATGTACTGGTTACAGTGATCTATCTATTATAGTTGATTGGTTGAATTTGATTAAGTTTGAATGAATGGCTGATTCAGCTGTGTCAAAGGTTAAGTAATTGTTTGATTCAGTTGTGTCAGAGATTCATGGGTTGTTAGTGATTGATTCGTTCAACTCTGGTTGATTCAGAGAGTGATGACTGAGTTTCGATGATTAGTTGATGTAGATGTATTTGATGGTTGTATTGCAATTATGATTTTGAGCTTCAATGTTGTTGATGGGTCCAATATGAAAATTGGATGAAACATGGCCTTCAGATTGTGGTGTAGTGATCCAGGAGTATCCATTCTGAAAATTTATGAAACATGGTCGCAGGAGGAGGAAAGAAGGTCGTAGCCTTCTATAGGTTAGCGCCTACATACTAGTAAACATATTGGTTAGTAAAAGAGATAGGGGGTTGCAGCTCCCTTATAGTAGAAGATGGAAAATGAGAGAAGATTGTAGCCTTCTCCAGGTGGGTGCTTGCGTACTGGTATAAGTCTGCACTAGTACAAGATTTTAAGCATATTTTCTTATTATTAAAAGAAGACAGAGACGACAACAACATGTGGTTTTCACCCACATTAGGTTTCCACTTTAAATCTTGGTGTTCATGTGTGTTTCTTATGTGTGACAGTTTATTCTATTATTAATTGCACATGGTTACTCTTTAACGTTTAATAAAGTATTGATGCACAGATTAAAGATCAACATATGATGAATTAACCTAACCATAAGTTCACTAGATATATGCTGGTTGCCATAAGAATAGTTGTGTGCACACACGAGTTCCCTTCACTAAAGTAGCGTATATAAATCTGATTATGGAAATGAAAAAGTTATTGATTTGTAAATACTCATTCATCCCCCTCTCATTATTATCTCCAATGAATTTGGATAACTTTATCCTCTCGAACCCAGATATTATTGATGTTGTTGTTATTCCATGAGTGCCATTTACTACTACTTCATATAATATTCTTCCCACTTATTGCGCTAATATCACTACTACACGATAAGGTGTATTAAGACAATAGATTGAGACAAAATAAGACTTTTGGTCAAATTGTCCTTCTCCTAATTTTTGTTTATTTTAACTAACATTTATTTATTTTTTTCATCTCTTTGGTGACATTTTGAGGGGAGTGGAATGAAGAAGTATATACAATTTTTTCTATTTGTCTCTTTGCTGCAATTTCAAGGGGGAGCAGAACAATGGTGCCAATACATTTTTTTCAATAACAAAAGGAATGAACAAAAAGAATGATATGATAATTCTTTATCATTCGATTGATTCTCCATATCAAAGGCTACAACTTCTATGAACAAAAGGAAAAAAATGAAGAGCAACACAAATATTTCTACAAGGAATGTTAGGGGATTTATATGTCTACATTAATTTCCGTCCACTTAGAATGTCACCTAGGGTTCGTAATCTTAGATCTGCAAAACATTTTGGTCCTCCGTATAGATCTATTAAGGTATACATAATCTATTCTAGAAATCACACCAGCTATCTATACTTTGACCTCTGCTTGAAAGTTTACATGTGTGACAACTGCAACTTTTCTTCCATCCTCTTGTGAATCCATTGACAGTTGTGCTTGGGCACCTTCTTCCTTCAAATATGGTTTTATCTTTAGGAAAAAATCCTATTGCTTATCATATGAACCTTTGCAATGATCTGTCTTCTTGGAGGATTATCCAAAATTTTGCACTCATCATTTTTGAAAAAGACATTGTAATCCTTTTGCATGATATCTCCAATGCTTGTGAGGTTATGCTTCAAACCATGGAAAAAATAAACATCTAAAATGTACTACTTCACCCCCTTCTTTGTTAGAATGTTGGCTCTTCCTTTGCCCATGACAAAGGTTTTGTTATTAGTCCCTAATGTCACTTCACATTTCACATTTTCATCTAAATTGGAAAACATTTCTATGTTCCCTGTCATGTGGTTGCTGCACCCTAAATCTACAAACCATGCATCCCTTTGTTTTCCTTGTGCTACATTAAAAGCTAAAAACATGCTATCTTGGGTGTGATTTTCTTATGTGAAACTTGCACTTTGTTTGTTACTTATATCATGTTCCTTCTTTCTAAATTCATTTCCATAATGACCATACTTCTTACAAGAATGACATTGAACTTTAGATTTATCATATCTATGACCTTGTGTTTGATTTTGGCTTGGGCCTTCACTTTTATTTTGATTGTTGTCCCTTGCACTTGAGCTTGAAGGGATGCCTCTTCCACCTTTGTGTGGGCTTCTTCCTCTTCCTCTAGCATTTGATCTTCCTCTCCCTCTACCTTGACCAAGTGAAACTTGTTTCTTGAAGGCATGTTCCAATGAGGACTTTGTTGCTTTATTCAATCTATGCTCATGAGAAATTAGTGATGCATGAAGCTCATCCACTAAAAATTCTGAGAGATCCTTTGTCTCTTCTATGGCCACAACAATGGCATTAAATATTGATTGGAGAGTTCTCAAAATTTTCTCAACTATTCTCCTTTCTTCAAGTGTCTCACCATGAGACCTGATTTGAGTAACTAGTCCAATTACTTTTGTAAAAAATGAGTCTAAATTCGCAGACTCTTTCATACAGATCGTCTCAAAATCTCTCCTTAGCATCTATAGCTTTGTTTTCCTCACTTTTGTCATGCCTTCGTTGGCTGTTTGGAAGGTATCCCATGATTGATTTGACTTTTTTGCTGCTGCAATCCTTCAGAAAACAATTGCATGAACTGGTTGGAAAATATAAAAGAGGGCTTTTGAATCCTTCTTCCAGTTGCCCCTCAATAAATCCTTTTCTTCTTGTGACAAGGCATTGTATGCTTCTGCATCTCTTGGTTCTTGGAACCCATTGTCCACCAAATCCAAAATATCTTGAGGAGAAAATAGATCCTTCATTGTTTAGCCCAATAGTCATAATTTTTCCCATTACATTGAGGTATCTGGGGATTAGTCAAGCTTGTTCTTGATGTTTCCATTTTTGAATGTAAAAAAAACTTTCTCCTTGCTCGCAAATATGCTCCAAAGTTCTTCCTTCAAAGCAACCTTTTAACTGAGTAAAAACACACTCACTTACACTAATAAAATTTCACCTCCTCTGATACCATGTGAAGGATTTAGAAAAAGGAGTCTTCCTCAAGACTTGACTTGCGGAGATTAAAAAACAGTTGACTTCCACAACAAAAACAAATCTAAAACTCAAGAAAATTTATGCACAACAAAATAAATTAAAATAGAGTAAACATGGGAGCAACATAAAAAAAAATTTGGTTATATTTCAAATACATTAAATACATTCATATGGAAGCTGCAACTCCTTCACCAAGTAAAACAAAAGTTCTTATTGTGATTTACACTTCACTAGGGGTTGCGAAGTCTGTAAAATCATGTAGCAAATTGTTTTTACGGGCCCACCACAAATTGCTCCACGATTTTCTCTTATCCTTCTTTGTAACTTTCATTTGCAACTTAGCAAGATAATTTTACATAATACATTTTTTAATATTTTAATACATGACAAAGTCAAAATTTTAAGACACAAGATGGGTGATAGTGCAAAATTGATTTTCTATGTGGCCTAGTACATATGTCACTTGGGGAATACATTTTTGGACCATACATTTCACCAAAGGAAACTCCTATTTCATAGACCATAGAAAAGTAAATGCTGTCTGACATGCAAGGCAGATAGCTTTCGCCCTCTCTCTCTAGGCTGCTATCTCGATTCGCGTGCTGTGACTCAGAGGGCGAAAGCTATCTGCCTTGCATGTCAGGGAGCATTTACTTTTCTATGGTCTATGAAATAGGAGTTTCCTTTCACCAAATCTGTATTAAATTCTCATTTCACTTTAATTATTTGATGTGCCTCGAAATGGGGAATTGCACTCTTTCTCAGAACTTCATTTAATCCTTGTACTATAGCCTGCAAAAAAACTTTGTATTAAATTCTCATTTGACTTTAACTATATGTGTTGGTGAATGTGGAATTTGTATTCCTTCTCAGAACTTAATTTAATCCTTGTAGTTTAGCCAGCAAAAAAAATTCTCTAACCTGGAAACAAAATATACTTGGTTGATTTATACGTCTACCACAAGTATGACAAGTATGACGACAATCAGTTTATTTAATGTGGTGGTTGAGATTAATTTTCGAGCAAATATAGATGCATAAATTCTCGATATTATTTTCTCTTGTGCCTTTGTGGTCCTTGTATTTTCAATCTAGTTCCCAATTCAATATTAATATTCGAGTCATAGATTACCCTACACTCTCCCTTAATTTTATTCTCCATTGTTTCAACTCATTTGTGGATACAGGGCACTTTTATCCCAAAATACTTTGGTTGATTCTTGGCATGAGTTTGCACTCCCATGGCATTTGTTCCCGAAATGCTTTGGTTGATTCTTGGCATGAGCTTGCACTCCAATGGAGGAGTTACCAGAATAAACATCACTTGAGGAGTTTCCAACATATCCACCATAGGAACTAAGAGTATTGTCCTAACCTCCAGGATTAGAGAAAGATGATCTTTGTGTAAGATGACTAATCTCCGTGGATAGATTTGAGACCAAACAAATCAGGTAACCAATAGTAGATAAAGAGGAAACAACTTAAACTTTGAAACAAGAAATATAAACCCAAAATGGGAACTCTAGCCCAAAAATCCCCAAAAACATGAAAAATCAACTTGAAAATTAAAAGTGTTGATGCTAGAATAACCCTTCTTTTTCTAGGGTAAATTTTCAACATGTTTTAAAAATGGCCGGTACATTCATGCAAAAATTGTGCAAAAAACACCCTAAAAACCGAACGTGTTGATATGTTGATGTTGAAATAATGTTTTTTTTTTTAAGGATAAATTTTCAACATTTTGAAGTAATGGTGTCAAAGATTTTATCATGACTCTGAAAACCATTAAAATCTCGAAATAATAATAAAACATAAATTTAAAAATAAAAACAAAAATTAAAACATTGAAAGAAGGAAACAAAATGTAAAAAAAAGAATAAAAGATAAATAAAAATATATATTAAAAAAAACATAAAATGACAAAAAAAAAATTCAAATATATAAAAACAAAAAAATGAAACATGAAAAAAAACAAAATTAACCTAAAAAAGGCAAAAGAAAGAAAAAATATTATAAAAAAATAAATAATAACAGACATATTTTCAAAAAACACGATGAAAGAAAATAAATAATGAAAAAAATATACATCATTCCACAATTAAAGAAAAAAGCAAGAAAAAAATATAAAAATAAATAAATAAATAAAACACATTTAAGAAAAAAAAACCTAATAAAGAAAATCAAAATCAAAATACAAAAGAATTAAACTACTTAAGGAAAAAAAATCATTGAAAAAACATTAAAACTAAAACATTATGAAAAAACATTATAAAAAAAATAAAAATTTAATATATAAACAAAATTAAAATAACAAAAATTTTATTTAAAAAAAAAACAACATGGAAAAAAATCATAAATAAATGATAATTATTATAAAAAAAAAATTCCCCTTTAGGCTTGGGTGGCGCTCAATCTGATTGCCAGAATTGGTTGAACCCGCTAAGAAGCCCAAAAAGCTATTTTAATTTTAATTTTTTTTAATGTTTTTTTTTTTTTTTTAATGTTTATATTTTCTTATGTTTTTATATAGAATTTAATTTTTTCCATATTTATATGGTGTTTTTATTATAAATTATTATTTTTAATTGTTATTTTTTTTCAAAAATTTTATATTTATGTATCTTCCTTTTTCTTGTTTTTTATTTTTAAGCTTTTTTTTTTCAATGTTATTTTTTTATTATTTTTAATCGTTTTCTCTCTATAACTTAATTGTATTTTTTGTTTTTAATTTTTATATGTAATATTTTTATTGTTTTTTTAAATTCTATGTTAAATTTATTTTTTCTTTTACTTAAAATACATCTTTTTTTCAATTTTTAATTCTCAAATGTTATCATTTTTTTATATAAAATTCATAAAATTTGTTATTTCTCCTATTTTTTATTAAAATTTTCCATTATTTTTTTTGTTTTAATTTAATGTGGGTTTTTAGCAAAAATGTCCTAAAATACATATTTTTTAATTATATCTATATGAAAAATGTGTATTTTCTGTCGAGTTTTTTAAATTATTATTTTTTACTCACAATTATTTTTTGTTTATTGAAATATTAATTAATGATATATAAATATAAAGAAATAAAATAAAATAAATCATAATCTCAAAATGTTATTTTTATTATTTTTTTTAAACTTTGTAAAAAAATATTAGTTTTTTCATTATAAAAAAATAATGCAAAGGAAAACAAAAGACAAAAAGTTGAAAACTGCTCTAAAGAAAGAGGTGGATGCACATCGACAGTTTTCAAAATTAAAAAGAAAATCAATGATATTTAAAAACAAATGTTCATACTTGATGCATAAGAATATTTAAATTGTCAAACATCTTTTCATATATATATATATATATATCTTCTGCATCGGGACTTTTCAATACCGCTTGATTTTTTTCCTACCTTAACAAAACAGGTAATTGTATCAGTTCTCATTTCAAAGTTTACATTGTTAAGAGTACAATGAATTAAAGCAGAAACTAAATAAAGAGAAAAATGAAACTAACAACTACTATAATGAAGGCTTGAGAGATTAATAAAAAAACCATACAACATATTAATACATACCTTCATATAAAATTAACATTTATCAACATATCCTTGCCACATTCTTAAGAGGTTATTTGTAAATTGTGCAAACCATTAGAAAATGAACTCTTTGGTACATATTACCAAAATAAATTATAATTGAAAATTAAAACATAATCTATTTTTCTAATCAATGGCACATTCCAAGCGATTATTTTAACACACCTAATTAAAAAATAGAGTTTTTATTACTTATACTTCTATATATATATATATATATAAATATAAAATCCAAATCATTATTAAACAAATTTTAGAATTTAATAATTAATAAGTTTCAAAACAATAAGGATATATTAATTTATAAAATTAATCTTAAAAAATTAAAATAAATATGTAATTCTTAAAATATATAATCTAATCAAATTAACAAATATACCTATTAACTTAAATAATTTAATAAAAAATTAATATCTAATATATAAAATATATATTTTAATGAAATGAATCAAATATATCTTGAACTTAAAATAATACACATTAATAAATAATATAAAACTATTTTCACTTTTAGACTTTAATAAGTTTAAACAAAACTTGTTTACTTTTTGGGATAAGTTTTTAATAATATTAGTTGTAATGGGATTTTATAAATAAAATTTTAAGAGTTTTATAATTATAATTTTAATTAAATTTTTATGAAATTATATACGAGGTGCATTGAAAATATTCTAATTTTAATGTTTTAAAATTCGTTATAAAAAACAATTAATAAAATTTTGATATTCAAATTTGATAAATTATGTTTTCAATTTTTTTTTCTAAATTTTGGTGGGACCATTTATCATTATGTTTAATATATTTTTGGTAGAGACTTTGAATTGAACTTGTGACTTCACCTTAAGAAGTGTTTTAATAAAAACAAAAAAAATTGTAAGAACACTTTATCCTTATGTTTAATATATCATTTCGATAGAGATTAAGAATTGAACTGGTGACTTCACTTTAAAGATTACCTTAACAAAGACCCCATGGACATGTTATAAAAAGATAACCATAATTAATTGGTAAAATATAAATTATATTGATAAATTTTATAAATATTAAGTTTTAAATTCTTACATTTTTTTTTAATATCTTTTTTATATTACTATAAAAAATATGTATATGGATAAACATTACAAGTTATGGTCTGTCACTTGGGAATCCACACTAATAGCATAAATTCAAAATTTTATACTTTCATATCCCGTAGTCTATTAAACTATCTTTTAAATTGTAAAAGAAACCAAAAATAAAATAAACCACAAGATAACAGTCATAACAATGACATGTTTACTAAAAAGCTTTGTTTGAATATCTAGCTTACTTGATCATTACCTTGATGGACAATCCACTGAGTGGCTTATTGTCATCATCCAAGAAAGAAAAATCAAATTTTGTCATTTTTGTGGGCATCAAAATTTCCTTTCTTGTCTAATCTATCTACTTTGTCTATTAGTTCATTTATGTAGTTCATCAATACTTATTGAGTTTATGCTAGTTCTCTAAGAACCCTTGCTGTGAAGGTTTTTATATGTCAATATAGGTTGAGAATTTCTATGTAGGAGGAATACCAAGCTTTGATAGAGTTTCCTACATCATGTATTTATTCTCTGCTATCTTCATTGGCCTACATGGTAGGAATGAAACTTCTAATTTGTTTGACGTGTCCTCCAACAAAAAGAAAAATTCTTATTTAAATTGTTTTATGGATTATAATTCAAGATTATATAAATTACTTTTCAACAGTTTCAAACTTTTATCGCATAGACTAAATTATCTGTCTAGGAAGAATAAAACTTGGTTGGATAGAAAATTAAATCCATGAGATTCCACTATTGTCCTTTAACAACATTAATACTTAGCGAAAAATTATTTTTAACTAATTTTATAATCAATATAGTTTTTATTATTGAAATTTAACACCCATACATAAAATATAACAATAATAATGCATACTCAACATTAATATTACTATAACATTAATATTACTATATCAATTTATGAAACATAAAATAGAAATGGTTAAAAGGGTAATAATTGGTTTTAAGTCTATATATCATTTGAACTTCATAAAACATCTATCTTAAGATTTTAATATTGATTTTTTAGTTTTACATATTAATGAGTTGTTAGGGTATACCTTTTTATGTTTTGATAAAAATTTCTCATTTCATACTTATAACTATTTCAAATGTGATTTTTCTTGTTTCAATAAAATTAGCCTAAATCTATCATAAACACAAATGTAGCAAGTGTTGAATGAGATTAAATCTCTTGAGGTGTAAAAATTTTGCAAAACATGAAAAAAATTGCACCTTTGAGTTTTGATCCTTCTCTGTGCTATATATATATATATATATATATATATATATATATATATATACTATTCAAAAGTGCACTTTTAAATTTATAAATGAAAGGACTTAGTGGCTTGAAAATTCTATCGTACACTTGGATTGTGTAGACTATACATAAACTTGCAATTCCAACTAATATTTGTTGAATTTTAGACAAATTTGACAGAAAAAATATAACTAAAAAATTACCAAAATGTAGAATAGTAAGATTACTTAAAATGTTTTAAGCATAAACTTTAATTTGTTTATAAACCATATATAATATATATGCAGTTGCCATTGTCCACACATTTTTTTTTTTAGTATACGTTTTAAAACACATTAACAATTCTTAACCTTGCATTTGAAATATTTTATCTATAACCCATATTGAATTTATTATTATTATTTCAAATACAATGCTATAAATGTTGAAATTATAATTTCAACTGCAGTGAACAGAACAGTAGCAGCTACTTTACTTATTTGTCCTGATCCGGCGCCCACATTTATTCCCGATCTTTTAAGTCACCGCCATTACCATCTTTTCACTCTTTAATTATTTTTGTGTTTCCAGAAGGAGGAAAGATCAGATCCAGCACTACACCATTACTTCTCAACAGCCGTATTAATGAGCAGAACGGCTGAAAGAGAAAAGAACCAGCCTCGAGCCGACGCAGCATTTATCAGCCATAGATTTCATCACCACCGACTCAAGAAATACAACAAAAGATCAGATTTTGTTCATTATGAGCAGCAGAGTACAACAGAGACTTCATCAGCAAGTTAAAGCGGTGATGAACCTTTCCCGCACTATAAAAGGCAGACACAGCAGTGTAGAAAATATAGAAATAGAAATAGAAGTAGAAAACAGAGGAAATAGATTGAGAGTTTTTATTGTATTGCACAGCAGTGCTGAAATTGTAATTTTCTGAGATAGCTGTTTTTGGAACCGAAGCATTCCTGTTGTAATCCCTCTGTTAAGAGGAAGCTGCTCTTTAGCATAATATTTTGTGAAGATCCCTCTACGTGAGCAAGACTTATTTTATCAGTTAGTTTATTGTTCATAAATAGAAGTTTCTTTTTGTGCGTTGCTGTTACACCGTAACTCAAAAAATACTTGACGTCAAAAATTTACGTTGTTGCAACACCAGTTACAGCAACTGAAAAAAAACTGCGTTGTTGCAACACCAGTTACAACAAAGCAATTTTTTTTTTGTTTTCGCTATATTAAAACAGAGTATTATTTTGATCAGTTTTTGATCCTGAGGCAAAGTAGAGTATTATTTTATGCTTTGTTCTTGTGTTTTTGAATTATCAGAAATCCCGAAAACAGAGTATTACTCTCTGTTCATATTTTTTTTGTTTCGGAATTTATCAGAAAATTCCCAACAGTGGAAACATAGGATTTTTCCACTGTATTTTGTTTGGAATAACCAGAAATTCCCGACATGGTATCAGAGCTTGTCCAGGCTCTTTGAAGACATCAAAGAAGCTGAAAGAAGATTTCTTGCTGTAGCAGATTATCCAGCAGAGCGAAAACGCTGTCAAGATATTTTTCAGTTTAGTTTTTGTGTAGCTGTTGAAAACAGTTAAGTGGATTTTTTTTACACAGTCAAGTATTGAAGGAATGGCCAGCACCAGCGTGGGTATGTTTAATACCCAGCTCCCACAATTCAATGGGAAAAACTATGACTACTGGGCAATAACCATGAGAGCCCTATTTTCCTCACAAGATTTATGGGAACTTGTTGAATATGGATTTGAAGAGCCAGCAAATGAAGAAGAGTTTATTGGATTAACTCAAGCAGAGAAAGAGTTGTTGAAGAGCAATAAGAAGAAGGACTCAAAAGCCCTTGTATTCTTATATCAAGCAGTGCATGAGAGTGTGTTTCCAAGGATAGCAGCAGCGAAGAAATCCAGAGAAGCATGGAAAACTCTCAAGACAGCCTATCAAGGTATGGAGAAAGTGAAGACAGCAAAACTACAGTTGTTGAGGAAAGATTTTGAGAACCTGCGTATGAAGGAGTCAGAAAATATTGACTCATTCTTCACACAAGCAATTGGTTTGGTCACACAGATAAGGTCTCATGGAGAAACTCTTGAAGAAAGAAGGATTGTGGAGAAACTATTGAGGTGCCTACCCTCAAAGTTTGATGTGATTGTTACCACCATAGAAGAGACAAAGGATCTCTCAAATTTTTCAGTTGATGAACTTCATGCATCACTGATAACACATGAGCAGAGGTTGAGTAGAAATGAAAACTCATCTCTAGAGCAAGCCTTCAAGACCCAGATGTCATTTGGAAGAGGAAGAGGTCAAGGCAGAGGAAAAAAGAGAGGAAGAGGCAGAAGCCAATACAGAGGCGGAAGAAACAGTCCAGCAAACGTTCGAGGAAGAGGCAATAATCCAAATCAGAACCAAGGCCATGGCAGCAGCCAGCAAAGTGGACATCATCATGCTTAAGGACAAAGGTATGAAAAATCCAATGTCCAATGTTATTATTGTAAAAAATATGGGCACTATGCAAATGAATGTAGGAAGAAGCAGCATGATATGAGTAATAGATCTAGTGCAAATATCACTAGAGAAAATATCAGTGAAGATAATGTGTTGTTAGTTTGTAATATGGCTGAAACAAACAGTGAGGATATATGGTTTCTAGATTCTGGTTGTAGCAACCATATGACAGGAAACATGGCCCGGTTTTCTGCTTTAGATCAGAGTGTGCAGTCACAAGTCACACTTGGGACTGATAGTAAAATTTCTGTTATGGGAAAAGGAGAAGTTAAAATATTTACAAAGAAAGGTGAAAAGAAAACCATAGCAGATGTTTATTATGTTCCTGGAATGAAGTGGAATCTCTTGAGTATTGGACAGCTTGTTCAGAAGGGTTACAATGTTTTCTTTGAGAATGATGTATGCACCATCATGGATAGATTACCCAGCAAAAAATGTATTGCTGAAGTGAAGATGACAAGGAACAGGATGTTCCCTCTCAGAATAAGTGCAGATCTGAAAAATAAAGAAGTAATTGCAGCAGTGACACAAGAGGCTCTCCAAAGCGTACCAAAGGATGAAAATTGGTTGTGGCATTTGAGATTTGGACATCTCAACTTTGGAGGTCTTAATTTGTTGAGTAGAAAAGGAATGGTAAGAGGATTACCATTGATAGAAAAGCCAAACAGCCTTTGTGAAGGTTGTATATTGGGGAAACAACACAGAGAAAGTTTTCCAACCGGAAAAAGCATAAGGGCAAAAGCACCCTTAGAAATTATCCACTCAGATTTATGTGGACCGATGCAAGCTCCATCACTTGTAGGCAGCCAATATTTTCTAACATTTATTGATGACTTTACCAGAAAGACTTGGGTTTATTTTCTGAAGAATAAGAGTGAAGTGTTTGAAAATTTTCAAAATTTCAAAGCACTTGTAGAAAATCAGAGTGGGCTGCGTATCAAGATTTTGAGAACTGACAAAGGAGGTGAGTATATTTCCAAAGAATTTTTACGTTTTTGCAGAGAAAATGGAATTCATAAGCAATTTACAACAAGGTACACCCCGCAACAAAATGGAGTTGCTGAAAGGAAAAACAGAACAATCACGGATATTGCGAGGAGCATGCTGAAGGCAAAGCATTTGCCAAATGATTATTGGGCTGAAGCTGTACACTGTGCAGTATATATATTGAATAGATGTCCTACAAAAGCAGTAATGAATAAAGTTCCAGAAGAAGCATGGAGTAGGAGAAAGCAAGGAGTCACCCACATGAAAGTTTTTGGTTGTGTGGCTTATGCACACATTCCAGATCAGCTAAGGAAGAAATTGGACAACAAAGGGGAGAAATGTATTTTCATTGGATACAGTGAGGAATCCAAAGCTTACAGGTTGTATATCCCATCCACCAAGAAGTTTTTTGTGAGCAGAGATGTTCAATTTATTGAGGAGGAAGCTTGGGATGGAAGCATAGAGAAAACAGTTAATGTTAAAAACTGTTTGTCTCATAATGATGAAGATGAGGAGTTGGCTGAAACACATCCCCAAACAATAGCATCAACACCAGAACAACAAAAGACACCCTTGAGGAGAAATGAGAGTGCTTCTCCAAGCACACCACAAGGAGGAAATTCAAGTGCATCTATAAGCACTTGTACACCAAATGAAAGAGGTAAGAAATTCAGAAATTTAAGTGATATTTATGATGAAGGAATGAATTCTTTGTTTGCTTTGTATTGTAGTGTTGATGACCCTGTTCATTTCGAAGAACTAATTAAAGATAAGAAATGGATAGAAGCTATGAATGAGGAGATGAATGCCATAGAAAGAAATAAGACATGGGATTTAGTTGATCTACCAAAAGGTAGAGAAGTCATTGGAGTTAAATGGGTCTACAAGACCAAGAGTAATGCTGAAGGCAAGATAGAAAGGCACAAGGCAAGACTTGTTGTCAAGGGATACAAGCAGCAGTATGGAAGAGATTATGAGGAGACTTTCACACCTGTTGAAAGAATGGAAACCGTGAGAGCAGTGTTGTCAATAGCAGCACAAAACAAATGGAAAGTTTACCAAATGGACGTGAAGTCAGCATTCTTGAATGGAGTATTAATGGAAGAGGTTTACATTGAGCAACCTCTAGGCTATGAAAAGAAAGGCCAAGAGCACAAAGTTTGCAGATTGAAGAAAGCTCTTTATGGGTTGAAGCAAGCACCAAGAGCGTGGTACAGTAGGATAGATTCCTATCTACTGGAGAATGAATTTGAGAAGTGTGAGGGAGAACCCACTGTTTACATCAAAGAAAAGGACTGTAAAATTTTAATTGTTGTGTTATATGTTGATGATGTGATTTTTACAGGTAATGATGACTACCTCATTGAAAATTTCAAATCAGTCATGAAAGAAGAATTTGAGATGACTGACATGGGTTTGCTGAGATACTTCTTAGGAATAGAAGTAGATCAAAATAAAAATGGAATTTTTATTTCACAGGCAAAATATGAAAATGAAGTGTTGAGCAGATTTAACATGCAGGACAGCAAGGAAGCAAACACTCCCACAGTGATGGGATTAAAACTCAGCAAAGAGGACGGCAACAAAGATTTTGACCCTAGTGTGTACAAGAGCATAGTTAGCAGCCTTATGTATTTAACTGCAACTAGGCCAGACATAATGTATGCTGTTAGTTTAATTTCCAGATTCATGGAGAAGCCAAAAGAAACACATTAGCAGGCAGCAAAGAGAATTCTGGGGTATGTTAAAGGTACAAAAAGGTATGGCATATTTTATACTGTTTCAGAATGTTCAGATTTAGTTGGATACACAGATAGTGATTGAGCTGGAAGTGTAGATGACCGGAAAAGCACATCTGGTTACATTTTTCACATAGGTTCAGGAGCCATTTCATGGGCTTCCAAGAAACAACCAATTGTGGCATTGTCTACAGCAGAAGCAGAGTACGTGACAGCAACAGCAGCAGCGTGTCAAGCAGTTTGGATGAGGAGAATGTTGAGAAGTCTATGCCAGGAGCAGGCAACAGCAACAGTTATTTTTTGCGACAATAGCTCAGCTATTGCATTATCCAAGAACTCTGTATTCCACAAGAGAACAAAACACATAGACACAAAGTTTCACTACATCAGAGAATTGGTGAACAATGGAGAAATCGGTTTACAACACTGCAGGACTCCGGAACAGGTTGCAGATATTCTGACAAAGCCATTGGACCAGAAAAGTTTTGAGTTTTTAAGGAAACTTCTGGGTATGACTCATAACCCAGCAGTTCAAATTAAAGGGGAGTGTTGAAATTATAATTTCAACTGCAGTGAACAGAACAACAACAACTACTTTACTTATTTGTCCTGATCCGGCGCCCACATTTATTCCCGATCTTTTAAGTCACCGCCATTACCATCTTTTCACTCTTTAATTATTTTTGTGTTTCCAGAAGGAGGAAAGATCAGATCCAGCACTACACCATTACTTCTTAACAGTCGTGTTAATGAGCAGAATGGTTGAAAGAGAAAAGAACGAGCCTCGAGCCGACGCAGCATTTATCAGCCATAGATTTCATCACCACCGACTCAAGAAATACAGCAAAAGATCAAATTTTGTTCATTATGAGCAGCAGAGTACAACAGAGACTTCATCAGCAAGTTAAAGCGGTGATGAAACTTTCCCGCACTATAAAAGGTAGACACAACAGTGTAGAAAATATAGAAATAGAAATAGAAGTAGAAAACAGATGAAATAGATTGAGAGTTTTTTTTGTATTGCACAACAGTGCTGAAATTGTAATTTTCTGAGATAGCTGTTTTTGGAACCGAAGCGTTCTTGTTGTAATCCCTTTGTCAAGAGGAAGATGCTCTTTAGCATAATATTTTGTGAAGATCCCTCTACGTGAGGAAGACTTATTTTATCAGTTAGTTTATCGTTCATAAATAGAAGTTTCTTTTTGTGCGTTGCTGTTACACCGTAACTCAAAAAATACTTGACGTCAAAAATTTACGTTGCTGCAACACCAGTTACAGCAACTGAAAAAAAATTGCGTTGCTGCAACACCAGTTACAGCAAAGCGATTTTTTTTTTCTGTTTTCGCTATATTAAAACAGAGTATTATTTTGATCAGTTTTTTATCCTGAGGCAAAGTAGAGTATTATTTTATGCTCTGTTCTTGTGTTTTTGAATTATCAGAAATCCCGAAAACAGAGTATTACTCTCTGTTCATATTTTTTTTGTTTCGGAATTTATCAGAAAATTCTCAACAGTGGAAACAAAGGATTTTTCCACTGTATTTTGTTTGGAATAACTAGAAATTCCCAACAATAAAATATTAAAAATTGAATGAGTTAGCTATCTCCCTCTTCTTAAGAGCTAATTGAATTATATATCTCTCTCTAAGTAACAAATGAAACTTGTCAGCAAGAATGATTGCATAGTTTCCTAGTAAACATGTTGTACCCCAAGCACAAAATCACCTCAAAGATTTAAGTGCATTTCTATTTATTGCATCGATCAGGTTAGTTTGTCTCCCCACAAGTGCACACCTTATGATTTTGTGAAATTTAAGGCCATATGTTCTATATTTTTTTGTAGCCACAACAATCATCTTTCAAGCAAGAATATTATTCCGTAAATAATGAATTTATGTTACGAGAAAGTGATACGCACAAGAATTCAGATAGCTTCAAAATCATTGCTTTAATATGATGTCATAATAGTCTCTTCTTTAGATTGTTTTTTCCCAAATTTTGTCTAAAAACAATATATGAAGGTTTCGACTGGTCCTTATAGGTTATTTTGGCAATGATGAAACAACTGTGTCAATTCTAGATTCGAAAGGATGTCTGAAAATTGGGGATCTATGTTACATCAATAATGAATGATTTCTCTTTGCTGTGAACAAAACAAAGGAGTTGATCAACTACAAAACACTTAAGGGGCCTTTTTATAGTAGATGAAAACCATAAATATTGATCTCCTCAAACAAAACTTAAATTTTCTTAGGTAGCTCTAGCAGAATTGGAAAAGTTACTTCTCTCGAACAAAAATATTATTCATGTTGTTGTTATTTCGCGAGTGCCATTTACTAGTACTTGATATAGTATGCTTCCCACTTATTGGGTTAATATCACTACTACATGGTAATGCTTTTTAAGAAAATAGTTTGAGACAAAATAACACTTTTGTCTCAACTTTTCCTTTTCCTGCTTTTTATTTATTTTAATTAACATTTATTTATTTTTTACATCTCTTTGGCAGCATTCGAGGGGAGTGGAATGAAGGCGTATATGCATTTTTTCTATCTGTCTCTTTAGCGACATTTCAAGGGGGAGAAGAACACTGGCACCTATATATTTTTTGGATAATAAAAGGAATCAACGAAGAGAATGATATGATAATGCCTTGTCACTAAATTGATTCTCCATATCCGATGCTACAATTTATATGAACAAAAGGAAAAAATGAAGAGCAGCACAAATATTTCTACAAGTGATGCTAGGCGATTTATATGTCTATATTAATTTTCCTCCACTTAGAATGTGAACCAAGGTTTGTAATCTTAGATCTACAAAGCATCACGCTTCAGGGTAAAAATATATTAAAGTATACATAGTCTATTATAAAAATCACACCAACTATCTAATCTAATGTGTCATTCGAGCACATTGTATTTAATCCTAAAATGAACCTAGTACAGAATTAAGTACCAACAACTTGAAACTAAGATCTTTGCCTTAAATCTTATATCAGAAATCATTCAATTTCTCTGACAAATCTTGTTGAAGTGAAGAAACCTATTAAATTCCACCCAGGAATACTAAATATTATAAATTAAAGGATTGAATTACTTTAACAATATGGATATTATAAATTAAAGGATTGAATTACTTTAACAATATGGAGTGTCTGTAGTACTAGAATTATATCTTATTTAAATCTAATGAAAATTCTCAGTTTAACCACTCAGAACAAATCTAATGATAACGTAACATTCCTTAATCCTAATTTCAACCAAATATTAACTCAAATAACTCTAACAATGGCTTGGCTCAAAAGAGCTTTCTTTGCTCACAATTTCAACTTAAGGTCTACAATCACACATTATCGGAACAATGTCTCGTTCAAACCCAACTTATAATAATGCAATCAATTTAAATTTTAGCTTTAATTCTCTGATCAATAATGAGAAAGACGATTTTATCGGAACAATGTCTCATTCAAACCCAACTTGTAATAATGCAATCAATTTAAATTTTAGTTTTAGTTCTCTGATCAATAATAAGCAAGACTGGAAGCACCATTCAATTCAAAAACAAATAGCAAACGGTTAAATGAAAACTACAGGCATTGAATACTAAATCCAAACTTAACTGACAAATACCAACATTCAGTATTAAATTTATAACTAAATTGATTTGACAAAGCTTGTATAGGATCAATGGTCGACCCTTGCCACGACTCGTGTAAAGATAATTTAAGACATAGTAAATTAAATTACTCACAAACCATCAACGATTAAGGAATAGGAGCCGAAATACTATATTATGCAGTGCTCAATAGAAATGATACATCGTGATTCCCAAGTCAAATATAATGAAACACATATGTTCTCGGAGAAATGTTACACTAAACTTCCTTCTCTCGTTTGTCTCTCTCCTTTTTAAACTATGACATTATTGACGATCCCTTTTTAAAAAGATCATTGTCTCAAAAAATTTCAACTGAAATATACAATAATAGCACATAATAATTCATTTCTGTCATATTCAGACAAAATCAGATCTTTAGAATCAATTTTCTAGTTTATACAAATCGGTTTCCACAGGAATCATTGTCTCATTTCAAATACAATTCAATGATTCCATACAGGGATTAACATACCCTTGGAATTTTCGACATAGCTTGAACTAACTATGGAAAGGTTTGAAAAATGTTGACCATTGTCAAGAGGAGTGTGAAAGCATACTATTGGCTTGCAAGTGAGTGATCTTAGTTCCAAATTAAGTGCAGAATATAGTACTGAACAACTGCCTAGTACCGAACTGTCCATCCCAGCGCTGAATCATGAAATAAACTTGTCACAACTAGTGAGTTCATGTTTTCATATCAAGGTACCCTAATAAAGATAGAAACACATTTCATTGTTAGCAACATAATATAAAATTAGCTTAATCATCTATTTAAATCAACCAAAGAATTATGAAAATGCGCCTAATTCATGATCCTTTACCTTCATTCATATTTTTCCCATGTTACAGAAAAAATGATAGTTCTAGATACCAAAAAGGATGAAAATGAGGGAAACAATTCTGGGAGATGGTGGATTAATGTACCAAAAGGAGGCCAAAAATAGGTCTCAACATCTCCCCCATGCTAATGAATTTGCATGCCCTCATGCAATCAACAAAATGTGTTTGGTCTGTCAAAATTTTGGTATTGACCAGCCCTCATATGCTTATTGCACTAACTAATATTTCTAGGAAACGACCATTCATTGTATGTTTTTTGTTGATGCCTTTGAATCCTATCATAGGAACTGTACCTCCGGGTGGGTTTCAACTACCCTACCTTCACTTGAGAAATTTCTTGTTTCTTTTAGTCAACCTATCATTTTTTGTTTTCAGGATTACATTTTGAGCCTTATACAGTTAATTTTCACCTCTCACATCCCTATATAGGAATTTATAATTATGGGACTTTTCTTTTCTCTTGAGATATTTCCTCTACAACCTCTCTATTTGAGATTGTAGCTCTCTCTCAAAAAAATGAAGGACATCTTTAGAATGAAAAAAATTATCTTGTAACCCAAATTTCTCATAAGATAACTTTTCTTTGACCTGACTTCTCATGATTTCGGTAGCACCTTGGTCCCCAATAAGCCCATACTGAGATAGATATTTACGATGGTAATTACTTTGAAGATTAGAAAAATTATCAAGAGTTCTTTCCTCTCCACGTGATGGTTTGCTTTTCATGTCTTTTCTCACAAGTGACTGAGAAGGTTCTTTCATGCTAACATGTGGCTCTTTCTTGGAAGACGATGAAACAGACACCGACCCTAGAGGTTGAGTGCTATGTGGGGGATGTAGTTGATGCATCATCCTACGAGTAAGTCTCCTTCCTTGCTATAGAGTTTGAGTCAAAGGTTGATTCAAAGAATCTTCAGGTTGCTCTGGTGATAGAATGGAATCTTTTTCCTCATCAATTTTTTTATTTCCATTCTACTGTTACTAACCAATTTCTTCTTCTTCTCCCTTTTAGTGTGTCCCTTATATTGATGAGATGTATGCTTCCTTAACCAATTTTTTCTTCTTCTTCTCCCTTTTAGTGTGTCCCTTATATTAATGAGATGTCTGCTTCCTTTGTGTAGGGGTTCTCTGTTCCAGTTTTAACTGACGGGGTTTCTTCTTGGTCATCTCCTCCTTTTGTTTCGACGATTGCACTTCATCCTTTGAAATGTTATGATTCAACCCTTCTACTATAGGCTTTTTTCTTTTCCCTGATTCTACAACATGGATTTCTTTCTTCAAAACATGGTTAGGGTTATTTAGTGTTTGATTTTATAAATATTCCCCTAAACCATTACTAGGAGACGTTGCTCCTTCCACTAATTTGGCTGACGACTCAAGATGGGTCTCATGCTCTTTTATTAATTTCCTGGGAGTAAGGATTTTACATTTTACAATGGTTTGATCGGTTTTCCCTAGAAATTTTTGTCTCCAAGAATTGCGCCCATGTATCCTCTCGATGCCCTAATTCATATGTAATTACTGTTTTAATAAGGTCGTAGTGGCAAATTCGAGTTTTTGGATTTTTAGGAGACGATTGAACATTTTTCATTACTTTCTGCAGACTTTTCCATAAGAAGAATCGAAAATTCATATCACCATCATCTATAAAATGAAAAAGCAACCTCATATGGTAAAGAAAGGTGAATGCATAGCGTCTCTGGACGCCATTCTTCTGCTATGTAGCTTCTAGGAATGCCCTTACTCTAGTCAATATTTTTATATTCAGAATTTAAATTTTTCTCACATTTCTGATGCTCCACAAGATTTCCCTTGAAGTATTTCTCTGCATTTGTAGGTAATCAAATTCCCTCCAACACCAGTTTTTCTGTGAGCTCAAATTCCATGTCGCCTACCTTCACAGAGGTACCATTCAAGTTTTGTGCAAATTTCAGAGCGACACTATCGTTGTGCCCCTCAAACTTTTGTAAAAACGTTATCCATCCTTTCTCCTCAAATTTGGCCTTACATTCCCCATACTCTAGCCTGGTACTGAACTGTGCGAATGTAGGCTCATGACGTTTTCCCGGAATTCCAATGAAAAACTTATCCCAGAATGACAAAAGGGTTACAGATAATAGAAATGCTTGAATAGTGATAGGATTACACGTATATAAGAGGGTGTAAGGGCTAATATAAGCACAACTCGAGTGTTAACCAAATTGCATCCATTACCAATCATAATGAGGGGAGTACCAACACTTATGATGACTCTGGAATGGTTATCACTTCAAGGATAAATGATGAGGCATGATTGGGGGAAAATGGGGTAGGAGAGAATATTTTTTAATTGAAAGAAGAAAAAAAAGCAAAACAAAAGTATAGATATTTTAGAGTTGGGCGCATAACTTTTGTCATGATTACCATAAATGGAAGCTAAGAAATCATTTCATAAACCCACAACCACATTCCTTGTGTAAATTCAAAAAAATGAAAAAATAAAATTCATACACGTGTCAGATTGTACAATGTTTTTTTAGGGACTCATGACTAAAATTTATGAAGTACTCCTAGCTATTTCCAAATGCAGATGACTGTCACATAACAATGAATGAATTAATGGGCTGACTCGTTCTACACTGAATTTCTGTAACGAGTTTTGCACTAGAGTTTTGTATTGGAGGATGAAAACTGAAACGTTGAAGTTTTTTTCTACTCGGGCTCAATCTAAAAAAGGTTGATCTGTATTAACACTGAAATGATTTGATACTAGAGATTGTTTCATTAGGAGTATCATACTATTTTAGACTGGAACAAATATTTTGAATTGCCATAAAAAAAAATTCCATAACTTCTTCACAATTAGAAACAAACTAACACAAACTTCATAATTTTGAACTGACAAGAAATATATTGCTTCAGGCTAAACTTTAGTGCCATTATTCTATGGATTTTTAACTCTGCAGGTTTCATTTCCAAATGTATTCTACCAAGCCTGGAAAAAACAACTCTTTACTTCGTAGATCCCTAATTACCACTGTCCCATCCAAGTTTAATGATTTTGGGTTAGACTGTGCTCAGAGCATTCAGTTTTAGAGAGTCTGAAGATACTCAAAGTAGTCTTCAAGGGGTCTCCTTTATGTAAGTATTCTAGCAAGCACAAAAAAGAGTAATTATTTACATGGAAGATCCGTAGGTATTTCCATCCCATTAATTTTAATAAGCCTGGGTTAGATTGTTATTAGAGTATTTATTTTTAGAGAGTCTGCAGATTCTCAAAGAAGACTCTAGTGGTATCATTTTCCATAAATGATCTGTCAAGTCCGGATAAAGGAATCAACTTACAGTTGACAAATTTCCTCTTTATTCTATTTGGGCCTAAGGAGGAAGGCATAATTAAGCCCACTATTATTGATAATATATATATAAGTAGATACTATAAAAATAATAAGAGTTTAGCTTGAAGACCCAACACGAGTTGGGTCTTCTTTATTAATCAATTCCATCCTTGGGTTTTGTAGGACATTTTGTAAAAATTCATGTTTGGAAAGTGGTCGATGATAAATCTTCAATCGGTGTCTATTTACCACAAAGGGAGTCTGATCATCCTCAATGATCTTAATTTTGACTGAGCCATTGTCAAAAACTTTCTCCACTTCATAGGGCCCTAGCCATCTAGCCGATAATTTCCCTTTCAAGTGTTTGAAATTATTATCATTCAATAATTACCACTCTCTTGGTTGGAAATTTTCTCTTTGATAAACCTATCATGCAAGCAGGCCCTCTTATCTTGCACCAACATAGTATTCTGGAGAGAATTCTGCCGAATCTCATCAATTTCATTTAGCTACAACACTTTTTTTTTTAGCTCCATTCATATCGATCCTTAATTGAACAATAACTCGAAACGTTTTCACCTGAAATTCAATGGGAAGCACACCTACTTCCCAGACACCAGTTCATAGGGAGTATATCTAGTCACATTCCTCAATGTTATTATGTAGGCCCATACTGCTTCTGGTAACCTGTCACCCCAGACTCCATGATGTAGTTGAATTTTTTTAGTAATAATAAACTCGAGACTTTATTGGTATATTCTACCTGACTATTAGACTAATAATAGTATGGTGTAGACTTTTGGTGCTTAATTTGGTATTCTTTAGGGATAAGTTTTACCAGCTTCGAAGTAAATTTTTTCCCCTATTCAGTGACAATCTCCCTAGGTACTATAAAATGAGTAAATATGTCTTCGAAGAGGAAATCCACAACATATTATTCGCTAACGAAATATAAAACTTTGGCTTTTACCCATTTTTTATGTAATCAGTGTAGACTAGGATATATCTCTTCTTTCTAGGCATAGGAGAAATAATCAAAACAAAATTTAATGCCCAATTTTCAAAAGGTTCAATTGATACCTAGGTTTGAAAAGGCATCTCGTCACTTGAAATTCATCTTCCCATTCTATGGCAAGCATCAAATCTAGAAAAAAACTTCTTATCATACTTAAAAGGGGTGGGCCAATAATATGCCGCATGAAACACTTCGTAATTTTTCCTTTTATCAGTAAGATTCCCACCACATTGCTCATTATGGCAAGATTTCAAGACATCATACATCTCATCTTCCCACTCATATCAACCCATAATTAAATGCGGTCCTATGCAGTACAAATCTCCTTTTATCCATGAATAGTTAGCACTCAACTGAACAATCCTATGTTTTTCCCTTCCAGATAATTTTTGTGGTAGCTTAACTAACACCAAAAAATTAGCCACATTAATGAAACAAGGAGTATGAGTGGATATCAAAAATAAAATTCCCATCATGAAAGTCATCTGGAACCAGGGAAGCATCTTATGAAATGTTCATTTTGGACAAAAAAATTGCAACAGAATTGTCACTTCCAAGCCTGTTAATCATAGTAATGTTAAATTCTTGAAGTAAAAGTAACCATCTCTTTATTCTACCATTTGTAATAGGCTTATTCATAAGAAATATAATAGTTGAATGATTAGTATGGATTTTTTTTTCATAACCAGTAATATAATTCCTGAATTTGTTAATGGCATGGAACACTGCTAATAATTCCTTTTCAGTGAAAGTGTACTTCAATTCTGTCGGTGATATATTTTTGCTAACAAAATAAATAGGATAAGGAACTTGATTCTCTCTCTGACCCGACACATCTCCAAGTGTTGTGTTTGATGCATCAGTGCAAATATAAAAAGGGAGGCACCCTTTAGGCCCCCTAAATACTGGTGCAGTTGATAGCCTATACTTTAGTACCTGAAAATCATTTTTACAGTCAGTATCCGATGAAAAATCAACATCTTTAGCCAATGAATTGAACATAGGAGCAACAAGTCTAGTAAAATTTTCAATGAATACTTTGTAATACCCTGCGTGTCCTAGAAAGCTTCTTACCTCTTTTTCCGAAGTCGGAAATGGGATCTATGAAATTACCTCAATTTTTGCAGGGTCAACCTTTACTCCTATTTGTGATACATGATGGCCAACTAAAATCCCTTTAGTTTGCATCGTTTTCACTTTTCATTATAGAGAGCTAAATGGGTTTCTTGAAAACAGATCAAAATCTTTTCTAAAATTTCCAAAGCATCCTGAATATCATTGCCATATATTGTAAAGTCATCCATGTATACATCTACACAATCACGTATAAGGTCAACAAAAATGTCTAAGGCAACCCTCTAAAAAGTGGTTGGAGTGTTGTATAAGCTGAAAGGAAGAACTCGGTAGGCATAGGTGCCCTAAGGAAAGGTGAAAGTAGTTTTCTTTTGCTTGTTTGAGGCTCTTTAGATCTGATTATAGCCACTATAACCATCTAAAATTAAAAGATACTTCTTCCTAGACAAGATATCCAGTACTTGGTCAATAAAAGGCAAGCGAAATTAATCTCTCAAGGTGGCTTTATTCAACTCTCTATAGTCACGACATATCATCCATTTTCCATTTTTCTCTAGAGAGACTACTAGGTGAGATATCCATTTTCTTTTGGAAATGGGATATATAAAATTTTTACTCAGCATTTTTTGAAGTTCCTCCTTAACAATTTCCTTAAGGGTTGGATTCATTCTTCTTGGTGGTCGTCTTACAGGTATCATTTTTTCATTAGTGTAAATGTGATAGATTCACGTGTCAAGATGAATTCCTTTCATTTCTAAATAGTCCCAAGAAAATGCCCTAGATTATTTTTGAATCATTTTAACTACCTTCTCTTGTTATCCTGCACTTATGTCACAATCTATGTACAACATTTTTCGAGAGCCGATTTGAATAGGTTGAGTGCCCACTACTTTGTTTTCACCTACAGATGCAATAGTAAAAGATGCAAAGATAGAAACATAGTAGGTTTCCTAAAAATTAGAGCTAAAAACATGACTTTTACCAGTAAAAGAAATAGGGTATTCAATACATCTTATGTCAGATAAAAATTGTTGCAAGAAAGTTAATAGATGCAACATGCATTCTTCCTCTCCCTAAGGGTTCTCTAACCAAGAGAGGACTTCATTAGCCAACTGAGCAGGTGGAAAAATGGTCATTTTCTGGATTTGGGATACATTAGAAATTATCATTTCTCCATTGGTGTAGCCATTAAAGGCATCGAAAATAGCTATCCATGGTTTCCCCAAAACTATTGGATTTGAAGGTTTACTTGTTTTCAGAGAGATTACACTAAAATCCACTGGGTAGTCATAGGAAGCCAAAGTTACAACTACATCTTCTAGGATTCCAATAGGCTTAACAATAGACTTGTCTGCCATTTCTAACACAATAGGTGTGGGTTTGAATTTATTTAATTGCAACAAGGTCATGGTATAAATGGTCATTTCATTAATGGATTCCCCCAAATCTATTAGAGCGTTTGGTAGAAAAGTTCCATTGATTCCTATAGTTACTACCGGATTCCATGTATCATCATACTTTGGTAGCAACCCTCATATTAATTCAGAAATTTGGTTAACTACTTTAAAGTTTTGGGTTTTATTCTTCCTTCTTCCATGTTTCTAGATACAAATATCCCTAAAGATTTTAGTGTATATTGGTATGCCCTTAATGGCCTATAATAAAGGGATCTTTATACATATATTTCTTAGTTCGGATTCCAAATCATATTCCACAGGTACTTCAGTTCTCTTTACAAGTAGTCTATCAGGAAAAGGAGTTTCTTTAGGTTCTTATGGTTCCTACGACTCTTTTATTACATCATTCTTTTCATTCTCCATTTGTTTATTTCATCAAATTTTTTTATAGTTTCGATTTGGGGATCCTCCTCTTGAATGAGCACTACAAGTTTATTCTTATTTAACATTTTCTCAGACCTAAGTTGAATTTCGATTATAGGAAAATAATTGATAACATAGGTGGGAAAATACTGAAGTGATATGTTTTGCAAAGGTTGAGGAGGTTTATTACTACGATTAGATTGAGGTTGTGCAAGAAGTTGTGTTGGCCTTTGACAATTTGAGTTGAATGACTGTTGCATATGCTATGAAGGTTGACTGGAACTTTGCGGTAGTGGTAGTGGTTGTTGTGATGGAGCTGGTAATGCAGGTTACTCCAGTGTGGGATAGAGTGAATTAAACTCTTGCTGGTACTAAGGAACATTAGGTGTCTATGGTGCATAAGGTGGGTATTTTGGTTGGTAAAGGGGATATGCAGGAGCTAGGAATTGGGACTGATAAAATTCCCACAAGGATTTCCTATCCATCCTTTATTCCATGGTGAATTTTGAGGTGGTTCACTTGACCATGGAAGATAAGATGTCTGTGGGTTCCATATTTTAAATTGGGGAAAACACTGCACATTAGGATCTTGATCAGGATTATTTTTTTGTGTCCTCCATGGTGGTCTTCTAGAAGTTTTGGGAAGCTCACTTGTTTCATTCCCTCCTTTATAAATAGCTATATCCCTCGTAAGGGAGGACATTTCTCAGTGGGTTGATCATGTGTGAAATTTCCACAAACCTCTATCACATTTATAGGACACTCTATTTCAACATGCTTTCTTCTACACTTCAGACAAAAAATGGCTAAAGCGACCTTCTCCTCTTCCTATTTTTTCTTGATTTTATGGGTATCAAATTGGTCATTAGTAGTGTTAACAATGATTGTCTTAAAGTTTTCGAAAATATTCCTTATCTCTATCCTAGTAACTCCTCCTTCTACAAGTTTATCAATTCTAGATACAGAGTCTATCGAATTGTCATGAATTATTTTGCATACTTTAGCTTGGCTTTTATAATAGGATTATCAATGCTCAACTCTCTCATGAAAATATTTCTTGTATATGCATCCTAAGCTCAAGAGTTTTAAGGTTTGAATACAATCTTCTGTTAGCCTTTTTAAGAAGATAGTCCTAATTGTTCGCTCATCTAATTTACATATTCGAGACTTGTGAAAGTCAAAAAGGAATCTATCAATATACTCTTCCAGGCTTTCTTCATCCATTTGTTACATCATAAAAATGTCATTAATGTCTAGTCTTTTACAATAATCTTTATAATTTTTGAGAAAAACATATTTCATCTCATCCCATGAATAGATGGTGTTTCCCCTAGGCTCATAAACCACATAAGGGCTGTATATTTCAAAGTAACAGGGAATAGTTTGAGTTTCTATGCATCATCATGATAATTATAAATTATACAAATAATATCAAACTCAAACAAAAATGAAGCAAGGTCTTCTAAAGACATACCATGGAATGGTGGAACGGATGCCAAAGGTATGTTATTTATAGTAATGATCCTTGTGACATCTAAGAAAGGAAATTGGAACATAGTCTTTGTTTCTTCCTCATGTTCAATTTCATCAGGTCCGCCCCTAGGTCCATCTCTTCTTCCACCGTTACCATTAATTATGTCATTTTTCCTATTCTCTTCACCTTCTCTTCCATCCATTCCTCCAAAATATTTAAAGGCAATGAAATTCGGTGTAGTGTTCTAACTAGAGGAAGATTCAGCTCAATTATCTCTTATGTGCACAAGTACTAAATCTCTCTGAGGTGCTCCTACTGCAGATTCTACCTATGAAACTAACACTTCCTAGAGTACAGGTGATTGCTTTGTCTCCATAGCTTCTTACAACGCATGTTTCTCTTATTGTACTATGCCTTCGAACTATATTGTCCCTTCTTTATTTTATGCAACCTTATTCAAGGCTACTATGGTAGAAAAAAATTTTCCTTTCTACATGATTCCTGCATAATGATTAGCAAGGTTAATTGGGGGTTCTTTGTAGGACCAAACAAATATGAAGGAAAATTTTCACTCTGGATAAATCTTCCCTTACTATCTCTAGGTATACCTCTAGTTCTAAACATAAGAAAAAGAAATAAGGAAATCAATTACGGAAAAGCAAACTTTGGAGCAACCTAACCATAGTGGATGCATAGCTATTCACTCATCTCATACTATACTCTCTCTACCATCTAGTTTCCCTGTAAATTTATTATCTCAAACATAAATATACTGAAATGCTAAGAGAAAAATGTTACCTAGACTGTTAACAACTCTCTGACAACGGTAACATAAATGTTAGGGAATTTATATGTCTATATTAATTTCCATCCACTTAGAATGTCAACCGAGGTTCATAATCTTAGAGCTTCAAAACATTACGGTTCTAGGTACATATCTATTAAAGTATACATAATCTATTCTAAAAAGTGCACCAACATCTAATCCAATTTGTCTCTCTAACAAACTTCATTTAATCCTTAAATCAACCCAGTACATAACTAAGTACTGAATACTTGAAACTCAGATCTTTGTCTTAACTCCTACATAGGAAATCATTCAATTTCTCTGATCAAACTTGCCAAAGTGAAGAAACCTATTAATTTTCACTCAATAATACTAAATATCATAAATCATATGATTGAATTACATAAACAATATGCAGTGTTTATAACGTTGGAATTCTAGATTCTTTAAATCTAATGTAATTTCTTAGATCAATGTTAATCTAGGTTAAATAACCAATCAAAAAAAATATAACAATAACTTAACTTGCCTTCATCCTACTTTCAAGAAAATATAACCTCGAATAACTCTGACAATGACTTCTCTGAAAAAACTTTCTTTGCTCAAAATTACAACTTAACGTCTACATTCACACATTATCATAACAATATCTCGTTCAAACCCGACATGTAATAATGTAATAAATTCTAATTCTAGCTTTAATTCTATGATAAACAATAAGCAAGACTGGCAACACCATTCAACTCAAAACAAAGAGCAAGTGGTTAAATGAAAACTACACTCGTTCAATACTAAATCTAAACTTAGATAACAAATACCAAACATTCAGTACTAAATTACTAACTATATCAAGTTGATAAAAATTGGCCAGGATGAGTGGTGGGCCCTTGCCATGACCCGTTTCAAGCTAAGTTAACACACAGTAAATTAAATTACTCACAAAACATAAATGATTAAGGAATACGAGCCGAAATATTGTATTATGAAGTCTTCAATAGAAATGACACATCATGATTCCCACATCAAATAAAATGAGACACATATGTTATGGAAGAAATGTTACACTAAACTTCCTTCTCCTCTCTGTCTCTCTGTTTTCTAACCTATGACACTATTGATAATCCCTTTTTAATGTGATCATTGTCTCAAAATATTACAACTCAAATATACAAGAATAACACAAAATAATTCAATGGTGTCATATTAAGACAAAATCAGATCTTTAGGAACATTTGTCTAGTTTATACAATCGATGCCCACAAAAATCGATGTGTCTTGTCAAATACAACTCAATGTTTCCATACAAGGACTGACATACTCTTGGAATTTCTAACATATCTTGGACTAACTATAGAAAGGTTCAAAAAATGTTGACCATTTTCAAGAGGAGTGTGAAAGCATACTATTGGCTTGCAAGCGAGTGATCCTAGTACCAAATTAAGTGGATAATATAATATTTAACAACTTCCTAGTACCGAACTCTCCATCCCAACGCTGAATCATGAAATAAACACATCACAACTAGGGATTTCATGTTTTCATATCAAGGTCCCCCTAATAAAGATATAATGACATTTAAATTCTAGGGACATAATATAAACTTAGCTTAATCATCTACTTGAATCAACAAAAGAATTATGAAAATGAGCCTCATTCATGATCACTTACCTGCATTCATATTTTTTCCATGGGACATACAAAATGATAGTATTGGATGCCAAAAAGGATCAAAATGACGAAACAAATTATGGAATATGGTTGAAGAACGTGTGAAAAGGAGAAAAACAACAAGTCTTAACAAGCGACAAGGGATTTTTGCTTCTATAAGGTTTATCAGGATATGCTAAGACCTGCATTTTCTTTACCTTGTGAAAAGACTTGCTTCGAAAAATATTGGATGCCTTATCGGCTCTCCCTTTGGAATAAGGAACCCCTAGATCACAAATGAGGCTTTTCAATGGCATGAAAAGCCCTCATTGATTCCCACTACATATTTCTTCCTTCCCTCTAGAAGTACTTTATCCCTCATATTGAGATGAATATTTGGGCAGTAGGATATTCTCTTGAAATTCATGTTGTGTAGAGTCTATCCCTCATATTGACACGACTATCGGGGCCATAGGATATGCTCTCGGAATCCATGGTGTATATAGTCTGGAATGAAGTTCTCTCATAGGAAACCCAAAATCTCACGATCATGTGCCATGCCCTCCTCCCTTCTCTCGTTTCTTCCTACAAATATGTTAAACATTTAGATATATCTAAGTGCAGGGATCAATTGTAAGAGAAAGATCTCCAATTGGCCCTCGAATCCCTTAAAAACATAGTTACTTTATGATTAAGGAACGCTAAACAATCACATGAATGCATTTAAAATCTAGGGTTTGTAGGGTTTGTGAATAATTGTACTCTACTATAAGATGTTTCCTTAACTTCCATACCCAACTTCTAATATTTAGGTTTTGAGACAATGACTAGGGTTTGTAAAGGGCTCGGTGCTATCAATCTCGTGAATTGTAGGAATTTTCTTGATAATTCTCTGGAAAGCTTTAAAACTATGAAAATATTAAAGAATTTTCTTTAAAGTATTGTTTTGGATTCACTCCACCTAGTTTGATAAACATGGGTGATAATTATCCAATGTTTCTAAGGTTCTCACTTGAGCTTCAGCCATCCATCGACATTACCTTGGCCATCCAGTGTCTAGTCACTCACTGGTGCAATCTGTAGGTATTTTCTTTATAGTTCTCGTGTACAAACTTGTGGGAATTACTCATATCATGTCAAACTCCTACTCCTTCCCATGGATGCTATGGGGAGTGTTCCTCTCACTATTATCCATAAGGTACTTTTACTTGATTTGATGAATTAAAATCCCTTTCACTAAGAACACATTTAATAGTTTTTCTTATGTTGACTGAAATAATTTGTGTCTTTAGCAAAGATTAAGTGTTAATGATCAATGGGAAGAATTTAGAGGAGATTGTTATGGGTGTGGGATTAAGACAATATTTAGCACTATAAACCATGTGTTGGCACTCTTTTCTAACAAACCCTTGGCCAAAGAAATTTTAAACCATAAAAAGAGATGAAATATGAATGCTTACAACCATGATATCAAGAGACCTCACTCAAGATAGAGCTCCTCATTCACTATATTCGGTACCTCTCGAGAAATTATTTCTTTGGTTTTCTCCTCGAATATACATTAAATCCATAATGATATTCATTTTTCTTATTAAAGAAACATAGAGTGCAGCTTATTGTGTAAGAGTGAGGTTTTGAATCACCCACTCATTCATTCAATGGAGAATGTAACACTAAAACAAGGGACAAAATGGATCATGTTAGGAAATGATGTACCTAGCCTTGTTTTGCAACCAAGAATTGACCAAACCTTTGTAATGGGAGTCCTCATTATTTTCATTCATATTATTAGCTAATAATCCTCATTAAGGAACACCCATTTGCATCAGGAAACAATAATAAAAACCAGAGAGTTACATGGACAAGGGAAAAAATCCTAGAACCGTAACATACCAACTTACACAGAAACCATAACCATTATCAATAAAGAATATGAGAATTCCTTAATGAGATTTGGTTGTTCACATTCCCCTTCATTTCCATGGGAGTGATGTCAAGGAGAACAATGCTAGAGAGCTATCCCTATCCATATAGACATAGTTGCTAGAGAATCCTTAAATGGGGTTATAGAGCCCATGGATAAGATAATTTGGACTTAGAAATATCTCATACCTTGCTTAGTATTTTCAAAATCACTTATCAATGTTAGGGTTGGATGGAAAGATGAGATTCAAAGTATTTTTGGATATTTTATTCTTTTTAAAGGTGCCTTTTATTCTCAACTCCTTCTAGCTAAGTTTGAACCTTGAATTTTATAAAAAGTAAATCTATACAAATCCACTAACATACACCTGATAGGCAGTTCAACTTATACTTTGGTGGAGGCTCACTCAAACTTGAATGTTATTATTGTCATTTGTAATATGACCCCTATTCGAATCATAAAGGAAACCTCTTAATCAAGTCGAGGGCTCCACTTCAAAGTAAAATAGTGTAGGATACATTATTTTGATTTGTAATAGATCTGAATCTTAAAAGAGATTTATTGTTCAAGTGGTGGGCTGTACATGGTTTCAGTTGTTGGCATTGATATAAAGATTATGTTTTAGAACTTCCATTTGAATATCAAAATAGATTTATTGTTCAAGTGGTGGGATGTCCTTTGTTTCATTTATTGTCATTAATATAAAGCTTCTATTTCATAACTTACATTTTCATCTCAAAAGAGATTTATTTTTCAAGTGGTGGGTTGTACTAGATTTCAATTGTTGTCGTCAATGTAAATCTTATGTTTCAAAACTTCCAACAAGTTTATGATATGGATTCCAAACAAGAAATAAATATTATTATTATAAGTGGCAAATTTCCAAACACCAAAACTTCCATTGAAGTTTAAATGAAAACATAGAGATTGACAACAACCCCTTGGACTAGTTGGTTTATATAAATTTTGTTTTACAATTTAGATGTTTATGTTAATATTACTGAAGAGTTCAAATATCCTTTCAAGTAATGTGCATATCCTTCTGAATATTTTTCTCTTGGATTCAATGCATGATATCCATCACATATGATCTCCTTCAAGGATTCTTTTACTTCATATGTTGATCTTGTAAGTGACAAACTACTAGAACAATAAATTTATAAATATGATTTTTGCAACTTGTTTTGATTTATTCAATAATGCCAATGTTTAAATCAACATTTGATTAGTATTTGATCATTGGTTATGCTCATAAGATGACATTTTCTATTGGTATGCAATCCATCCAAGGTTGTATATTTCAAAACCATAGCTAATCAAGTAACTTTTATCGAATAAATTTGGTTACTATGGAAAGGAGACACCTAGGCCACTTGTGTTGGCTTTGTTACATTGAGGACTAGTTTTTATAGATGGGTAGGGATAGGTGAAGCACAGGAGGATCGCAATCCCTCTCTTTAATGTTTATAAACTTAAGGATTGGATTCTTGTAATGTCTCACAACTCCTCTATAATAAAAATTCATAGAAAATGAAGAACTATAACAATTTCTTGAGTAAGGATTTTAATATTTTAACACTTAAAAATTTATTGTCGTCTTCAGTGCCTCTAGGACTATTCAATACATGTGGGCTTCACTAGTGGATTAATACCATACCATGTGGGTTCATATTGGGGGATTTATATTGAAGAAAAAATGACACTATATGTTCAACATATAATAGGGGTGAAAGGGTTTTAATATTGGCAAGTATAAAAAATGGAGCTCAAACTTAATGAAAAAATATAAAGGGGTATAAAAAATGCTAATGAGAAAATGGAAACACACAATATCTAATGAAAGTAGGGGTTTTTATAATTTTGAAGGTTTATTGGATTCGTATTGGTATGGGGTTAAATAATGTGATTTTTAGAGTTATTTTTCAATATGTAGCAAAATTAAGGGTATTGTTTAGTATGTCATGAATGCACATGCTATGTTAGAGGTTCATTGAGTGAAGCCCCCGTGATTGAATATAGCTATGTAATAGACCCAAAAAATAAATTTCTTAAATATATGCACCAATCTACTACCAATATATTCTTATAATTTGACCTTATTATGTTGGTGCATAACAACAAAGTCAAGCTACAATGTAAATTTGGGTTGTCGAGGTAAATATATGTAACAAGCTAAAAGTTATTGATACTTATAATTTGAAAATATAAGCTTGACGCATAACTTCCATTTCAATTATAGAGAGAACTAAGTGCATAATGATAGTAATATTTAATAAGTATTATTAAATAATGAAAAAATTATATTGGATACACTTATTAATTGTCTTATATTTTTATTAATGATATGTAATATATTTTCAAAAGTGTTTTCTTTTAGAATGTGAATTTATTTTTACCTCGTAAAGCATTCCCTCTGAAATAAACCTTGCTCTCTCCCTACGTGTCATTACTTTGCACCATTAGATGATATACTAGACGATTGAGCCATTTTGAGTCGTTCGATTATGTTGAGGTAGTTGCAACTCCCTAACCGCCTAACCAATGCAAATTTGATCCTCCATAACAGTTTTGGCTTCGCTTCTGGTTTCAGCTTCGTTCCTCAATTGAAGGTTGGGAAACACTTCTTTGCAAGTTGCACTTCTTGGGACCGAGATCAGGACTATAAATGCCTGCATCTGATACCGATTGAGATTGTACTGAAGATAGTGAGCAAGATCAGAGCCCGAGAGTGGTTCGCCGTGTATGTGCTGACCCCAATGTGGCCAGAGGTAATACAAACGGGGATACTGTGCAAGCAATCCTACATTGGTTTAGGAACACCATGCGCATGATATATAAGATGATCAACGAAGCACTCAAGGAGGATGGTCTGGACCATGAATACCACCCGACTGATTATTTGAAGTTCTTCTGCATGGGGAACAGGGAGGTGAAGCTCCCGGGTGAATATGAACCTCCAGAAAGACCAAAATAAGGAACCAACTAATTGAATGCGCAGATTCACAGGACAACCGTGATCTATGTCCATGCTGAGCTCATGATAGGTAGGCACTCTATTTCTTTTTCTTGGTTTAGGGTTTCTTAAGGTTTTTCATTTTTTTGGTTTAGGTATGGAACTCGAAAAGTTTCAGGGCATTTCGAGTTTATGATCTCGAAAATGTACTTGAACTATCCTAACAGAGCCGCTATATTTACATCTAATATTTTTGAATTCTCCTGATTCTCTTACACATGCCAAAAAATGTTGTTTTCTATTATGCTATGCAGTGGATGATTAATATATTATCATAGGATCAGCCAACCTGAACCATATGCCAACCTTTTTTCTTTCTTGGGATATGTTCCGAGCTCCAAGATGGATATAAATTGAGAGCAATGAGTCCAGTGGCATCCTGGGATCAGAAGGGTTAGGATGCCATGCAAATTTTGGGTTTGCAGAAGATCCCATGAAAAACTTGTTCAACTTCAAGTCATCAAGAATGAAGGTTTCATTTGGGGCACCTAGCTGGATATCTCTAGAACTTGTGTAAGATGGAAATTTAAGAGGTCCTCTTTCAAGACATCGCTTTATTTTATCAGATAATTTGGTCCAGTGTTGAGTATTCAATTCCCTATGAGCAAAAATTAGTCTGCAGTCCACTTATATTAATCATTAAAAGAGAGAAAGTAATGGTATAAACTTCATTTAAAGAGATCTACGTCACTAACACCCAAAACTTTGTTAAACCACTTTGGAGGTTGAAAATGGTTAAACATATGAAATGTTGCAGGGAATCATATGTTTAGTATCAAGGATTTTTTTAGGACTGGTGTATCAGCAAAAGACCTATTTTCGCTGTAATTTTCAATTTGGTAATCATGATTATCATTGTGGTTTCGAAAATTTTATAATTATTTTATGTTTAATTTTTTGATATATTCGTTAATATTCATTTTCACTGTAGTTTCATAGATTTAATAATTATAATTCTGAAAGTAAAACAATTAAGTAAATTCCATAACCTTATTTCTCTTTCCATTATTACAAGTTTATTTTAATAACCTATTGATATCCAAACAATTAGAATGAGACCTAACCCTCCTATTTCAAATACCTCTTAAATCTTCACCGTGTGTAAATGATAGAGAGTCAACAATTTTCCTTCTGTGTTTAGAGTTTTGGTCAGCATCTTCATCATTACTTCCCTCCTGTTCATATGTTCAGAAAAAGCATCAATAATAGCACTAGGAAGTCTCTAATTCTGAAGAGACGAACTCATACCTGCAGAATCAGCAAGGACTATAGTAGTAGTGGAATATAAAAGATTCCTAAGTTCTATATGATCCAGAAAATCCAGATTCGTGCTATCTTCCATTTCAGTAAAAATAAAATAAAAATCACGAACTGCACTTATATAGGCATTGGAAATATTTCTGATCTATAAGTTCAGATATAACATCAGAAATTCTAATTAAATAATAAGCACAAAAATGTTAAAATCTCCTTAAGTTGAGTAACATGGATCTTTTACAACTCCTTCTTAGGGCTATTGTTTTTCAGTAATGCCACAACATAATTTGTGACCAATGCAAGATCTGATTTCATCCTAGCATTCCACAAAGAGATAATTTTGATACCAAGTTATCCATCTTTGCAAAATTCATAAAGAATGAAGGTCGAAATATAGAAGGACAATAAATCCAAGAAAAGTTCTGGAATTAATCATCTCTACTCTTCAAAGTTCTGATGCACTATAATTAATACAAATATGATGCACACATTTCTCCGTGACATGTGGATATCTGAAGCATTTTTCATGTGATCAATACGAAGGTTTTGTGGCAATATTTCTCTATGACATCTAAGCTTACTATATCATCAAACCTTTATGGTGACACTGAAATATATTTGAAATTTTCTAAGCAGTAAAATGATAAATTTCTCTGTGGAAGAATCCAAGATTCCATTCTATGAGAACTTGTGCGAAGTTTTGTGGCTATGTATTAGTGAATTCTATGACAATATGTGTCTATATCTCTTATGGAGTTTTATAGCAATTCCTTTTCTCATTATATTTGAATCTTGAGACACATTATAAGTGAGGACCTGCGAGACATTACTCCCAGATATATGCAAAGGACATAAGCTTGTTATCTAAGGATCATCATCCTTGTGACATGTATGAAGTGCTGATGTTCAATGTAATTTTAAGTTGACCTCATTAGAGTGGATGACAGACTCATGACATTTTGGTTTTTTTCTTTTTATAAGATCACGTTGCTAGACCTAAATAGTATGTTTACGGGACCAAAACAATGTGGATCATATGTATCATTAAAGGACCAAAATCTTGTGAACTTTGTGGAAGAAATATGATTCAAATATCAAAGGAATTCGTCTGAAATTTTGTAAGCAATCCAAATCATATGACCTCTCTACGTTGGGAAACACTATGAGCTCTCTATCACAGTACTTGGACCGCAGTTCTGTCCTACCTTCCCATTCTTGGAATGTTTAATGATTAGCTTCTACTGCTTATGAATCTCAGTGCTGATTTATGGTCTAATTGTGGCCACTGGGAGTGTTTTTCTGGACAAGGAATTCCTCAGAACCTGTGGTAAAGTGGGTTGATATGTTGTTGTGGATTCATCTGTCAGAGGTTCTGGATGGTGGCCACTGAATTTCTTTATTTTCTTGTATGATATTTTATTCAACTAGACTGTTTCATGATTAGCTTCTGCTGCTTATGAATCTTGGCACTGATTTCCATTTCTCACTCGGATTTCTTTCTTGACAGGTAATTCGAATTGGGTATGGGATGTTACACCGTACTAATTCCCTAAATTCTTTTCAAAAGATGCAGAAATGTCCACAAGGTTTCGGGTGGTGTTGACTTCATGGGCAGCAAAGCGTTGTACTAATTCCATAAATGGCTTTCAAAAATGCAGAAATCTCCACAATGTTCGAGAGATGGATATAAAAAAATTTCAAGCAGGTCACTCCCTGGCTTAGCATGTCGCAGACAAGCTCAACGCTACTCAACATCCGTTCCACCATATGGCTCTGACCTCCATGTGTTTTGGGGTTTTTTCGTCGCAGAGATAAAACCCTAGATTCATTCATGTTGTTTTATTTTAGTTTCTTATCACTACTATGGACTGCAGGGTTCTTACTGATCTCCATGTGTTTTGGGATTGTAGAAGATCCCATGAACAACTCGTTCAACTTCAATTCATCAGGAATGAATGTTTCATTTGGGGCACCTAGATAGATATCTCCAGAACTTGTGCAAGCTGGCAATTTAAGAGGTCCTCTTTCAAGACATCGCTTTATTTTATCAGATAATTTAGTCCAGTGTTGAGTATTCAGTTCCCTATGAGCACAAATTAGTCTATAGTCCACCTATATTAATCATTAAAAGAGAGAAAGTAATGGTATACACTTCATTTAAACAGATCTACGTCACTAACACCCAAAAGTTCAATATGCTATGCCCTATTCCAGAGGTTAAACCCTCATACTGTTCTTTCTCAAATTGTTAAAAAATGGGTGAGATTGTTATTATGTTATTCTTTTTTATAATTTTCCGCCCTCACTGCTTAGTGCTTTAACACAAATCATTTTTTATTATAGATTTTGATGCCTTATATTAGGTGGCAATTTGGCGAAAGGGTTTGCAAGATATGCTAAAATAACTCGGTATAGTCCTACTCCGACCATCCCCTTTCCTGTAAAAATCTTTTGCAAAGAAATGTCAACCTTTTCTATTTCTTGGGATATGTTCCAAGCTCCAAGATGGATATAAATTGAGAGCAGTGAGTCCAGTGGTATCCTGGGATTAGAAGGGTTAGGATGCCGTGCAAATTTTTGGCTTACAGAAGATCCCATGAACAACTCGTTCAACTTCAGGTCATTATGAATGAAGGTTTCATTTGGGGCACCTAGCTGGATATCTCCAGAACTTGTGTAAGCTGGCAATTTAAGAGGTCCTCTTTCAAGACATCGCTTTATTTTATTAGATAATTTGGTCCAGTGTTGAGTATTCAGTTCCCTATGAGCACAAATTAGTCTGCAGTCCACTTATATTAATCATTAAAAGAGAGAAATAAATGGTATAAACTTCATTTAAATAATCTACGTCACTAACACCCAAAAGTTCAATATGCTATGCTCTGTTCCAGAGGTTAGACCCTCATACTGTTCTTTATAAAATTGTTAAAAAAATGGGTGAAATTGTTATTCTGTTATTCTTTTTTATAGATTTTCTACCCTCACTGCTTAGTGTTTTAACGCAAATCATTTTTTGTTATAGATTTTGATGCCTTGTATCAAGTGGAAATTTGGCGAAATGGTTTGCAAGATATGCAAAAATAACTCTGTATAGTCCTACTCTGACCATCACCTTTGCTGCAAAAATCTTTTGCAAAGATATGTCAACCTTTTGTGTTTCTTGGGATATGTTCTGAGCTCCAAGATGGATATAAATTGAGAGCAATGAGTCCAGTGGTATCCTAGGATCAGAAGGGCTAGGATGCCATGCAAATTTTTGGCTTGCAGAAGATCCCATGAACAACTCGTTCAACTTCAAGTCATCAGGAATGAAGGTTTCATTTGGGGCACCTAGCTGGATATCTCCAAAACCTGTGTAAGCTGGCAATCTAAGAGGTCCTCTTTCAAGACATCGCTTTATTTTATCAGATAATTTGGTCCAGTGTTGAGTATTCAGTTCCCTATGAGCACAAATTAGTCTGCAATCCACTTATATTAGTCATTAAAAGAGAGAAAGTAATGGTATAAACTTCATTTAAACAGATCTATGTCACTAACACCCAAAAGTTTGGTAAACCACTTTGCAGGTTGAAAATGGTTAAACATATGAAATGTTGCAGGGAATCATATGTTCAGTATCAGGGAAAGGTTGTTGTGGAAGGTGTTGTTTGTATATGCGAAATTTTGTATATGGGAAATTTCTTGATCATTGTGTATAATCTTAATGTTGATAGATATGTCTACTAAGCGGTTCCAGTTAATGGGGCATTGATTTGAGCGTTCAATACATTTTTATTTTTTATCAAAGTATTCTTTTGTTGTATTTGTGTTCTTCAATTTATGCCTTATGGTGTTTCCTTCGCAACATCTCGTGCAAATGCTAGTTTAATTTGTTTGAATTTTCCTACCATTACTAAACAAAGATGTACATCAACTACACTTTTTTTGAGGGAGTCCCTCAAAGTTCATGTCTTGTAGATTATGTTATTGATGTTAGTCACTTATGTTATCATGTTACCAATGACAACCAATGGTGAAGAAAATTGTTGCCTGCACTTCATCCATGCTTGTGAAATGGAAAAAGATGATGTCTGAGGAATACTCTAATGGAAAATAAATTCATGTTCATAGCGAGTTTGGAACATTAAAAAACATACATCATAGCCCATACTGCATTCGGTCGTAGTTTCAATGAAGGAAAATAAGTATCTGAATTGCAAAAGAATTACAGGATATGGTTGTTGAAGTTGAACTATTTGTCTGCATCCTAGGAAGCCAATAATTATAATCTCTAGTCATCTTTCAATTATAGAGTTTTGTATGTGACTGCAAATTCATTAGTACTCGTACTACTCTTTATGTTTTTTTTTAACCATCCATTGTGTCTTTTTGTTCTATGATATCATGCCATAATCGATTGTGTAACGGTCTACTACGTGCTATACATATTCTATAGACTTTCTACAAAAACATAACGTTTCAGTATACTTATAATTAAAGATTTGGGACATATATTAGTTGAATTTTTTTGCAAATCTATTCCTACAAGAGAGAACATGTATGCCTAGAATACTAACAAAAGAATTAAGGAAATCCTGAGCTCTATAATTCAAATTGGACTAAAGTTCAGAACAACAACAAGAACTCATGTTTGCTACATAAGTGACCTACTTGGATTCATGATGACTGCAAACCAAAAGGAATTTGGCGGGTATTAAAGAGATCTAAGAATAACTATTAGTGAAATAATGGATGAATACGAGACATTTTTCTTTGAAGACCATGAGATAACTTCCAATGTGCTGACTTGGGTAGTATTCTTGTTCTCAATAAACCTAAGATGATAGGAAATATTGAGGAAATAAGTTATCAATATGTGTGGTATAGATATACCATATGTGGACAAGCTTAGCGAGATGAAATTAGTATGCATTTTGTTTAATATATCTATGTCAATTTTGTGATTTTCTTAATACAAAAAGCTCGAGCCATCATTCTTTTTGGACTAGAAAACACATCATATATTTCATGATGTATATCAAGATTGATATACCGTGGAATCATAAGATGGTCACACAAGTTCCCTTGCTCTACATAAATAAGAAGAACTAGCATGTTCGCCTTTTCCCTAAGCTCTAGAGACCCTGTATCTTTTCATAAAAATGTTCTTTTGGTTCAGATCAATATATCCCTAGCCTGTTCATTTATATCCATATAGATAGTTCTAATCTAAATGTTAAAACTTTTCCTAACTTGAATAACATATTCCCCTTATTGAAGGTTGTAACTATACGTCATACTTTTGATAAGAAAGATAAGATTGCCAATTATGTTGTATACCACACACTAATTTATAGTTTGTTTATCAAATCATTTGTTTGTCATCAAAATGGACAACCTAATGGATAGGAGCAACAAGAAGAAAATTGTTTACAAATATAATTAACAAAATTTTCTAATTAATGGCAATGATAATGATTGCGTTCACCAATACCATTAATTTTATTTATAATTTGGACATGATTACTTCAAATTCCCTATGAAATGTAATGCTTCTTTCCATGTGCCACATTATAGAGTCCTTATCCATAGCAAGATACAAAGAAACATTTACTAATGGAAGGACAGAATTTATTTCTGCAGTTGCCACCACTCAAGAAATCACCAAGTAGCTACTAAGTTGGAATTTATCTCCATGGTATCTACTATGGGGTTAGACTATTAAGGATCTATTCAATATTTTTCACTAATTCATTGAGACTTGTCCATATTATCCCCTATTGTGCATTTTTTGTTATGATTCATGAATATCGTTTGTTATCTTTTTACCGGTTCTATCAGTGACCAACACATTAAGAAAGTTGGTTTACCAAGAAAGAAAGGTTCATTCCAATTAAGATTATCAATATTGTCTAACTATTATATGTTTTTGGAGTTTTTGTCAAAATCTGACGAAATAGATTTTGGTCAAATTGTTATATTTTGTTGTTAAAAAATGTGTTTTTGACAGCATATATGGATTATAGTAAGTTGTGCAGAATTAAAATATCAAACTTATGATTCCAACAAATTCCTACATGATTATCATCAAAATTGACTAGAAAATATATCCAAGAAAATTACTAAACTAGGTAGCATACAACATCTATATTTATCCTCTTTTTTATTGTTATTTATTTTGAGGTTCTTAAATTCTAGCTCACGAGGGTAGTTGTATCAGTTTGAAGACGCTAACAATGATCTTTTTGAAGTTTTGGCTCACGGATGATAATGTAATATTTTTTTTTTGAATATGGATTCAACTATATATTTTTCCAATTTTGACCAAGATGCATTTTTTTTATCTTATAGGAAATTGTTAAACATACATAAAATAGAATGCACATCTATAATCATACTAGCGTTTTTCCTATTCTAATCATAGTTATTTGTATAAATTTATCAAACATCCATAGAATATTAGAAGGTAAATTTATTTAAATCAGTGTTAATTTGGAACCACCATATGATTAAGATACACTCAGTAGCTGGATCTTGACTCTTCTGAGTTTATTTTCTACTATGATTTCTGAAGAAATGGCTCCAATTGATTCAGTAGTTGGGTCTATACTCGTCCAAGTTGATTGGATACTCTCACGATTTTCTCTTTTCTTTGTTCTTTTTTATCTGCGGACAAAAAGCTAGTCAATGTTTCCCAACCTGAAAAGCCATAATTTCTTAGTTGATTGTTAAATTTGGTACAGACATGCAATTCAAATGTGATTCTGACTCTATATAACCTTTTAATATGGTGCAAAGTGATTGGTTACAAGTCATACATGATTGACTGATGAATTGATTACAGGATTATGTTGTGTGTAGAAACAACTCTAATATATCTAGTAGGTAGGTCTAGGCTCTTGCAAATCGATTTCTATGAGTTTTTTCTTTAGAGAAAAGAGACTAGTTAGCTTTTCCAAGTCTGAGTATTCATGCCTACTCTATCAATTAATGAATTCAGTATAGAATTGCAAGTCAAATGTGAGTATAACTCTAATTAACCCTTTTATTTAGAAAAAAGAGATTTATCAGCTTTTCTTATCCTAGAAGCCATACTTACGCTATTGACTAATGAATTTGATACAAAATTGGATGTCAAATGTCATTATGACTCTACAGACTCAGTCACCTTTTTATAAATAATACAAAATAATAAAAAAGTTTGACCTGTTTGCTTTTCTAATCCAATTTCACCACATACTATTAGAATATATGTCATGTAAGACCATGGTCTTTGTAGTATGTAGATTCATCAATGGGATTTAGTGCATCTTTCATTTTGATTTTTGAGAAATTTTTCATTTTTTCCAAGTTTGAAATAATTCTTACTCTTTAGCTTTGAACAATCAACTCTAAGTGACATTTATTAATATTAATAGCAACAATATTAAATAAACATTACTAATTTTGATTGGAATAATATGTAATTGTTTTTTCAGTTCAATTGTGTCATTATATCTTTAAGATACAAGGGTTGGTTCTGATTTGCCTAATAACCCTAGTAATCTATGAAGTTATTTATATTTTATATTTTAAGTTGTTGATTATTTGTCTTTTAAGTTGTATTTATATTTTTCTCCTCTTGTTGGTAGATGACTATGGTCCTAAATGAAAATCTAAGGCTAAATCCACCTACTGCTAGGTTAATAAAAAAACATGTAAAGCAATTAAACTTGGTCAAGTCTCTATTCTTAAAGCTTCAATCTTGTCATTTTCAATTTTGATAATGCATCACAATGAGAAGTTCTGGGGTTCAAATGAAAACTTGTTTAAGCTGAAAAGATTTGAAGCAGATGTTTCAAAGGGAGTCATTCATCCAAATGTTTTTATTCCATTTTCCTCGGGGCCAAGAAATTGTGTTGGCAAATTTTTTTCCATGTTAGAGGCCAAAAGTAATCTCTCCATGATCTTACAAAGCTTTTCATTCAATCCCTCCCATTCTTCAGACATCCTCCCATTTTAGTTTCTGTGCGAAAAAGTTGTGTTGTTAACTCTGTCACTAGGCAATAGTGTTAGTATTTCATACTAGAATTTCAATGCTTTTGAATTATGGCACCAACCATTAATATGATATGTCTTCATTTATTAGTCTACATTCCTTTAGGTTGATCCATATGTTGTTCCTATGTGATGCAGAAACATGCGAGTGAAGAGGCGACAATTGGGAAATGTTTTTATTTTATTTTACTTTATTTTGCTGGATAGAGAGGAAAACACTTTGAGTTTTTGTTTCATTTTGTTTCATTTAAAATTAAGGCTGACTCAGCCATTGTTAGTTTTTAAAATTAGGAAAGCAGATCAAGATAGGATTAGTTAGGGACTTGTTTGAAGAAACTGTTAAACAACTGAAAAGTAACTAATGAACAGTTCCTCAACTGTAAATAAACTACTAATAATGCATTGAAAAGGTGAAACCAGAGAGGATGGAGGGACTACCATAAAAAGAGGAGAGAGAGCCCAAAAGTTGTAATTTACAATTATTTGAATCTCTATAGTAGCAAACAATTCAAAATCTGTCATTAAGGAAGTAGATTAATTTTTATTATATTCCCTGTGCATAGATGTTTCAGGCATCAAAATGAAAGCAAGACAGTGAAACCATTTATTAAAAAGATCTGAATAAGAATCGACAAGCATTTTGTAACAGGAAGCATTTCAAAATTGAGAACCAAACAGAGGTACACAAGCATATATATTTCCTTTTTTTTTTCCTCAACAAAAAAACCTAGGTACTATTATATTCAACATTTTAAAGAATTTCCTATACATTTCATTTTCATTTTTCATTCAACAAAATTCATTGTACAAACTCTATAACCTGGAAATCATGGAGGGTTCCAAACCCATGCAAACCAAAAACATTACAGTCCACAGGCTAGATCCTAATCAAATAGCAAGGGCATGAATGCCTCACAGACCACATACAGACACGAAGGAACCAAAACCCCAAGGGTATAACCGATTACAGACAGAGCAAGCAAAAGAGAAATTACAGAAAAAACAAGAAACAAAGCAAGCAAGGGACCGCTACAACTACGGAAAGACCCTACCCGGGTTTTCCCTAAGCCTGCAAACAATCCCAAGGATGAAGCCATGGAGCAGTGTTCCCCTCGAAGGGCCTGCACAACACCGTAGAGCAGGGCAGCGGTTAGTTAGGGACACAATACCAAAATAACAGTGAATAGACAATTGAAAGTGGAGCGAGGGTTTTACCTAGAGGAGGATAGATTTTGCGATGGAGGATGAGAGCCGAGACCCGTAACAGAGTGTTTCCACCAGTAGAAGTGCCATGAACGCGTTCTTCCTCCTCACCAAGGAGCCAGACCATTAGAACCTCAAAAACAAAGGGTGAAATTGAAATTGGAACGAGAAGATTACATGAAAATGACTTCACCGATCCGTCCCATGCAACATCTAGGCAGGAACTTGTGTTTGCATAGCCTAACCATCACCAGACCCAACATCAAATGTAAAAATCACCACAAATAGAGCAGAAACAAAGCTTGAGCCAAATGATAGAGATAAATAGACTTACAGTTGGAAAATGACCTGAAACCCTCCAAAAACCAGAGCAGTGAATTGCCACAGAGAGTGAGCAGAAGCACAACACCAACAAACCACAGAGAACCAGCGAAGCACACAAACCACCATACGGGACAAGAAAGGCATGATACTTACCAACCATCGCAAGAATGAGGCGAAATCACTGAGCACCCACAGAGCAAAACCATAGAAAAGAAGAAATTAATTCCAAACACCCTAGACGAAAGTGATAACCCATGGTTGCAAGCCCGAGGCTAGTACAGAGGGCGGACAACATACAATAAACCACATTAAAGTCATATACCAAAACCCTGCCACTAAATTTAATTCGAAACCGAAAGAATTAAACGGTTACAGCTACATGTCCCTCATCGGTATCGCCACCAACTTTTGGTATCAGAGCAGATTGTTCCTTTCTCTGAGTAAAGATGGAAGTAGGAAGAAGGGGTCAAGGAAGAGCCATCAAAAGAGTAGCAGATGAAGGGTAACTGATTCTAGAGAGTTTAAGCCCTTGTGTAGTTCCGACTGTTTTAGCTCCCAAGAAAGGAGGTGAGTGGTGAATGTGCATGGATTCTCGGGCCATTAACAAGATCACTATCAGGTACAAGTTCCCTTTACCTCCGATGGATGATATGATGGATTGTTTGAGTGGAGCACCGTACTTTTCAAAGATAGACCTGAAAAGTGGCTACCACCAAATCAAAATTTGAGAAGGTGATGAGTGGAAGACAACTTTCAAGAATAATGAAGGCTTGTACGAATGGCTACTTATGCCATTTGGATTGAGAAATGCCCCTAGCACATTCATGCGGTTGATGAACGAGATGCTGAAGGAATTCATTGGTAAATTTGTCATTGTATATCTAGATGATATACTTATATTTAGCAAGACGAAGGAAGAGTATTTTCGACACGTGAGGTATGTAGTGGAAAAGTTGCAGCAAAATAACTGATAAATTTGAAGAATGTTATTTTTCAAGAAAGAGTTAATTTATTTTGGATTTGTGATTTTTGAGAATGAACTAAAAATGGATCCAGAAAAGGTTGCAACCATAGTTAGCTCGCCGTCTCCCAAAAGTTTGTTTGAGGTACAGAGTTTTCATTGATTGGCATGTTTTTATTGGAAATTTATGAAAAATTTCAGTGGGATTTGTGCACCCATGTTGGACATCATTAAGAAGGAAAATTAGCCTTTCCATTGGATAGAAATGGCAGAGAAGATCTTTCAACTGCTCAAAAGGAAAATTACTGAAAAACTGATTTTAAGATTACCAAACTTTAACAAACTTTTTCAAGTTCGTTGTGATGCCAGTAGGACAACCATTGGTGCAGTACTCAACCAAGAGGACAAGCCAGTAGCCTATTTCAGTAAGAAACTAAATGAAAGTAGGCAGAAGTACATGTCTTATGACAAGGAATTTTATACAGTGGTTCAAGCACTAAAGCATTGGAGACATTATCTTTGGCCAATGAATTTGTCTTCTTTTTAGACAATTTTGTGTCGCAGTATATTATGCAACAACATAAGCTGAACCATAAACATGTGAAGTGGGTGGAGTATCTGTAGACTTTTACATTTGTGTTGAAACACATCAGCAGTCAAGCCAACAAAGTGGAAGATGCATTAAGCAGGAGGAATTTGATCCTACAGGAAAGTACGATACAATTATTAGATTTGAACATCTTAAGGACTTGTACGAGGCAGATGCAGATTTTAGGGAAGCTTATGAAGCTTGCCAAAATCCATTGTTGAGAGACAACAGTTCATGGCTGGACTATAATATGCAGGAAGGGTTGTTGTTCAAAGGAGGGCAGTTGTGTATTATAGAATATTCTATGAGAGAGAACTTAATATAGGAAAATCATAATGGAAGTTTAGTCGGGCATTTTGGCATAGACAATTCCTTGGATCAATTGATCGACTTTTACTATTGGCCAAAGATGCATAGAGATGTACAGAGGTTTGTGACTAGATGCAAAGTGTGTCAGCTTGCAAATGGACATAGCCAAAACATAGGGTTGTATATGCCCTTACCTATTCCAAACAGACCATGGGACTCAGTCAGTTTAGACTTTGTCTTAGGTCTACTTAAGACACAATGAAGATTCGATTCCATCATGGTGGTGGTCGATCATTTCACCAAAATGACACATTTCATTCCATGCAGGAAAAACTGTGATGCCACACATGTAGCACATTTGTTCTTCACAGAGATAGTCAGATTACATGGCTTGCTGAATTCTATTATTTTGGACTGAGACGTTAAGTTTATAGGACATTTTTGGGGAACCTTATGGAAAAAATTAGACACCAAACTAAAATTCAGCTCAACTTATCATCCGCAGACCGATGGTCAAACTAAAGTGGTGAACCAAAGTCTGGGAAATTTATTGAGTTTAGTTGGAGAAAATTCTCGACAGTGGGACCATGTGCTTGCACAAGTGGAATTTTCTTATAACGATTCGCCCAACCTAAGCACAGGTAGTAGTCCTTTCCATCCTATACAGAATGCACCTACGTGGAGTACATGAGTTACGAGATTTGGTTCAGTTGGAGCGCATGAGTGCTAATGGTGAAGATTTCACAAAGGCGATCAACGATGTTCATGAACAGGTGAAATTAAAATTACAAGACAGAAGCCAAAGATACAAGCAGAAAGCAGATTTGAAAAGGCGGGAGGTACAATTCAACATAGGAGACATGGTATTCGCACACCTATGCAAGGAGGGGTTTCCTGGAGGTGAATACAACAAGTTGAAATGGAACAAAATTGGGCCTTGCAGGATTCTTCAAAAGTTTTCTGCGAATGCTTATGAATTGCAGTTACCCCCAGATATTGGAATTTCACCCATTTTCAATGTGGCAGATCTGTACCCCTACATTGCGGCAAATAAAGAAGACAGTTTGGAAAGATGAACATGGGACACCTAGAATGAGAATGATTCACGGATTAAAAAAATTCCCCCAACAAAGCCTCTAGAGATTGAACAGATCCTAGACACCCAAGTGGCCAGATGGACTCGAAGGAAAGAATATTTGGAGTACCTAGTCGAGTGGAAGGGTCATCCTATTGAAGGTAGTTCTTGGTTAGATGTTGGCTAGATTCAAAGTGTCTGGTACTCTATTGAAGAGCTTATGGATAGGAGCCATGAGTTTAATTTACCCTGGGAGCCTGATGCAGGAGCATCCGAGTGAAGAGTCGACAACTAGGAAATCTTTTTATTTTATTTTATTTTGCTGCACAGAGAGGAAAACACTTTGAGTTTCTGTTTCATTTTGTTTCATTTAAAATTAAGGATAACTCAGCCATTGTTAGTTTTTTAAATTAGGCAAGCAAATCATGATAAGATTAGTTAGGGACTTGTTTGAAGAAACTATTAAACAACTGAAAAGTAACTAAGGAACAATTCCTCAACTGTAAAGAAACTGCTAATAATTCATTGAAAAGGAAAAACCAGAGAGGATGGAGGGCTGCCATCCAAAGAGGAAGGAGAGCCCAGAAGTTGTAATTTACAATTATTTGAATCTCTATAAGGGCAAACAATTCAAAATATGTCATTAAGGAAGTAGATTAATTTTTATTATATTCCCTGTGCATAGATTTTTCAGGCATCAAAATGAAAGCAAGACAATGAAACCATTTATTCAAAAGATCTGAATAAGCATCGACAAGCATTTTGTAACAGGAAGCATTTCAAAACCGAGAACCAAACAGAGGTACACCAGCATATATATTTCCTTTTTTTTTTCCTCAACAAAAAAACCCAGGTACTATTATATTCAGCATTTTAAAGCATTTCCTGTACATTTCATTTTCATTTTTTATTCAACAAAATTCATTGTACAAACTCTATAACCTGGAAATCATGGAGGGTTCCAAACCCATTCAAACCAAAAACATTACAGTCCACAGGCTATATCCTAATAAAGTAGCGAGGGCATGAACACCTCGGGGACCACATACAGACGCAAAGGAACCAAAACCCCATGGTATAATCGATTACAGATAGAGAAAGCGATAGAGAAATTACAGATAGAACAAGAAACAAAGCAAGCAAGAAACTGCTACATCCATGGAAAGACTCTACCCGGGTTTTCCCTAAGCCCATGAACAGTCCCAAGGACAAATTCGTGGAGCAGCATTCCCCTGGAAGTGCCTGCACATCACCACAGAACAATGCAGTGGTTAGTTAGGACCACGATACCAAAATAACAGTGAATAGCCAACTGAAAGAGGAGCGAGGGTTTTTACTTGGTGGAGGATTGATTTTGTGACGGAGGACGAGAGTCGAGACCCACAACAGAGGGTTTCCACCTACAGAAGTTCCATGAACATGTTCTCCATGCTCACAAAGGAGCTAGAGCGTTAGAACCTCAAAAACAAAGGGTGAAATTGAAATTGGAATGATAATATTACCTGAAAGCGAGTTCGCTAAGCCGTTCTGTGTAGCAGCTAGGCAAGAACCTACATTTGCAGAGTTGAGCTGTGACTAGACCCAACATCAAACATACAAATCACCACAAACAGAGCAAAAAAGAATCTTGAGCCAAATGACAGAGACAAATAGACTTGCAGTTGGAAAATGACATGAAACCCTCCAAAAACCAGAGCAGTGAATTGCCACAAAGAGTAAGCAGAGGCACAACACCAACAAACCACAAAGAACTAGCGAAGCACATCAAACCACCATATGGTACAAGCAAGGCACGATACTTACCAACCATCGCAGGAACCAGGCGAAAGCACTGGGCACCCATAGATCCAAACCATAGCAAAGAAAAAATGAATTCCAAACACCCTCGGCGAAAGTAATAACCCATGGTTGCAAGCCCGAAGCCAGTAAGGAGGGCGGACAACATAAAATTTAAACCACATTAAAGTCATATACCAAAATCCCGTGACTAAATTTAATTCAAAACCAAAAGAATTAAATGGTCACACCTGCGTGTCCCTCCTCGGGATCGCCACCACTATGCCTCAACTACCTTCCACATATGCCTTTACATTATTTCTTCGAATTTTTATCCTAATGATGCATTGTACGTTTTGAAATTCAAATAACATTTTCCTTTTTCTTAGAAGTAACTTTATTGTACAATTTGTCTCCTTATTTAATCATTCTTTTGTCCTCGAACCCAACAAAATTCCCGAGTTTCGTTTCCCTCAAAATTTTGATGCCAAATATAGGCTCCAAACATTGCTCCTTCTAAGCTACTATTGGGAATTAGAGTCACACAAACTTCAATGAAAGCATTTCCATTTGTCCCCAAATGTTGTCTTATCTAATACCATTCTTATTGGTTAGAGATATATGACCATAAAATTAGAGAAGAGTAGATACATGGAGAATGCATTCTTTATAATAAAGTCATTAAACACATCACAATAAGTTTCTTTTATACATCAAGTGGTAAATTATATAATTACCTTTTTAACTAGCTTGTAGGTTGTTAATGTTTATTTTTGTCTTCTAAAATTAGGGATCTTAAGTTTTACAACACATCATTGAATGAATGTGATAATTATAGATACCAATTACAGTAAAATAGGAGCACATTTTTATATTTCTAGTTAAAAAAAATAAATTTGTGACTGATCACCTCCCTTTACCCTTTCATTTTTGTAATTATTGTTTATTATTAAATCATTGGGAAGTTGAAGCACATTCATGTTTGAGAGGGGCATGTGCTTATCATTTATCCTTCATACAATAACACTCATGCAATAGGAAGAAGGGGGATCAAAAACCATTATTATTGTTGTGTTTCTACTAAGAGAAAGATGAGCTTTGAGATCCATGCTATCAATACTCTTGCAAGTCAAATTCATAAACCAAAGGTCTAAAATTGCATTTTTCCTTATTTGAGGAAGTATGATAAGTATTAGATCAAGCTTTGATCCATTTCCATCACTTGTTAGGTGATTTTAGTGATGGAGATAGTTGATATTTGACGCATTACCTATGAATTTCTAGTGTGTGTTTTCCTGGACAACCTGAGTAGATTGATTCCCCTAATTCCTAGTACAAAGATCCCTTGTCCAACTATCCACTCAAAGCACTAGAGGGGATGTGGGTAGTTTGAAGGACCCCAAAACGGATAATGGTCGCATATCTTTGTTTGTGTAAGTTGAGTGGGGCAAATACAATGAAAAAAATGGTTGTGGTTGTACGGGACATTTTTCCTAAAACTTAGCTATGTTTGAGATGCCTTCATTGAGCAAGAGCCTTGTGTGTACCTAAGAGAGAGAGATTATATATGTATGTGGATCCTTTGCCTGAGATTGGGGTTGATTGTCATGATTAGAGATGCATGAACATGACATGTTGATGACTCGATGAAACATTTCCTTCTTCCATTGAGTTGGTTACAATGATATAAGGTCTCTTATTGTGTATTTTTATGTTTATTGCTTGAATGATTGTACGATTTCATTTGCATTATGATCATGATGGATGTCTTAGTATATTGTCTATGGGTTTCATGCTTCTTGCCATATATCTTGATTGGATGGTTGTAATGGACAACCTATAGTATAGATTAATTATGCTCTTCTTCCCATAGAAACATGTTTACCTTCAATATATATGTACAAGAGATGGCGATAAGAGTTTCTAGAGTGATTATATTGTGATTGATATATATCTATATCTATATCTATATCTATATATATATATATATATATATATATATATATATATAATAAACCAAAGTTCACTGATGAGACTAGGAATTTATAAGAGATGCGTGTTGTACATGACTAGGAATTTGATTGTTGATGTCGGGATCTAGAAATGCATCGAATGGTGTAGACTTACATAGTTCAAAGAGATTTGAATGTCTAACTCCATTTTATTTTTGGGTAATATGTTTCAACCAACATAGTTTGGAAATCTATCTTTTTAATTTTCAAAATTCAAAATGTTTGTTTAACTTTGATATCATTAGACTATTGTAACTTCATTGATTTCAAACACTTATGACAAAATCTTGGGGACGTTGTTAGATATGCACCTACAAAGATTCATAGCCTAATTGTTTCATTTGGAAATTCATTTGGAGGTTTAGAGCCCATATCTTTCCTCCCTTTTGCCCTCATATTTCCCTCAATGATGATAATGAGCTAAGTCCTTGTTGCTATATCAAGGCCTTATTCCTTTTCTTTCTTTATCCTAACATTTATTGATCATTATTTTTTCATTATTTCCCATGTATCTCTAATTTTATGTGACATTATGTTTTTGGAGTAACCTTAGTTACTCCTATAGATTCTTATTATTGATTGTATGTTATATTTTAATTTCATTGATTGCTTTGACCTAAAATTTGTCACTTGTAGGACGTCAATATAATTATGCTATATCTCATTTAATTTTTTGACAAAACAAAGTGAAAATCATATTTTTGTTTGAATTTTTTTGGATGGTTATCATATTGTTTAATTAGTGACTTTTTTGGGTTGTTATAGATCTTTCTTGATTAAGAGTTTAGCCTCTATATGGAGTTATTACGCAAATGGGAAGCCAACAATAGGGTGTACACCCATGTTATGAGTTGTTGCTTGCTGTTGGTGAAACTTAATTAAACAAATAAATTGATGCCAAAAGGTTAATGCATTTATTATCAATTGATTTTTCTTGTGTCTTGTGAACCTACTCAATTTTTTCTGTAGAATGACATATTTGCGACGTTCAAGGATGTTTTCTATAAACAAAAATCCAAGGAACTATTTTCCATTTGATAGTTACTAATCACCATGGTCTTAATTTATAATCTTTAGAGCCACAGTGAATTTGTCATATTCATTTTCTATCCAGTTTATGCCTCATGCAATATTCATTCGATTTTGAGAAAATAACGTAGGTCATGATGCCAAATTGGGACAACACTTGTTTTAGATTAAAAAAGTCTTCTAGTTGGGTGATTTCCAACGATTTTACATGGTCGCTGTATGTACACAATATATGTTTCAATACCATTACTAAACAATATGTTACGTGGGGTCCACAATGTTGTTTTTTATATTTGTTCTATTCTTGTTCAACTAACTTTTCAGGGTTTTCTATTTCTCGAGAATGGTTTGTAAAGGTCCCGTATTGTGTGCATATGAAATTCCTTATTTTATGGTTTGGAAGTGTTTCCTATTTATATTATTGGAATGGGGTTACTAGGTGCTATACCTACCTGTCATTTCTTGTATACTACGTCCATGTTAGCAAGAACGAATTTTTAAAGAGATTTTCTTCAAGTTTATTGATTCATTGTGGCCATGTTTTGTGCTTCATCATTTTGAAATAAGAGCCATTTTGTAGGAGTTGATGCGTTGTTTTTATTTACAGAGGAGAATGTGGAAATTATCGTGTATGAAGTATCTATTACTACATTGGTTCAATGTATGAAAGTACATGTAGTTGGTGATTGAGATAAACCGATTGCTTGTTAACATGACGTTTAAAAGGATGGTGCATTTTCTTTGGGACTTCTTAAGGTAAAGGTATAAATTGATTTAATAATTTTATCATCTTAAGAGATTTTCATATTTCTTGTCATGCACAGTAGTTGGAATCTCGGTATGATCGTAATGAATGATTACCTATGAAATCTAATATAACATACTGCAGTGTGCTTTCCTTTCTCTCTATGTAATCGTCCTCATATTGTACTCATCTAAATAATTTGTCATAAGTAATTTATGAAAAATGAAATTCTTTTATCTCAGCATTCAATTTAAAGAGTAAGATCTAAATGAAAGTTGTGTTAGGAAATTAAACTCTCTCTCGACTAGGAAAAATTATCAAGCTAAATTACTGAAGTGACCCCGATAATTAAAAACTAAGGAATTCTTAAGGCTTTCTTATATTGCTCTATATTTTTATAGAGTGTTGTCCCTGGAATATTGCAAAGGAGGACAGTATGTGGCCTTGTTATGTCCAACCATATTTTGAATACAAAGATACCCACTTGTAGATTTTTACAGGGATGAGAAAACTTCATCTCTAGTAATATATTATCTCTAGGTAATGGGAAATAATGAATGAATTTTGTACAATAATGGGATTGAACATATATTGCACCACTCTCAGAAGGACAGTTTCAACTTAGATGAAGATGTCTCCTACAAAATACCCCATACATGCAAAGAAATCCGCCTTATTTACTTTCCATATAAAACAAGTTGTAGGGGTATCAACCAGACCTATAACTGCAGCTACAATTTATTGATGATATCACCACAACATGAGTGTGGTGTAAGAGTGGAGTTAGAAGAAAAAGAGTAACCACCACTGTTATGACTATAACTATGCTTGATATTGCACTCTTACATCCTGCATTGTAATTCGCAACCGACCTAGAGAAAGAGAGTACAGTATAAAGTTGTAATACATTTAAGTCTATCATATATTTTATTTTTTTGTGATTTAATCATGAAAATCATTGTTTTTGAATAAAATAAATGCTCTATAGTCCCGACAGCGATTTCTACCATTGCTTAAAATTTATCGTAGATATTAAGTTTTTATTTATATATGATATGGAAAAAAGTTATAATCATTGTTTTTGAATAAAATAAATGCTCTATACTCCCGACAACGATTTCTACCATTGCTTAAAATTTATCGTACATATTAAGTTTTTATTTATATATGATATGGAAAAATGTATACTTGTTGTAACACAGAAAGTGGTACTACATCCCGCCATATTCATGAACCCAATGGCCATCATATCCTTGTTTTGATCCACCTCCTAACCCTTTTATAGAAGAAAATGTTCTTCCCACTACAATTCCCTCTACTAAAAGCAGATAGATATCCTAACCGTGAAAGATATATTGATATTTTAAAAACAAAACAAGTGTCATTCTCGCATGTACGCTTGATATAACACATATTACTTAAAAATGCAATTCAAATTTAATAATTTTTTTACACATCAATTTTTTTCTTACCGTGATTGCAATCAATCGTGTAATACCAATGGTAAGTAAGGACCATGAAACAATAACATGTTTACTAATGGAGGGTTTAGTCCTTTTTGATAACTACCCTTGTGAGTAAATTTAAAAACAAATTATATAAATGCTTTGAAGATCACGGGATTCAACATATTGACAAGAAAACATAATGCTAAATGTCATCCTAGTTATAAAGGAATTTAAATATAAATGACCGCCCTTAAAGTTAGTGAGGAATCCTCACATTACTTTTAAGATTCTAAGGTCTTGTAAAGAAGATGGTGGTTGTAGATAAAATAATGATGCCAAAGGAGCAAGTGCCAAAATACAAAACAGTTTCAGTTTCTTTTGGCTCTACAGAACAAACAAATGTAATTGTAATTAATATTTAACCGTAGATAAGAAGATTCATTTTTGTGTTTTATATTTTTGTATTAGTGTAGATCTATTTTAAAATATGAATCTAAATATAAAATATAAAAAAATTCAATCCCTTAATATATCTAGGCCATTAGCTATGTTCTTTTAACAACACACACATGCACGAAAATAGACACAAAGACCTTTCCCACCATGTGCCCTTGGTGAAATAACATTAATGTATTGAGCATTGTATTTGGAGAAACTTTTCATGGTCCAGCTCAAATATAAGCAAGAAATTGGAAGATAAAATAGGAGAAAGGAACATACATAGTAGATGGCAATGAGCAGGAAAAAAAGGAATAAAACTCCAGTGGTATCACTCTACCATGTCCACTACAAAGAGAAATTCCTAAGAGCAAGCCCCTCTAAAAGATACTTCTCCGTATTAATTAATGTAGTTGAACAAAATATTTATAAAACGACCTAATCAATGCACTCCAAAAGAAAATGCAAGACAAAAACCACATCATGTTGAGAGCGAAGTGTTTGATTCCTCGGACACCATTGAATTGTTGAAGAGATGCTATAATAGTTGTCCCTACCATGAAACCAACTACGATTAGTTGAGGCAGAGTTGATAAGGAATCCAAGCATGTGTAAACATGAACATATTTGTGAATTAAAAGAAATGTATTAGGTTATGTACTCAAAGTGTGAGAAAATGGGCTAGAATATATCGATTAGGCTATTAGGATTGGTACTTAGAACATCAAAAAATTAGTTGTATGCTATCAATTATAGAAAACTATTCACCTGAGGACACCCAAAGAAGCTTGGAAATCTCTAGCAAAGAATGTTTTAGTTAAAGTTGATTGCAAATACAAGACACGAGCATCAAGTGGAGAAACCTATTCACTGAGCATGAACGCTAATAATAGATAATCTTTTGATACATGCCCAACTGCAAGGTCTTATGAACTCCCTAGCATGGAATATGTTAAGGGTGGTACAAAATTATAATTCGCAAAATCCAATAAGGAGATTACACAAAGGTAAAACCATTTAGAATCAAAGAATTTAACATCAAAGTAAATTAAAAAGAGAAACAATAATTTGTTTTACATGATTTCTAATTCCCTGAACTCACATACACCATGTATAGGTGGAAAATTTTCAAGTCTGGCATAGATTTTCCCTTGAAATGTAACCAGAATAGTTGAATACTTAATGTTGGCATCGTTTTTATTTTTATTTTAATAACAATGTATATTCTGCAAGTCCGAGTAGCTCATTCATGAGCTCGGGTTTCATGATGAGGAAATGCTTTGCGATGTGTGTGGATGAGATAATTACTCATTGATAAGCATGTTATTAGTTTTCATTAATGGTTTTCTTGTAGTTAGGAAGTTTTTATTGTGCTCAGTGATGGTTGGTGTTTCTCATACATGGATTGATGATATGATAACACACTTTCCCCTTTATGTTCCTCCATAATTGATGATGAGCTTGATGGCATGTGGTCATTTCAAGAGAGTTCCATAGTTGACTAGGGTAGGATGATGATTATGTTGGCATGATTATTAATGATATATAACAAGATGTTAAGAACTTTTCATGATTTCACATTTTCATTTATTTCTGATTGATTCAAATCTGATCTAGTAGAACAAGGCCATAACTTAAAATCCTTGCTTCTCAAACATCCTTGCGTAGTTTGAAATGTGCCATATATGGATGGAAAGCGGACTCAAATAAGTTTATAGTGGTGTAAAACACCTTACCAAACTCCTTAGGGTGTTAGAGCATTACAACAATGTTTCTTAGCGTTTGATTCCATTAAACAAAGTATTTCAACGATTTTGGTACCCTAGATTTGGAGGGGCCATTCTCTCATTCCCTAGCTCATATTGTAGAGTGAAATATATGGTTGGAGATCCTACTCAGAGAGATTTATAGTTTTATAGAGTTCTCCCCCATATTCTAAAGGGTGTTAGAGATCTATCCACTTCTTTCAAGCTTAATTTTCACCTAAATTTGGTGACTAAGACATTTCTTGTTGATTCGTGACTTACCATTGATTTATATACTTACCTTGGGCTTCAAATTTTTTACATATCTGGAGGTAGTTGTACACATGCCATTCTAATGTACATTCACACCCCACATGTGTGGTTTCTTATGTACACTTGGAATTTTCCTCATGATGACACATCATCACTAATTTTCATTGACACATATTTGGAGGAGATCTATCATCTCTCAATCTCACACATGTGGTTGAGGGGGTGTGGCTTACAATTTTTTTTATTCACTTGGATGATGTGTCCACACGTCATAGGTTGATGGATCAATTGACACATCATACTCTGAGTTTGATTGCAGGATTTGACCTATTTTTATGATTTCCTACACATGGAGATTCACATGATTATTAGTTATCCCATTGGCTTGAGGAGGCCATTAAGAGAAACACATGTCGGCTACTTTTCACATCAATAGAGGAGTTGTTTGATAAAGACATGCTCTTTGGAGACATTCTAGAGACTTAAACCCTAACTTTGTTGAAGCTTTACTTTGTTGGAGATTATTTGTTTCCTTGGAGACCCTAAAACCAACTCTTGGAGGCCCATTGAGGTTTGCATCTTACTCTTTCCACACTCCTATTACTTGAGTATGAGGGCGTTCTGCATGTATCAGAATATTTCACACTTATGGAGGCTCATTTTATCATGTCTTAGACACGAAATCTTAGAAGTAGCTGTTTTTCACCTCCAACATTAGTTTTTGTTGGTTATTTGCACATTTACACTCACATGATATTTTAGGAGTGATACACTTTCCAATCTTGTGGTGTAGATTATGTAAATTGGTTCTTTATAGTTTTCTTATTTCCATTTCACTATAAATTAAGCTATATGGAATGTCCCACAAAAAAAAAGTGGGTTATTTCCTATTGTTATGAGATGAATGTGTTTGTGATCTAAATGCTTGCAACATGGTACTACACCTAAGATTTGGTCACTAGCACCCAAACAAAAATGTGAGCTACCGACTACTTGTTATGGATTGCATTTTTTGCGGGATTGGATATTCCCACCATCATTGTTTCTTATTTAAATATCGACCATAGTGAAAGTTTTGGGAATTATTTAGTTGAAATAAACCTACTATGATAACCAATCTTGTTTCTATGGTAAGCGTGAGTTATTCTATAAATGAATGTTTATTTAAAAGGAAATAACATTATTGATTTCCTTTCTTTTCTGCTATTTCTAAGAAATGGGCTTGCTATGTTCCACTTCTTTTATCTTCCTTTGGTACTAATGTAGAAGTTGTTATTTGTATTTTTTTGAGTTTTTATTCAAATAGATTGTCGTCTCTTAGAAGAATATGCCTTTGACAATCCATTTATTAATTTAGGAAGTGTCTGATATTGGCCTTGCACATACTTAACTTTTGTAGCATGAGATGTAACTATCACATTTACACAGCTTTCATGTGTGTCATTCACTAATTCACCTTTATGGGTGTTTGAACTTTCATCTACATGTATTTCAATCCTAATTGAATTCTTTATCCTAATATGTATATTTATTTTGCATAAAAAGGTAGCAGGTTAAAAAGGAATTCTATATATGAATGTATTTTGTTAGATTCTTTTCTTTCTAACAATTAGATTTGCGTTGGAGGAGTGACTAACATAGGAAGGGTGGAATTAGACCTACATTTACTGTATAGATAAGTAATTGAGTGTGGTGGGATTGATTATGTATATCTCATATCTCTCTTATATTCTGTGATTCTTGAATCTTTAGAAGCTTATAATGTTCTATATGCAGCATGCATTTCAAATTCATTAGTTCATGGTATTACAATGATTATTCAAATTGTATCTATAATTTTATCCAGTTGATTATCAACATTAGTAGTACTGAAGAGTGAAATAAAATGCAATAACCCAAGCTACAAAGCATTGTAGTTTGTGGTTTGTTTCTACCATTGTATTTAGGAAATATACAATATTTTTCCAAACACATTGGAGTTGTAAGTGATGGAACTACTTATGGTCTATTTATTATGGCAGTGTTTTCCATTTTGTTTTATCTTTTTGATATTCCATCATCTATTTATTTTCTATACACTGGTTTTTATCAATCCTTTTCAATGTTAAAATTATAAATAATGTTTGAGGGTAATAAAATCAAAATTTTAGTTAAATGTATCTGTCTAAGAGGTTATGGATGTTCTTATTCTTTCTTAGTTATGTTGTGAATTTCAATCTAAAGGAGTTCTAGATATCTTATTTCATTATGAGGAGTTTGATGTGGTTGTGATAAAATTCAATAGTACTTGCATGTACATGGTATATTCAAAACCTAAATGTTGTGAGCTGTGTATCCTTATAGACCCTATAGATCCCACATTTGTGTTTTGACATATCCATGGTAAGGACTAAGGGTACTTGTGTTTATTTTGTTTTTCTTCATAGAGGAATATATGCATCTTCTAACTAGTTTAATTCTCATTAATGGAAGAGTTTTTTAATTAAAAAATTTGAAATTTCTAGCAAAAATAGCTAATTCATTTAAAAATTAAAATTATTTTATTCTTAGCATATGCAATTTATGAACTGGCAGTTATAGTGACATGAATTTTTAGCTAGTTTATAGATTATAGATTTTACAGAGATTATGCCATTATGTGTAGAGTATTTTTTTAAAATATATTCCTATATATGCAATTTCAAATCATGTTGTAACTCATATAATTCGTGAAAAGGTGCTAGCTCAATGGAAGAGCACCTACCTTATAAGTAGGAGGTTGGTGGTTCGATTCCACTATGTTGTAACATGATTTTTTTGTTTGTTTGTCAAGTTTTTTGTGATCCTCTAGGATTGACCTGTGGCTTTAGGATTTGTGACCTAAGGGCATCTAATCCATCAAAGTCACCCGGGGATCACACTCGTCCTAGGCCACACTAACCCTTAGCTGTGTGTATTTTTTGGCATGTCTCCTCCCCCTAGCACAAGCCACAACCACTGCCCGGTGAGGTTTGATCCTAGGTCACCTTGTTGATTAGGCCCATCCTCAACCGATTGTGCTAGTGAGACTTGACTTATAAGTAGGGCCTAACCCCAAGGGGTCGAGGAGATTTGACACTGTGGCCCCGTAACTGGAGAGGTACTTAACAATACGAACTCGACCAACTGAGTTAACCCTTAGGGGTTGTTCCCTAACATGAATTAATTAAAATTTGTTTTTAATTTTATTCTTTTTTATATTGATTTACTTGAATAGTGAGATATTTTTGGACTCATTGTTTTATATTGTCTCAAGAGAAATGAAAGTGAAATTGTAGTGTATTTAAACATACTTTTTATTGTCTCTAGAGATACCATACTTAGGATTAAAGACATATTGTCTATATAAGGACAATATGTCTTTAATCTCGACTATTGTCTTTGAAAGGGAAAAAGTAAAAAAAAAATTATCCTAAGAGTATAATATTTATGTTATATATTGTCATTATAAAGACAATGTTTTAAGACAGTAATTTAAAAAACTCTTTAATACAATACATTAGTTCTTTTTTGTCTCATGTTAAGACAATTTACCTAAAAATTATCTGAAATATTATCTTAAAACCCCCGTATGTGTTTTAGTGATCGAACTAAACATATCGATTTCACATAACCATTCACAGAATCTGGTCTAGTGATGGTAGTTTCTATCAAGGAAGATGAAACAAATAATTCTTGGGTGTCCATGTTGCCTTTTTCTCCAAGAATGTGGCGCACAACAGGGGTATTTTTCATATTAACAGGATCCGTTATATGGCTATTTGAGCATAGAGTAAATCCATACCTCAGAGGAAAACCGAATGACCAAGTGGTGAATCTCCTATGGTATTCTACCAACAATAATTTACTCTTAATAATTATCCATGAAATATGCATCATTTTATTTATGTTTATGGCAATTAAAGTCTCCAGTAAGAAAACTTTTCATATTTTTCATTTGCTCTGTTGTTCTAGGTTTTCATTCTTGATGTTATTTTTCCCTCACTGTAAGAAATTATCCTTCCCTTTGAATTTCATTTTTTGTTCTCTAGTTTAAAAAATAAAGAAGAACAATGTCATTATCTACATGGCTTTAGATGAAGTTTTCTCTCCTTATTTGTAAACTGTACTTCAGGGGAGAATTTAGTGAGCAATTTGTCTCAATCGGTTCTTGTAATCTGGCTATTCGTAGTTCTGCTTTTAACATCCAACTAAACACCTTGTTTGTCGTCTATTCTCATAGTAGAAAAATTGAATCCTATCGTTAAAGATGTTAGATCCCTCCATGTCTATCGAACACTCGTAGGGCATAAAGAAGGTTATTTTGTTAGTGAATACCTACAAGAGGAGTTGTACATAGACAATGAAATCATTAGAACATTTTCGTCAAGAGAGGAAGCTTGAGAGGCTGTTTCAAATAGCACAGTTCATGCCATCTTCAACGAGATTCCTTATATCAACATTTTCCTAGCTTCACACTATGGTTATATAATAGTTGGGTATATCTATAGGACTGGGGGTTATAGATTTGTAATTTTCTTCAGATATTGAAAAACATTGTCTAAATTTAAATATCTAAATGACTTATATATATGGCTAGTCTCTCACGATCAACACTTTTGCATAGGTATTTCCCAAAAACGTTCCTCTGGTCTCTGATATTTTAGTGTTGTTCTAGCTCTTTTAGAGGGTAAAAAATTACAATGAATTCATTCCAAGTGGTTGAATAACACCGAATGCATAAATTCTTAAGGAAAAGTAGGTTCCAATAGGTAGAGCATGGACAACTTCTGAGGTCTATACCTGATCACTGGATCTGTTTCATTAGTATCTTTGACTATATTATTTTCCTTGCTTCTATGTAATTATATGAGGGAGCCTAACGTTAAGAATAACATTGATAGTGAGGTCAGTGATCCATCTAGAAGAAATTCATTGAAGAGGCCAATAAAATCATTCATGGTGTATGTCAACCAGAAGGAGAGTTCAACATCACATTAGGGAAATTTTGAGGTGAAAAATGGACCTCAAAAAAAAATTATACAACCAAAATAAACCTTATAAGAACTAATTGGATCCAATATGATGATGTCAATTGTGGCGATGATTCACTATTTTTGGAATAAAAAATGTAAAAATATTAAAAATAAATAAACTACTTTTTCAACTCATATTTTCAACTTATCTCCCTATGGTCTTACTCAAATTTCGAGTGGGGGAACTAATTAGATGCATAATTTAATTCTTCATCCAAGGAGTATCTATGTTTCTATGTTTAATTCTTTCAACGGACCTTTCTATAAGAAAATGAGAAATACATGAAAAATATGATTACAATCAAGCCTTTCCATGTATTTCTCATTTTTCGAGTAGCAAGGTCCATCAAAAGTATGAAAAATGGTTGTGCTTTAGATAAGGAATTAAAATTTTCATCCAATGATTTTTCCCACTCAAAATATGGGTAAACGACTAGGTGATAAGTTGAAAATACTAGTTAAAAAAAATAATTTTTTCTATTTTCTTGGTAAAATTTGATAATGTAATCTAATTTGCTTTTATTATTTCATCTATTATTTTATAATATTCTTATGAGGCCTATTTTAGACCTCAAAATTTATGTAATGTATGCGAAGCCAAAAGTATCATAAATTAGCATCAACCAGAGAAACGGTCCATTATCTCTGACAAATTTCACAAATAACCCTTCAACTCTTGGAACAAGTCCTTTCAGCACCAGCACCAGCACCCGCACCCGCACCCGCACCCATACCCACACTTTCTGAGAGAAGCTTCTCTATCATTGATCATGAAGATCTTGTTGATGTCAATGTAAACGTAACTACGTGCACTTGTTTCATACACCTAATCATCTAACAAAAGAGGTTCCATAAACTCTTACCCACTGCGATGAGTTGAGACTCTTACCCAAAAACTCTTGCATATACATGCCAAACCTTTTATTTGGACTTTATATTATGGGATTTCTCTTACTTTTCTTTGATCGAATTTATCTTTTGAAATTCTCACGATTTAGTTATTTCCTACATATTGTACACACTGTAATAGAATACATGGGCAAGAAAAGAAGTAACCATGTTAATATGGGTATGACCCTACCTAAGCCATTTGTCTCTACATGGTGAAAGACCTTACAAGTTAATGAGATGTATGATAATCACTATTTAGAAAATTTATGATAAACTTTATGTCGGATCTTATTAGTTAAGGAGATATTAAATAATCACTCTTTTAGCAAATATATGATAAAATTCATCTCATTCTTGAGAGTGATTTTCACATACAATTACTAATGAGTCCAAAGTAAAATAGGACCTTTTGGTTACAATGTGTTAATATTCAGTCAAAATGGTTAGGTTTTTATAAATTTTTGGGATACCTACTCAATTTTCTTTGGATACCTACTTAATTTCTTATGATCAATACGCTTAAGCTTTTATAAATTTTTACGATAGCTGCTTTATTTTTTATAAGTTTTTTAAATACATTTAAAGGGAAGCTTTATTTCTCATAAATTTTTGAAAAAGGGAATTTTTTCATAAATTTTTGAAACGGGGAAAGTATTTTTATATTAATGTTTAAGAATGATTATAAGTTAATAATGGTTCTTTTATGATGTGTTAATGATAAAGAAAAGTAACTATAGAAATATCGAAACAATTGAGATACTTTTACGATCAATTAAATATGACATAAAAAAATACTAAAAATAAAAAGTTGAAACGATTTAAATAATTGATATACTTTTACACTCAATTAAATATAACATAAAAAGTTAAAAAAATAGAAATGAATTGATTTTAAAATATATATGTTTTATTTATAGAATTTGTCTATACTTATAAGAATTTGAATGTGTATTTTATTTCTTAGGTTAAATATAATGTATATGTTTTTATAAGTATATAGATTGAATACCTCGAATTTCATTGAAAAATAAATTATAAATTATATATATGATTATAAATTTTAAATATTTCAATGTGAAATATAACTTATTTAAAAAATATCAAGTTAATTGTAGTATAAATAAAAACAATATACATTTTAAGATTTCGATATATGTGAATAGAAGGTTATATTAAAAATAGTAAAAACTATTATGATTAATTTTACTATTAATTTAAATTATATATTTGGAATTTTATAGTTCACTTTGGTGTATTATTCATATCATTCATTGTGTGTTTATGTAAACTATACAAAAGTAAGGTCAAACATAAAATGTTGTTTTAATCTATTGCAATCCAAACTATTAGGTTTTTCATTGAAAAGCTAAATTTAAGGAAACCAAAACACTCAATACATAAGATACTGTTGATTCTCTTGTCTAAAAAAATTAAATGGAAGGAATAATGAGCTAACAAAGGTATGTTGACATTTTGTTTAGTTTATTCGACATATTGTCTCAATTTGATGCTATTTTCTTGTCTAAAAAATGAAATGGAAGGAATAATAAGTTAACAAAGATATGTTGACATTTTGTTTAGTTTATTCAACATATTGTCTCAATTTGATGTTGATAGGTTACCAAGTGTGACAAATACATATTTATTACATTTTGATAATTGCTAACCTTTGTGATGTCTTATTTGTTTGATAATAGGTATCTTATTCATATATAGAATAAAAATGGTTTTAAATGATATTTCAATGTCAAATGTTTTAAAATGATGCATTGTCAATTAATTAAATATAGGATGATTTTCGTTGTTGTAAAAGAAAATCATCAAATATATGAATTTTGTTATTTTAACTTACTAAGAATTTCCAACCATAAAAATAGATACCATGATTTTTTATGAGAATGTAAATATGTCTATAAATTATATTACAACACAAGTGCTATAATTATGAAAAGTAGCATCACTTTAAACAATTATATTTACCATTTAAAATATTATGATGCACATATGTATGAAACTCACTAGTGCTCCAAGTAAATTAACCACACCAATGATTTTGAATAAATAAAACACACCAATGCTTTATAATTTTTTATTCACCCATGCTTTAACGAAAACAAAGATGAGCCCATGTGACTTTGGATTGATGGTGAATGGGTGCACTGCCAAGGTATTTCTTGTGACAAGTCATTTATTCAAGTCAACCATAGTTTAGTCAACAAAAAACACTACATATTTAGGGATGATGCTTTTATACTCTTCAAGTGTAATGGTGTGCTAAACATGTATTAAACATTAACTTTTTTAAAATAAAAAATCTAAATGTCTATGCTTAAAAGTTATCCCAACAACATTGTGTTATAAGACAAAATATAATGACCTATTGCATATTATTTATGAGCACAGGTGCACTCTGTTACTAATTGACATATTCATTGCTTTATACTTGAACTAGAACAAATACATTTTGTGAAGCCTAAACATGTACACTAGTATAAACGTTATAGAGATACACTCATGTGGTACCAAAAAGTGCACTACAAAAAATCCTTACTATAACCTCTAGGTGCCCTAATTTTTCTATTTATAAGGGGAATTTTTTCAAACTTTCTCAAAAAGCTGCTTTCTGAATGGAAAATATTGAAACAAAATACATTTTGAGAATTTTGGAAGCACATTCCTATTTGAGAGGGGCATGTGGTTATCATTTATCCTTCATACAACAACACTCATGCAATAGGAAGAAGGGGGATCAAAAACCATTATTATTGTTTTGTTTCTACTAAGAGCAAGATGAGCTTTGAGATCCATGCGATCAATACTCTTGCAATTCAAATTCATAAACCAAAGGTCTAAAATCACATTTTCCCCTAGTTGATGAAGTATGATAAGTATTAGATCAATATTTGATCCATTTCCATCACTTGTTAGGTGATTTTAGGGATGGAGATAGTTGATATTTGACGCATTACCTATGAATTTCTAGTGTGTGCTTTCTTGGACAACCTGAGTAGATTGATTCCCCTAATTCCTAGTACAAAGATCTCGTGTCCAACTATGCACTCAAGGTACTAGAGGGGATGTGCATAGTTCGAAGGACCACAAAGTGAAGAAGGGGTCCCATGTCTTTATTTGTGTAAGTTGAGTGGACAGATATAATGGACAAAAATGGTTGTGCTTGTAGGCGACATTTTTCCTAAAACTTAGCTATGTTTGAGATGCCTTCATTGAGCAAGAGCCTTGTGTGTACCAAGAGAGAGAGAGAGAGTATATATGTCGGTGGATCCTTATCCTGAGATTGGGGTTGATTTTCATGTTGAGAGATGCATGAACATGGCATGTTGATGACTGGATGAAACATTTCCTTGTTCCATCTAGTTGGTTACAATGATATAAGCTCTCTTATTGTGTATTTTTATGCTTATCAATATGTTTATGGTTGCTTGAATGATTGTACGCTTTCCTCTGCATTATGATCATGATGGATGTCATAGTATATTGTCTATGGGTATCATGCTTCTTCCCATATATCTTGATTGGATGGTTGTAATGGACAACCTATAGTATGGATTAATTATGCTTTGCTTCCCATATACAAGAGATGGTGCTAAGAGTTGCTAGAGTGCTTAGAGTGTGATATATATATATATATATATATATATATATATATATATATATATATATATATATATATATATATATATATATATATATATATATATAGATTGCAAAATTCAGTGATGAGACTAGGAATTTGTAAGAGATGAGTTTTGTACGTGACTAGTAATTTGATCGCTGATGTTGGGATCTCGAAATGCATTGAATGGGGTAGAATTGCATAGTTCAAAGAGATTTGTACGTCTAACTGCATTTTATTTTTGGGTAATATGTTGCAACCAAGGTAGTTTGCAAATCTATCTTTTTAATTTTCGAAACTCAAAATGTTTGTTTAACTTCGATATCTTTAGCCTATTGTAACTTCATTGATTTCAAACACGTAGGACAAAATCTTGGTGACCTTGTTATATATGTGCCTACAGAGGTTCATGGCCTAATTGTTTCATTTGGAAATTCATTTGGAGGTTTAGATCCCATATGTTTCCTCCCTTTGCCCCTCATATTTCCCTCGATGATGATAATGAGCTAAGTCCTTGCTGTTATATCAAGGCCTTATTCCTTTTATTTCTTTATCCTGACATTTATTGATCATTCCTTTTTAATTATTTCCCATGTATCTCTAATTTTATCGTACATTATGTTTTTGGAGCAAATTAATTACTCCTACAGGTTCTTATTGTTGATTGTATGTTATATTTTAATTTCATGAGTTGCATTGACCTAAAATTTTTCATTTGTAGGACGTGAATATAATTATGTTATATCTCATTTAATTTTTTGAGAAAACAAAGTGAAAATCATATTTTTGTTTGAAATTCTTTGGATGGTTATCCTATTGTTCAATTAGTTACTTTTTGGGTTGTTATAGAGATTTCTTGATCGAGAGTTTACCCTCTATATCGAGTTATTGTGCAGATGGCAGCCCAACAATAGAGTGTACATCCATGTTATGAGTTGTTGCTTGTTGTTTGTGAAACTTAGTTAAATAAATAAATTGATTCCAAAAAGTTAATGCATTTATTATCAATTAATGTTTCCTATGGCTTGTGAACCTACTCAATGTTTTCTGTAGAGACGACATATTTGCGAGGTTCAAGGATGTTTTCTGTAAACATCAATCCAAGGAACTATTTTTCATTTGATAGTTACTAATCACCATGTTATCAATTATAATCTTTAGAGGCACAATGAATTTGTCATATTCATTTTCTATCCAGTTTATGCCTCAATATTCATCTGATTTTGAGAAAATAATGTAGGTCATGATGCCAAATTGGAACAATACTTGCTTTAGATTAACAAAGTATTCTAGTTTGGTGATTTCCAACGATGTTACATGGTAACTATATGTACACAATATATGTGTCAATACTAATACTAAACAATATGTTCATGTCGGGTCCACAATGTTGTTTTGTATATTGTTCTATTCTTGTTCAACTAACTTTTTAGGGTTTTCTATTTCTAAAGAATGCTTTGTAAAGGTCTCGTATTGTGTGCATATGAAATTCCTTATTTTATGGTTTGGAAGTGTTTTCTATTTATATTATTGGAATAGGGTGTCTAGATGCTATACCTACTTGTCAATTCTTGTATATTAAGTCCATGTTAGCATGAACGAATTTTTAAAGAGATTTTCTTCAAGTTTATTGATTCATTATGGTCATGTTTTGTGCTTCATCATTTTGAAATAAGAGCCATTTTGTAGGAGTTGATGCGTTGTCTTTATTTACAAAGGAGAATGTGGAAATTATCATGTATGAAGGATCTATTACTACTTTTGTTCAACATCTTAAAGTACCTGTAGTTGGTGATTGAGATAAACCGATTGCTTGTGAACATGAGGTTTAAAAGGATGGTCTATTTTATTTGGGACTTCTTAAGGTAAAGGTATAAATTGATTTAAATAATTTTATCATCTTAAGAGATTTTCATATTTCTTGTCATCTACAGTAGTTGGAATCTCATTCTGATCCTAATGAATGATTATCTATGAAATCTAGTATAACATACTGCAATGAGTTTTCCTTTTCCTCTATGTAATCATCCTCATATTGTACTCATATCAATACTTTGTGATAATAAATTTATGAAAACTGAAATTCCTTTTCAATTTAAAGAGTAAGATCTAAATAAAAGTTGTGTTAGGAAATCAAACTCTCTCTCTCAAATAAAAAAACATTAGCAAGGTAAATTACTCAAGTGACCCCGAAAATTAGAAACTATGGAATTCTTAATGTTTCCTTATATTGCTCTATATTTCTATAGAGTGTTGTGCCCAGAATATTGCAAAGGAGGACAACATGTGGCCTTGTTATGTCCAACAATATTTTGAATACAAATATACCGACCTGTAGATTTCTACAAGGATGGAAAAACTTCATCTCTAATAATATATTATCTCCAGCTAATGGGATATAATGAATGAATTTTGTACAATAATGGGATTGAACATATATTGCACCGCTTTCAAAAGGACAGTTTGAACTTAGATGAAGATGTCTCGTACAAAATACCCCATACATGCAAAGAAATCCACCTTATTGACTTTCCATTTAAAACAAGTTGTAGGGGTATCAACAAGACCTATAAGTGCAGCTACATTAATTGATGCTATCACCACAACATGAGTGTGGTATAAGAGTCGATTTAGACGAAAAAGAGTAACCATGACTATTACGACCATACTATGCTTGATACTGCGCTCACATCCTGCATTATAATTCGCAACCGACCTAGAGAAACAACGTACAATATAAAGTTCTAATACATTTAATTATATCATATATTTTATTTTTTTTGTGATTTAATCATAAAAATCATTTTTTTAAATAAAATAAATGATCCATAGTCTCCACATGGATCTCTACCATTTCTTAAAGTTTATCGTACAGATAAAGTTTTTATTTATATATGATATGGAAAAATGTTGTATATGTATACTTGATGTAACACAGAAAGAGATACTACATCCTGCCATATTCATGAACCCAATGGCCATCATATCCTTGTTTTGATCCACCTCATAACCCTTTATAGAATCAAATGTTCTTCCCACTGCAATTCCATCTACTAAAAGCAGATAGATATCCTAATGTGTGAATGATATATTGATATTTTAAAAGGAAAACAAGTGTCACTCTCATATGTACGATTGATATAACACATATTATTTTAATATATAATTCAAATTTACTAAGTTTTTTACACTTATCAAATTTTTTCTTACCGCGAGTGTAACCAATCTTGTAAGAAAGCTAGTTTTAAGTGCCAATGGTAAGTAAGGATCATGAAAAAATAGCGTGTTTACTAATGGAGGGTTTAGTCCTTTTTCATAACTACCCATATGATGAAATTTAAAAACAATTTATATAAATGCTTTTAAGATCATGGGATTCAACATATTGACAAGAAAACATAATGCTAAAGGTCATCCTAGTTATAAAGGAATTTAAATATAAATGACCCCCGTTAAATTTAGTGAGGAATCCTCACATTGTTAATGTTATGATTCTAAGGTCTTGTAAAGAAGATTATTGTTGTAGCTAAAATAACTAATGCCAAAGGAGCAGGTGCCAAAATACAAAACATTTTTGGTTTTTTTTGGCTCTACAGAACAAACAAATGTAATTAATATTTAACACTAGATGAGAAGATTCAGTTTTGTGTTTTATATTTTTTTATTAGTGTAGATCTATCTTTAACAATAAAATTAAACATAAAATATTCAAAAAATCCAATCTCTTAATATATCTAGGCCATTAGCTGTTCACACATGCACGAAAATAGACACAAAGACCTTTCCCACCCTGTTCCCTTGGTGAAATAGCATTAACGTTTCGAGCATTGTAATTGGAGAACTTTTCATGGACCAGCTAAAATATAAGTAAGAAATTGGAAGATAAAATAGGATAAAGGAACATACGTAGTAGAGGGAAATGAGTGGGAAAAAAAGGAATAAAACTCCAATGAGATCACTCTACCATGTCCGCTACAAAGACCAATTCCTAAGAGCAAGCTCCTCTGAACATACTTCTCCATATTAATTAAAGTAGTTGAACAAAATATGTATATAACAACCTAATATCTGCACTCCAAAAGAAAACGCAAGACAAAAATCACATCCATGTTGAGAATGAAGTGTTTGATTACTATAACACCTTTGAATTGTTGGAGAGACACTATAATAGTTGTCACTACCATGAACCCAACTAGGATTAATTGAGACAGAGTTGATAAGGAACCCAAGCATGTGTAAACATGAGCATATTTGTGAATGAAAAGAAAGGTATTAGGCTATGTACTCAAAGTGTGAGAAAATGGGCTAGAATATATTGATTAGGCTATTAGGATTGGTACTTAGAACATCAAAAAATTAGCTGTAACATATCAATTATAGAAAACTATTCACCTGAGGACACCCAAAGAAGCTTGGAAAACTCTAGCAAAGAATGTTTCATTTAAAGCTCATTGCAAATACAAGGCACGAGCATCAAGTGGAGAAACCTCTTCACTGAGCGTGACTGCTAATAATAGATAATCTTTTGATACATGCCCAACTGCAAGGTCTCGTGAACTCCATATCATGGAATATGTTACGGGTGGTAAAAAACTATAATATGCAAAATCCAATAAGGAGATTACACAAAGGTAAAATCATTTAGAATCAAACAACTTAACATCAAAGTAAATTAAAAAGAGAAAAAATAATATGTTTTACATGATTTCTAATTTCCTAAACTCACATAGACCATGTATAAGTGGAAAATTTTCAATTCTAGCATAGCTTTTTCCTTGAAATGTAACCAGAATAGTTGTATAGTTAATGTTGGTGCGTTTTTTTATTTTTATTTTATTAACAATGTACATTTTGCAAGTCAGAGTAGCTCATTCATGTGCTATGGTTTCATGATGAAGAAATGCTTTGCTATGTGTGTGGATGATATAATTTCTCATGGATAAGCATGTTATTAGTTTTCATTAATGGTTTTCTTGCAGTTAGGAGGTTTTTATTGTGCTCAGTGATGGTTGGTGTTTCTCATACATGGATTTATGATATGATAATGCACTTTCCCCTTTATGTTCCTCCATAATTGAGGATGAACTTGATGGCATGTGGTCATTTCAAGAGAGTTCCCTAGTTGACTAGGGTTGGATGATGATTATGTTGGCATGATTATTGATGATATATAACAAGATTTTAAGCACTTTGCATGATTTCGCCTATTCATTTATTTTTGATTGATTTCAATTTGATCTAGTAGAACATGGCCATAACTTAAAATCCTTAGTTCTCCAACATCCTTACGTAGTCTGAAATGTGCCATATATAGGTGGAAAGAGGACTCAAATAAGTTTATAGTGGTTTAAAACACATTCCTAGGCTCCTTAGGGCGTTAGAGGATTACAACAATGTTTCTCAGCGTTTGATCCCGTTCAAAGAGGTATTTCAACAATTTTGGTACCCTAACTTTGGAGGGGCCATTATCTGATTCCCTAGCTCATATTGTACAATGCAATATGGTTGGATATCCTACTCAGAGAGATTTATAGTTGTATAGAGTTCTCCCCCCTATTCCGAAGGGTGTTAGATATCTATCCACTTCTTTCAAGCTTATTTTTCACCTAATTATGGTGACTAAGAAATTTCTTGTTGATCGTTGGAGTGCACTTTGTTTTATTTTTGGTGGAATCTGTGTGGTAGTTTGATATATGGATGGATTCATGACTTACCATTGATTTATATACTTACATTGGGATTCAAATTTTTTACATATTTGGAGGTAGTTGCACACATGGCATTCTGATGTACATTCACACCCCACTTGTGTGGTTTCTTATGGTACATTGTACACTTGGCATTTGACTCATGATGACACATCATCACTAATTTTGATTGAAACATATTTGGAGGAAATTTTGTATACTTACATCCACATATCATCTCTCAATCTCACACATGTGGTTGAGGGGGTGTGGCTTACTTTTTTTTTATTCACTTGGATGATGTGTCCGCACATCATAGGTTGACGGATAAATTGACACATCACAGTCTGAGTTTGATTACAGGATTTGACCTATTTTTATGATTTCTTACACATGGAGATTCACTTGATTATCATTTATCCCGTTAGCTTGAGGACGCCATTAAGAGAAACACATGTGGGCTACTTTTCACATCGATAGAGGACTTTTTTGACAACGACATGCTTTTTGGAGACATTCTAGAGGCTCAAACTTTAACATTGTGGAAGCTTTACTTGGTTCGAGATTACTTGTTTCCTTGGATACCCTAAAACCCACTCTTGGAGGCCCATTTAGGTTTGTATCTTACTCTTCCTACACTCCTATTGCTTCAGTATGAGGGTGTTCTGCATGTGGTAAAATTTCACACTTATGGAGGCTCATTTTATCATGTCTTAGAAACGAAATCTTAGAAGTAGCTATTGTCCACCTTCCAATCTTGTGGTGTGGATTATGTGAATTGGTTCTTTATAGTTTTCTTATTTCCGTTTCACTACAAATTAAGCTGTATGGAATGTCTCACAAAAAAAAGTGGGTTATTTCCTATTTTTATGAGATGCATGTGTTTGTGATATAAATGTTTGCAGCATGGTACTGCAACTAAGATTTGGTGAGTAGAACCCAAAAAAAAAATGTGAGCTACTGACTGCTAGTTATGGATTGCATTTTTTGGCGGGGTGGGATACTCCCACCATCATTGTTTATTATTTAAATCTCAACCAGAGTGAAAGTTTTGTCCATTATTTAGTTGAAATAAACCTACTATGATAATCAATCTTGTTTCTATGGTAAGCATGCGTTATTCTCTAAGCATGAGTCTACTATTTCTAAGAAACGGGCCTGCTATGTTCCTCTTCTTTTATCTTCCTTCGGTACTGATGTAGAAGTTGTTATTTGTATTTTTTTGAGTTTGCTTCAAATAGATTGTTGCCTTTTAGAAGAATATGTCTTTGGCAATCCATTTATTAAATGAGGAAGTGTCTGATATTGGCCTTGCACATACTTAACTTTTGTAGAATGAGATGTAACTATCACATTTGCACAGCTTTCATGTGTGTCATTCACTAGTTCACCTTTATGGGTGTTTGAACTTTCATCTAGAGGTATGCCAATCCTAATTGAATTATTTATCCTAATATGTATATTTATTTTTCATAAAAAGGTAGCAGGTTAAAAAGGAAATCTATATATGAATGTATTTTGTTAGATTCTCTACTTTCTAACAATTAGATTTGCATTGGAGGAGTGACTAACATAGGAAGGGTGGAATTAGACATACATTTATTTTATAGATAAGTAATTGATTGTGGTGGGATTGATTATGCATATCTCATACCTCTCTTATATTGGGTGAATCTTGAATTTTGAGAAGCTTATAATGTTCTATATGCAGGATGCATTTCAAATTCATTAGCTCATGGTATTACAATGATTCTTCAAATTGTATCTATAATTTTATCGAGTTGATTATCAACATTACTAGTACTGAAGAGTGAAACAAAATGTAATAACCCAATCTACAAAGCATTGTAGTTTATGGTTTGTTTCTACCATTGTATTTAGGAACTATACAATATTTGCTCAAACATATTGGAGTTGTAAGTGATGGAACTACTTATGGTCTATTTATTATGGCAGTGTTTTCCATTTTTTTCTATCTTTTTGATATTCCATCATCTACTTATTTTCTATAAAATTGTTTTGATCAATCCTTTTCAATGTTAAAATTATAAATAATTTTTGAGGGTAATAAAATCAAAATTTTAGTTACATGTATTTGTCTATGAGGTTATGGATGTTCTTATTCTTTCTTAGTTATGTTGTGAATTTCAATCTAAAGGAGTTCTAGATATCTTATTTCATTATGAGGAGTTTGATGTGTTGATGATAAAACTCAGTAGTACTTGCATGTACATGGTATATTCAGAACCTGAATGTTGTGAAGTGTGTATCTTTATAGACCCCATAGATCATACATTTGTGTTTTGACATATCCATGGTAAGGACTAAGGTTACTTGTGTTTATTTTATTTTTCTTCATAGAGGAATCTATACATCTTCTAACTAGTTTTAATTCTCATTAGTGAAAGACTTTTTTAATTAAAAAATTGAAAATTTCTAGCAAAAATAGCTAATTCATTTAAAAATTAAAATTATTTTATTCTTAGTGTATGCAATTTCTGTACTGGTAGTTATAATGACATGAATTTTTAGCTAGTTTATAGATTATAGATTTTACGGAGATTATGCCATTATGTGTAGAGTATTTTTTTAAAATATATTCCTATATATGCAATTTCAAAGCTTGTTGTGACTCATATAATTTGTGAAAAGTTGCTAGCTCAATGGAAGAGCACCTGCCTTATAAGTAGGAGGTTGGTGGTTCGATTCCACTGTGCTGTAACATCAATTTTTTTTTTGTCAAGTTTTTTGCGATCTTCCAAGCTTGACCTGTGGCTTTAGGATTTGTGACCCAAGGCCATCTCATCAATCATAGTTACCTGGGGATCAAACTCACCCTCGGCTGAACTAGCCCTTAGTTGACTATATTTTTTGGCATGTCTCCACCCCCTAGCAGAAGTCACAACCACTCCCCGGCAAGGTTTGATCCTGGGTCGCCTTGCTAAAGAGGCCCATGCTCATACAATTTTTCTATTGAGACTTGACTTATAAGCAGGGACTAACCCCAAGGACGTTGATGATATTTGACCCAGTGATCTCCCAACTTGAGAGGTACTTAACAGTACGAACTCGACCAACTGAGCTAACCCTTAGGTATTGTTCCCTAGCATGAATTAATTAAAAGATTATTTTTAATTTTTTTCCTTTTTATATTGATTTATTTCAATAGTGATACATTTTTGGACTCATTGTTTTATATTGTCTCTAGAGAGATGAAAGTGAAATTTCCGTGAATCTAAACTTATTTTTTTATTGTCTCTAGAGATATCATGAAAGACATATTGTCTAAATAAAGACAATATGTCTTTAATCCCAACTATTGTCTTTGAAAAGGAAAAAGTACAAAAAATTGTCTCCTAAGAGAATAATCTTTTGTGTTATATATTGTCATTATAAAGATAGTGTTTTAAGACAATAACTTAAGATACTCTTTAATACAATACATCAGTTTTTTTGTCTCAAGCTAAGACAGTTTACCTAAAAATTATCTGAAATATTATCTTAAAACCCCCCTATGTGTTTTACTGATTGAACTAAACATATCGATTTCAAATAACCATTCATAGAATCTGGTCTAGTGATGGTAGCTTCTATCAATGAAGATGAAGAAAATAATTCTTGGGTGTTCATGTTGCCTTTTTCTCCAAGCATGTGGTGCACAACATGGGTTTTTTTCATATTTACAGCATCCGTAATATGGCTATTTGAGCATAGAGTAAATCCATAGTTCAAAGGAAAACCCAGTGACCAAGTGGTGACTCTCCTATGGTATTCTACCCACAATAATTTACTCCCAATACTTATCCATGAAATATGCACCATTTTATTTATTTTTAATGCAATTAAAGTCTCCAGTAAGATAACTTTTCATTTTTTTCATTTGCTCTATTGTTCTAGGTTTTCTTTCTTGATGTTAGTTTTCCCTCACAGTAAGAAATTGTCCTTCCCTTTGAAATTATTTTTTGTTCTCTAGTTTGAAAAATAAAGAAGAATAATGTCATTATCTACATGGCTTTAGTTGAAGTTTTCTCTCCTTGTTTGTAAACTGTACTTCAGGGGAGAAGTTAGTGAGAAATTTGTCTCAATTGGTTTTTGTAATATGGATATTCATAGTTCTGATTTTAACATCCAGCTAAACACCTTGTTTGACGTTTATTCTCAAAGTAGAAAAATTGTATCCTATTGTTAAAGATGTTAAATCTCTCAATGTCTATCGAGCACCAGCAGGGCATCAAGAAGGTTCGTTTGTTATTGAATACCTACAAGAGGAGTTGTACATATCCAACGAAATCATTAGAACATTTTTGTGTGTAGAGGAATCTTGAGAGGATCTTTCAAATAGCATAGTTCGTGACATGTTTGATGAGATTCATTATATCAACATTTTCCTAGCTTCACACTACGGATATATAATGGTTGGATCTATCTACAAGACTGGGGGATTTAGATTTGTATGTTGCTTCAGATATAAAAAAATTGTCTAAATTCAAATATCTAAATGAATTATATATATGGCTAGTCTCTCACGATCAACACTTTTGCATAGGTATTTCCCAAGAACGTTCCTCTGGTCTCTGATATTTCAGTGTTGTTCTATCTCTTTTAGAGGGTAAAAGATTACAGTGAATTCAATCCAAGTGGTTGAATAACAATGAATGCAAAAATTATTGAGGAAAAGTAGGTTCTAATAGGTTGAGGATGGACATTTTTTGAGGTCTCTACCTGATCATTGGATTTGTTTCATTAGTAGCTTTGACTATATTATTTTCCTTACATCTCTGTAATTATATGAGGGAGCCTAATGTTAAGGATGACATTGATAGTGAGCTGGGTGATCCATCTACAATAAATTCATTGAAGAGGGGAATGAAATCGTTTATGGTGTATGTCAACCAGAAGGAGAGTTCAACCTCACATTAGGGAAATTTTGAGGTGAAAAATGGACCTCAAAAATAAATTATACAACCAAAATAAACCTTATAAGAACTAATCGGATCCAATATGATGATGTCAACCATGGGGTTGATTCACCATTTTTGGAATAAAAAAATAAAAATCTTAAAAATAAATAAATAAATAAACTACTTTTTCAACTCATATTTTCAACTTATCTCCCGATGGTTTTACTCAAATTTTGAGTGGGGGAACTCATTAGATGCATAATTTAATTATTCATCCAAGGAGTATCTATGTTTCTATATTTAATACTTTCAATGGACCTTTAAAAAAATGAGAAATACATCAAAAATGTGATTACAATCACCCCTTTTCATGTATTTCTCATTTTTCGAGTGGCATGGTCCATCAAAGGTATGAAAAATGGGTGTGCCTTAGATAAGGAATTAAAATTTTCATCCAATGAATTCTCCCGCTCAAAATTTGAGTAAAAGAGTAGGCGATAAGTTGAAAATACGAGTTAAAAGAAATACTTTTTCTCTTTTCTCTGTATTGAAAATACGAGTTAAAAGGAATACTTTTTCTTTTTTCTCAGTAAAATTTGATAATGTAATCTAATTTTATTTTATTATTTCCACTATTATTTTATAATATTCTTATGAAGCCTATTTTAAACCTCAAAATTTATGTAATGTATGCCAAGACAAAAATATCATAAATTAGCCTCAACTAAACAAAAGATCCATTATCTCTGACAAATTTCACAAATAACCCTTCAGCTCTTGGTACAAGTCCTTTCAGCATGAGCACGAACACCAACACCAACACCCACACCTTCCGAGAGAAGCTTCTCTATCCTGGATATGAACATCTTGTTGATGTCGATGTAAACATAACTACGTGCACTTGTTTCACACACCTAATCATCTAACAAACGAGGTTCCATAAAACAAACTGGGCTAAGTTGAGACTCTTACCCAAAACCTCTTGAATATGCATGCCAAACCTTTTATTTGGACTTTATATAATGGGATTTCTCTTACTTTTCATTTATCGAATTTATCTTTTGAAATTCTCACGATTTAGTTATTTCCTTCATATTGTACATATTGTAATAGAATACATGGGCAACAAAAGAAGTAACCATGTTAATATTGTTATGACCCTACATAAGCCATTTGACTCTACAAAGTGAAAGAGCTTACGAGTTAAAGAGATGTACGATAATCACTATTTAGAAAATTTATGATAAACTTGAGGATCTTATTTGTAAAATAATCACTATTTTAGAAAATATATGATAAAATTCATCTCAATCTTGGGAGTGATTTGCGCATACAATTACTAATGAGCCCAAAGTAAAATAGGGCCTTTTGGCTACAATGTGTTAATATTTAGTCAAAATGCTTAGGTTTTTATAAATGTTTGGGATACCTACTTAATTTGCTTTCGATACCTACTTAATTTTTTGTGATCAAACGCTTAAGCTTTTATAAATTTTTGGGATAGCTGCTTTAATTTTTATGAATTTTTGAAATACATGTAAAGTGGAAATTTTGGCACACTTGCTTTATTTTTCATAAATTTTTGACAAAGGGAATTTTTTCATAAATTTTTTTAACGGCGAAATTATTTTTATATTAATATGTAAGAATGATTATAAGTTAATAATGGTTTTTTAATGATGTGTTAATGATAAAGAAAAGTAACTATAGCAATATCGAAATAACTGAGATACTTTTACAATCAATCAAATATAACATAACATAAGAAAAGATTAAAAAATAAAAAATTGAATCGATTTAAATAATCGATATACTTTTACACTCAATTAAGTATAACCTAAAAAAATAAGAAAGAATTGATTTTAATATATATATGTTTTATTTATAGAATTTGTCTATACTTATACGAATCTGAATGTGTATTTTATTTATTAGGTTAAATATAATGTATATGTTTGTATAAGTATATAGATTGAAGACCTAGAATTTCATTAAAAAATAAATTATAATTTTATATATTGTTTTAGGATATATATGTGTGAGAGAGAAATATAACTTATTTTAAAAATGATCTAGTTACTTATAGTATAAATAAAAGTAATATACATTTTAGGATTTTGATATATGTGAATAGAAAATTATATTAAAAATAGTAGAAATTATTCCGATTATTTTTACTATTAATTTAAATTTTATATATTTGAAATTTTATAGTTCACCTCTATGTATTTTTGATTTCATTCATCGTGTATTTGTGTAAACTATACAAAAGTAAGGTCAAAGATAAAATGAGGTTTTAATCTATTGCAACCCAAACTATTAGGTTTCCATTGAAAAACAAAATTTAAGGAAACCAAAACACTCAATACATAAGATAAGGTTGATTCTCTTGTCTAAAAAATGAAATGGAAGGAATAATAAGTTAACAAAGACATGTTGACATTTTCTTTAGTGTATTCAGCATATTGTTTCATTTGATGTTGATAGGCTACCAAGTGTGACATATACATATTTGTTACATTTTGATAATTGTTAACTTTTATGATGTCTTATTTTTTTTGATATAGGTATCTTATTCATATATAGAATAAAAATGGTTTTAAATGATATTTCAACGCCAAATGTTGTAAAATGATGCATTGTCAGTTAATTATATATAAGATGATTTTCGTTGTTGTAAAACAAAATTATTAAATATATGCATTTTGTTATTTTGACTTACTAAGAATTTCCAACCGACATATATACTCTCTCTCTCTCTCTTGGTTTTAATTTCGATATATGTGAATAGAAGGTTATATTAAAAATAGTAAAAAATATTATGATTAGTTTTACTATTAATTTAAATTATATATTTGGAATTTTATAGTTCACTTTGGTGTATTATTCATATCATTCGTTGTGTATTTATGTAAACTATACAAAAGTAAGGTCAAACATAAAATGTTGTTTTAATCTATTGCAATCCAAACTATTAGGTTTTTCATTGAAAAGCTAAATTTAAGGAAACCAAAACACTCAATACATAAGATACTGTTGATTCTCTTGTCTAAAAAAATTAAATGGAAGGAATAATGAGCTAACAACGGTATGTTGAAATTTTGTTTAGTTTATTCGACATATTGTCTCAATTTGATGCTATTTTCTTGTCTAAAAAATGAAATGGAAGGAATAATAAGTTAACAAAGATATGTTGAC